>BMAV01022511.1:0-64641 GCA_019973955.1 Trichonephila inaurata madagascariensis
TTTAAAGAAAAAGCCTTGAAAAATATGGGAAATGATAAAAAGTAGTCCACCCCTAGCACTGTTCTGTGCAATGTCACACCAATTTGGGGATGTGCGATGAATGTAATGAACAAATAAAAAAGTTCTTTTAATATTTTATGGTAAGTAAAGCTTTTGTTTTGTAAGCGCAATCGTATTAAATTTATTATTTATATTTATCCTAATTTCACATATACTGCGTTTTTGCGTTTTCTGACAGGAAAATCAAACACAAGCGTTAAGGTATCCGACTACGTTCGGAACCTTGATTCTGTAAAAGCGTATAAATGGATAATATTTATGATATTTAGTGTCATTTAGATTAGAAAACGAATGTAAAATTGTTTTAAGAATATTATAACAATAAGAAGTTATTTAAATACAATATTTTGACAAAAAATGAACGTAGAATGACCCATTTTCAAAATATTCTCCTTTTACGAAAAATGCTTCTATTATAATAATATTTTGTTTGTATATAGCTCAAACCTCTCTACAGAGGCTGGACTAGAATTTTTGAAATATATCACTTAGAAGTGGATTTATTCACATTTTACGACAACAGAGGATAGAAATTTTTAAGAAAAAACGTCGATAATGATTTCAATTGAGGTAACTCTGAAAATAATGTGAATTTTTCAAAATTCCCTAATTCAGACTCTGTGGAGAAGTCTTACTTTATATAAGCAAAATATTATTACTATGGAAGCATTTTTTATAAAAGGAGAACATTTTGAAAAAAGGTTATTCTAAGTTAATTTTGCCGAAATATTGTATTTAAATAAACTTTTTTTTGTCAAAATGTCCTTAAAACAATTTTATACATGTATTCTAATCTAAGTGATACTAAATATCATGGAAATGATCCATTTCTGCGCCTATTTAAAAATCACGGTTCCGAACGTAGTCGGATACCTTAAATGATTTTGGAATCTATAAAATCTACGAATTTAAAATAATTCATTTATGTATACAGACATTAATGCCCGTGAAGCATATTGATTGTAAAATAATTTTTAAAAAATTAATTTGGGGTATAGTCACATAATTCGTCATCATATCCGGCAATATAGTCCCTTGTGGGCCTGAGACTTCCTTTGAATTTTAATCTACAGTGACTTCTTCACTTTCGTTCTCTTCGTTTATAATATTAAGTCTGTTTCCACTGAATCTGTCCATCTAAGCCTTGGTCTTCCACGCTTCCCTCAGGGCTGCGGTAGCCAAGTGGTCAAGGTATCAGATCGTGGCAGGCATGTCATGAGTTCGAACCCAGTACCACTAAAGACCCGCCGTGTAGGGGCGCGATGCACCTTAAATCTGTCGAGATATCAAACGTCCTCCCGTTTGTGTGTGTGGTGTGGTAGTCAGGAGAGGAGGTGCCAGCTCAGGTGTCGACCTCGTCACTTGACCGTGGTTCAAAATTACAAGGTCCGTCGCCAAAAGCCCCATGTAGCTGAACAGTGCGACGTTAATATTCACTCACTCACTCCACGCTTCCCAGTGACTGTGAACTGCAGTATCTTTTTGAGAATATTATCATCTGGCATTCGAATTAAATGCGCCATCCAATTCATTCTATTTATTTTTATGTGTTTAACGATGTTAAGTTGTCAAGATAGAACCCTCAAGGCTGTCTTCGGTCAATGTTAAAGAATAGGAATATTTTTTTTCAGTGTAAAAGAACTGCAACACATTAAGAAGAGTAGGAAACCTGTATACCGACAATGTTAAATTGGCTGTTTTCGATGTACCTTTTCTCAAAATCTGTCATATGCACATGCTTGAAATTTTTCATACAATTAAAGTACATCTTTTTCTTTATACTGAAATAAGCTTTTAGATAAGCTTTGAATTTTTCATGAATTTATAAAATATTTTATCAAACGTAGTGAAACTAGACCCATTTTTCACATAAAAAATTTTTATAAAAAGTAAATTGCTGAGGTTTTTACAAACGTTCATTTCAGTATATATTAGCCCCCATTATAAATATACCATAAAAAATTTATATATCTGTGAACAGTAGTTTCTCAGAAAAGGTACATCGAACATCAAAATTTACATTTTGAGATAAAATTTATTTCAATGTATACAGTGAGGTTTCTAATCTTCTAGGGGAAAAAATAAAACGCTCAATCAAAAATAAACGCTCAGTAAAAATACATGTTTTGGTTTATATCAGACATTCAACTGTTGAGCAAAAAACGAAGTACTTTGTTTACATTTTCCACCATTTAAATGGGCATGGCCCAGTTTCAACGATTATTTAAAAATAGGTTTTAAGGGCTTCTAATTACCCTAGAGGTTAAATTAAGGTATTTTTAGAAAGGTTAAAATCTATACAGTTTGAAAATGTAGAAATCTCAAATTGTCAAAAATAAGATTTTAGCTTTCCAACACACACACACATACCTTAATATTATATTCTGGCTTCAATACCCTGTAGATATATATAATCATTTTACCATAACATTCATTTTTTATCGGAGTTAACATATTCTTTTTCTAGTATAAAATGTGTTTCGTGTTTTTGCTCCTATATCGTAATGTGTGTGTGCTAAATGAGCTATTCCTTTACAATTTTTTTAAAAAAAAATTATTTATGGAATATTTGGAAATTTTAAAAACACTACATTATAAACAAATGTATGAATTACAATATTGCAATTTTTTCATGCAAATTGAGACATTATTTTTCTGTTTGAAAATAAGCTCCCAGTTTAGTTCAAGCTCTCGTACATTTGCAGAAGACAGCTTTAAAAGAATCGGACGTTCGTAAATTGCAGGGCTCCTCATATCGTCTTTTAAGTCCTGCATTTTTAATAGTTTAGCTGTAAGGCGTGTTGGAAAGCTAAAATCTTATTTTTTTGACAATTTGAGATCTTTACATTTTCAAATTGTATAGATTTTAACCTTTCTAAAAATACCTTATTTTAACCATTAGGTAATTAGAAGAACTTAAAACCTATTTTTAAATAATCGTTGAAACTGGCCAAGCCAAAACAAAAATGAAACAAAGTATTTTTTTTTTGCTTAAAAAAACCCCTAATAAACAAAAAACATGTATTTTTATTGAAAATTTGAGTTTTTATTCTTTTTTTTTAATTTATTTTTAGCCAAAGGGTTCACTGTATATATTAAAATCAAAATCAAAACCAAATTTTGATGTTCAAAATTTTTTTTTGAGAAACTACTTTTCCGAAAATTTTTTATGATATATTTATAATGATGGTAATATATATGAATGAGTTTTTGAAAAACTAAAAAAATTTTTTAAATTTTTTTTTTTAAAAACTGTTGAATTTCTGTTTGATAAAATATTTTATAAATTTTTAAAATTCAAAATTGCAAAAGCTATTTCAGAAATGAGAAAGGTGTACTTTTAATTTGGAAAATTTAAAACTTACATATAAAGATTTTAGAAAAGGTACAACGAAAACACCCAATTTAACATTGTCGGTATGAGGTTTCCTACTTTCTAAAAAAGAATCGGGGACGCTCGTAAATTAGAGTTCCTAAACCCCGTCAAGTCCCTTTTAATTTTTTAGTTTAAAAATTTTTTATTCGAGTGGGAATGTGGATATAAATTTCCAAAAATCTTTGATTATTTATTTTTTTTTCCTTTGAATATTTAATTCATTAATTCAATATTACAAAAATGAACGAAGACGGAGATGCTCCAGAATGTTTAAAGAATTTGGGTGAGAAATTTTTTAATACATATGTATTTTAGCTCAATATTTTGATACAGTAGAACGCTTTATCCAAACGTTTTTATCCGACCAGTTTTTTTCCAAAACCCTCAAAGTTTTCAAACGGGGGGCCCCCAAGGGGCATGATAACTCATAAAGGGGCGAAATCGAAAAAATCAAAACAAAAGATCATTTAAAAAAAATTATTAATTAACTGAAAAAAGCAAAACAAAAAAATTCCGACATAATAATAAAATATACATTTAGACTGAAAATACACTTTTAAAAGTAACAGTACGTAATATGTTTCATGATTAATTTAAAATATTAAGTTTAAAAAATTTAATAATACCAATAATTGGGGTGTCCTAAAATTATATAAAAAAAAGTAATGCTTATCTTTATAATTTTAACGGTTTATAATTAAAGTCGACAGCTTTATGTCAAAAAATATTATTATGAATTCAAACATTGTTATCTTGTGGGGGGGCGGAAAAATTTTGCTTTAAACTAGGGGCGCAAAATATAGAAAGTTTAAAAAGGATTGAACTACTGTACGTAGATGAAACGTTTTCAAAGTGAATGCTCAACAGTTGTTTAGGTGAGGCCAAAAAAGACGGAAAAACCCTGGTCAAGGATATTTGGGAATTTTAATTGTGATTTGGAAACATCTGCGGGGAAAATTAGGGGTTTTGGGAAAATTAGGGGGAATATTAGGTTAGAATTTATGTTTCCCAAATGAGGGGGTGTATACATGCTTTTTTGTTGAGTTGTGAACTGCTAGGCTTCGAATTCAAAACGGAAATGCAACGTCTGAACATGAGACAAAATTTGGAAATATTAAACCGTTTTGCGATGGGGAAAGTGAAGGTCGTAGTAGTTTTTATAATGTTGGAAAGTCAACAATTCTGACAAAAAAAACAACAACAACAATGAAAGTAGCATAGGTCAAACTTTGGACGCATTTTCTACGTTAGAACAATATGGAGAGGTACGAACAACAATCAGAGTGCTGTCCTATTCAACTACTGTTGATCCAAAGAATCAGAGACCTTTACAACAAAAAAAAGGGTTAAAATTGTACAGCAAAAAATAAGTGATTTTTTTACAATAAAGGTAAAATTTAAATTTTTGCACCTTTTTTCTCTTTTTCATGCACGTTTCCCGCATGAAAGATTTTAAAATTTCGTATAGTGTCCGATTTCATACGCAGCATGCATCGCATATGTTTTTGGTTATGGGAAAAAATCGGAACCCAAACGGTGCCCGGGCCCCCAAATTGATTCAGATAAACGACGTTTTTTGTACTTACGTATTACCAATAATGAACTTAAATTATGTCAAAGTAAAAAATGCTTCCAAAAAATCAAATCGTTCTATATTTTAATTACATTTTAGCTCTATAAATTTCAGGATCACAGCTGACGAAGATGAAGAGGCAGAAAAAGAATTACAAGTGAGTTTATAAATTACACAACAGAATGAATGAATCTGAATCCTCTTTTTGTCATTTCTACTAACTAATTCCTTTTGTACCACCTTTACATTTTTCAGTATTATCTAAAAGAAGTGTTAATCAAAGCAAACATTTTTCCGAAGGAAAAAATATTCAAGTAACGTCTTGTACTTTTAGGTGTTATATTATTTCTACTTTCTGAAAATTTTCTAATGTAACTTAATAAATAAATGATCGGTTACATAAAATAATTTGTTGGGATAACTGTTAATAGCACACTAAAAGCAAACGAAGGAGTATGGTAATTTGAAGGAAAACATACTTTAATTATTTTAATAACAGGTTAAGTTAACGCGTAGGGAAAAAAAAGTAATAGCTTGGTTGGCTTATTTTTTTAAGGCGATATGGTTTCCAAAATCATCAAACATCGATTTTTTTTTGGTTTTTATATGATGCTTTTAATCCTTCTTAATTTTCTGCAAAATTTCAGAGTTGTATCTATATTTGTTATTCAGTTTTTATCCCTTTTTGCGTCAGTAGACTAAACAAACCCACGCCCCTTTTCGATCGTCTGTTTGGGAAAAAAGCCTGATAAATAAGGAACTAATTTTTTACTCCACGCTGATTAGTGTTTAAACTGAAATGAAATAATTGTTTTGTTTTGATTATATGAGGTTATTCTACTGCTTTTTTTTTAGTTATGTTCCTACAAATTAACTATTTTTTTACTCTGTGTTCTGAAGAGTAAGAAAAATTTCTTTACGACAAGGAATTTGGGATTTCTCCAAAAGTTTAAAAGTTAACATGCCTAGGCCAAAAACGTACTAAATCTGCCACAACGAAAGCTTTGAAGAGGTGGTTTTCAGATGCTAAGACAAGTTCCCCAGAAGTTTCTAAAAAAACAAACCCTTGGGTGTGCAAAACGAAGAATGCAATATTTTTCTCGTTTGGATGAAAAAAAAACTGGTATACCCAGATCCCCAACATACGTCATTATTGATAAAAATGCATTAAAAAAATTTTTTTAAAAATACTCTTTTGTAATACTTGAAAAAAATCCCTTTTTGCGAGTAAATTTTGGAAAAGCCTATGGATTTTGTGAATATATTTTGGCTTTTAAAATTATGGAAAAAAATTTTGAATTTTGTTTTTTGTTTTTATTATAGTAGTATAGAACTGTGCATGGAATAAAAAAACTAAAATGTGTGTGTAATTTTTTAAAAAAAATTGTTAAGATAATGTTTTATGAAATATTGACCTTTTGTTTATATATTCATTATACAAGTATATTCTTTTATTTTTTAAAATTTTTTAAAAAAATTGGGGTAAAGTTTGAAACAAACTAATTAACATTACAAAAAAAGTTTCAGATTTTTGGGAGGAATTTTTATCATGCTATTTAAGAAATGAAAACTTAAACTCATTTTTCTCCATTTGAATTTTTTAAAATTCACTGTTATTCAAAACCCCGGTTTTTTTATTTTTGAAGTAAGGGTTTATGAAATTTTTTATACATGTTCTTGTATGTTTTGTAAAACTGTGCATTGAATTAGCTTTAAAACATGTTTAGTATTTTTCTAAAAATTTCAAAATAAAAATTTAAATTTTTTTTCGAAAATTTTTTGTAAGTTTAACTAAAAAAAATTAAATAAAAATTAAAGAGCTTGGCGAAAAACCCAGCACAGTTTTTGAGTATATTATAAGGTATTGGAAAAAAAAAGTTTGAAAGATAAGAAAATTTTTAAAAAAAGCCTTGGGGGGTTTAAAAAAATTTTTTAAAAAAATTTTTTAAAGATGGAATTCGCCAAATTCGTTGCTCGATTATTTTTTAAATATTTTCTGCTGAATGTCTTCGTAAACTAAATGCAAATATTTATAAATGACAAAACAACAATGAGACAAAAAGCAACATTAAAAAAAGAAAAATACCTCAATAAATTATTGTACAGCTATTATAAATAATTATTGATTTAGAAAGAGTAAAGATACATTTTTAATTAAATATAATAAACATAACACCGAAGCCTTTTTTTTAAATAAAAATTGCATGCGGAATAGTATAAAAATAATTTTAGTTTTAAAACAGAAATTTTTTAAAAATTCAAAAAAAACCTTTTAGAAAAAAAAATTTATATATTAATCTAATATCATTTGGGACCTTTGATGAAAATCAACAAATTTAATCAAAAAAAATTAATGACGGCCACATAATAAATGCACGTGTTCTCCATTGAATTCAAAACTGACATTAGACAAATAATTTTTTTGTTTACATGTAAAATTAAGATAAAACTTTGAACTAGGTAACAGAGTCAAGATTATGTATTCAAATATTAAGATTCTTCAACAACTTTTTTAAAATTAAAACAAATAATACAAAAAAAATTAAGTCAATTCCTACTTAGATCTACAAAGAAAAAATTTATTTTAGCTACATTTTATTAAATAATTACAATTAATATAAATATGTAGATACATATGACAGAATCACAACATTAAGTGGAAAATAATTTTTATTAATTATCATTAAAGTATTGTATTGTCAACCAAAACAATCGTGTATATAAAATTTCAGTTCAACTGAATGCTTTAAAATGTGAGGGAAAAAAAATCTTTTGAAGTTTTGACACAAGTCGCTAAAACTGAAACCAACGTAGCTGTATCTGTAATTCTTTAAAAAATTAGTTTCATTCTATTAATTATAACTAATTATCGTATTGTGATCTAAAATAATCGTGTGTAGAAAATTTCAGCTCAAATGACCGTTTTAAAATGTGAGAAAAAAAACCTTTTCGAGTTTTGACCCAAGTCGCCAAAAGGGTCGCTACGTCGCCAAAAATGATGCCAACGTGGCTGTATTGGTAATTCTTTGAATAATTAGTTTTAATCAATTAATTTTTATTAATTATAATTAAATTACTGTATTGCCATCCAAAATAATCGTGTATATGAAATTTTAGCTCAATTGAGCGCTTTACAATGTATTTTATTTACGATTGAAAATTTGAACAAGATAAATATATAAATAAATAAATATATAGAGTGTGAGCTAATAGTAAGAATTGAAAAAGAAATATCTCATATTATACGTGTACTTTTAAAATCAAATGCATTTTGTTCATCTGAATTATTATTGGTAAAAAACACATACTTTTTAAAAATAAAATTTCTGCAAAAAGCAAAAATTGACAACAGCGAAGTGCGTGATCTAATTGTTAGGAAACACGTGACTGCATTTATCATGTATCTCTGACGTCATATGAATTTATGAGATGATTGGCTGGAAACCTGCTATTGTAATCATCATGTGAATATGAAGTCATGTGAATTTATTCCACAGCTTTTACGACAGTATTAGATAAGTAACCATAGCTCCCACATATATTTTTGGTGATTAATTTTTGGCTTGAGATTAATCTCTGACAATAAATAGCTAATATGAGAATAATATTTAAGCACTAAAAAATAAGAACTAGATGATTCGCATTACACATCCCATTCATTGCGAAAAAAGAGCCAACTATTCCCATTAAAACTGACATATTACATTTTCCTATCAAATAAAATTTAAAACGAACATTCATTTCTAAATGATATGCAACTTTAATACGTTTTGTACCTAGTAACATTTTCATAATGTTTATTTTAGAGAAAACTTAATGCATTCGTAAACATGTTACCAGAGGAAGATCAAGAAGATATAAAGGTAAGAAATATTTTCTTGAAATATTACTCTAGATTTGTAAAACTAAAATAATTTATTGACTCGGTACAGAAAAATCTAAAAGATGCATTTCAATTACTGAAAACTATTCTTTAAAGAGAGTTTTTACTCTATAGACTTATATTTATTCCTTTATATATATCAATAAATTATTACAGCTTTTTTCCGTTTCCATATCTAACTGTCAATAATATTACTAAAACAGAAATATTAACAAATTATGCTGCGAGTACACATACTAATTCCCAGCTACAGCACAGAATGTATTTCCAAGCAAAATAAAGATTTAATCTTTTATGCCATATTAGGTTTAAGGGTACGTACGTATTATCGCAACCTATTGGTGACATTATATAACAAGAAGCCCATGATCGCCAAATCAGCGCAAACGACACATGCGAAATTCGGGTCGTCAACTTGGCGAGTTATTTTGTACGTTGGCGATTGTTGCGATAATACGGAAGTACGAATTGAAATTATTTTTTTGAATATATTAATATAAGAATCTATATATAGAATCATTAGCCTGGTGGTAGTGGTGAAGGGACTAAAACCCATCTGGTCTAGTGAAACTAGACAAGATCCAGGAACCCATAAATTTGCACAAGGTCTAAAAACAGCAAGGGAAAAGCAACAGCCTCCTCACAGGAAAACCCCAGACATTTCAGAATTTGCTGAAAGAAGAAGACTATTACAATTGGTTCAAATTGGGAGGCTTCTTTTGCCACCTTCAAAATTCATGCACCTCAGGTGACCAATCGAAACTCGCGAGAATGCCGTCTGATAAGATCTGGAACTCTTGAATGATATGGCGGATCCAGGGTGTCTTTGAAAGTACCATGGTATACCAGGTTCTACATATTAATTCTTTAGCCCTGTAGTACATCTGGTCCGTTCTGAACCATGAACCTTATTAGCCTTATATAGTGAAAAACACTTTTTAAGCTTCCGATATCATTCTTTGCATGTGGAGAGACATTCCTTCCCCCCCCCCACACACACAGCACCATTCAGAACACTAAAACAATCCTCTCGATTTACTTATTGATATGAATTACACATTTGACAGTCTTGCATAACTACAAATAAAAAGTAAAACTAGCTGGATCCTATTTTGATGTACGCTTTGGCGACAAAAATTATTTGGTGCCAAAAGTGGCAAAAAGTTTGCCAATACGGAATTCATAATTTCTAGTAACCCTATTATATCTGAAAACAAGAAAAATTTCTAATTTTTTTCCCGTACGGGAAACAGTGTCTGACATCCACATTTCATTCTATATTAAACTGGAATTTCGAAAGAAAGTAGAAAAAAACCATTTTCATTTTTTTTTAATCACAAAACAGGAATTTTCGTCAGAGAAGAAAATAAAATCTATGTCTTCAAAAAAAATTTAACAACGGTAAAACGGACGAAAATTCCTTTTCGGTCTTTTTTTTTAAACCCAACTTAAGCTGTAAGAAAGGAGAAAATTAGCATAGTTATCTTAATTAGTATGTCAGTGATTTCTTCCACTTCTTGGTCCCTCTAATTGTACATTTAAAGTACCATTTAATAGTGTAGACTTTTAATTCATGGCATGTTTTGCTTGGCACATCAACAATATTGGTGTCGTCAATTTTCAAGCGTGGCGCCCTCCCACTTCATATTGTAATGACTTCAAAATTAGAAAATCTCTCTTTCGTGCCATTTTGGCGCAATTTTAAAATTGTTGCTAATCAATTCTCTAAAATTGGGATTTTACCGTAAATAATAGAGAAATTATGTTACCCTTGCTTCATATAATTATAAATCACTTTTCAGTGTAATATCCAAATGTGAATAAAAGACACGTTTAAATATAAGAAAACTTTTTTTTTTCCCACCAGGAATGTATTTTTCAAATAGGAGATATAGTCAAGAAGAAAATGGGACCAGAAATGACAGAAGAATGCAAAAAAGATCTGAGGGAATTCGCAATGAATTAGTGGAAAAGAATTAATTCTGAGTGTCAAAAGAATAACAGCGTCAATTCTGTACGTTTCTAATAAAGAATCATCAATACGAAATAGAGTTGAAAATAATACAAACATGTTTTTTTATAGAACATTGTTTGCATTTAGAGTTTTGAAAAGAAAAATTATCATTGCAAATGTTCAAAGTGCTTTCAAAATGGAAAACATTTTTAAGCATTCTTGAACCAGTCAAAATAATTTGAAAATAATTATACAAAATGGCTCAAGTGTAATGGGGGAAACTTTGGTTTGGGATTTTATATAAATGTCGGGTAAAGTAACGAATTCATTCTGGCACCGTTAATTTGGAAACCCTTTTGATTTTGATTTGTGGTTTTTGCAGATAAGGTCAAGTGTTCTTCTTAAAAAATTCTATCGTTAATTAAAAAATTGCGGATAATTTCAACCGAGCAGCATTTTAAATTAACTATTTAGATTCATTTTCGTCCTTTACAAGATATAGATTTTTTTAAACCTATTTTATTATTCCATTTTCCGTTTTTTATTTTTTTCCCAATTTATCTTGAAGATATGTTTGAAAGGTACAATTTGCGTTTTTTTTTTTTTTTTTTAATGATTTGGGGGAACAAAAAGGGGAAAATTGGGGGGAAAGGGGATACAGTGGTGTATGGAAAAAAGGTTTGATTGCTGCCAGGCTGAATTTTCCCGGTTTGAAAAAAGGCTAAATGCATTTGATCAAGAAAATTGAGGGAAAAAATATATTTGGGAATTCCAAAAAGAGGAGCGAATGGCACCCATAAAGATCTTGGAAGAATATCTGGTTTAAAGGGAAAAGTAAGGGGTTGAAATTCAAATTTTAATTTGGGGGTTGCAAAAAGGAACCTTTGACTTTATTTCTTTTAATTAAATGAGGGGACGGGATAGTTTTTGTGAGGTATATAAATTTTGGTACAAAAGTTGATGCTTGGGGCCCCATGTGATTGTAGAAATAGACGAGAGCATGTTCGGTAAAAGGAATACAACAGACAAAATTATAAGGGAATTTTTTCCTTTAAAACTCCGAACCGGGAAAATTTAAAAAATTCTAATTTTTTTTTTTTTAAAAAATACAATTTTTAATTTAATTAATATATTATAAATTTTTTTTCAAAAAATTTTCATTTTTTTAAAAAAGCTTGGAACATTCCGAAAATTATTTTCTACGCGCCCCCAAAAAAAACCCAATAAGTATTCCCCTTTTTTAGCCAAAAAAAAAAACCCCCCCCAAAAAACATTTTAAACCCCCTTAATTTTTAAATTGAGCAAAAAAAAGAATAATAAAAAAATCAAAAAAATTTTTTTGCAATTTTCCCTTTTAAATAAAAGTTTTATTAAAAAAAAATTTTTTTATTTCAAAACTTTTTAATAATGTTTAATAAAAAACAAAAATAAATTATATCGGACCCACAAAAGGCCCCCTGTCAAAAGAATTTTAGGTAGATAACGGGGAAACTTTTTTTTTTTGGCATTTAAAAAACAAGAATCCAAAATTTTATTTTTATTAAAAATTATGTTTTTTTCCCTTTGTTTTTAGGAAATTTAAAAAAACAAAAAAACGCAAATTAAATTTTTTTTAATTTGTTCCAAATTAAAAAAAAATTTTTTTAACAAAAACTTTTTTAACAATTTTCAAAAAAATTTTTTTCCCAATGATTTTCATTAAAAATACTTAAAACATAAATATTCAAAAACATTGAAATTAATTTTTAAATCAAAAAATTTTTTTTCCTCATATATCCGACGAACAAACACTATTAAAGCCCGCGTGCGTGCGTGCGTAAATCAGAGGAAGTTTCGGTTAAAGTGTAGTATAGAAGAACCACTTGGTGCAGGCTTTTTTTTTTTTTGGCGACTAAAAGTGGTCGCCAAGGTACTTTTTTCGGAATTATTTATTATTTATTTTAGAATGAATTCGATATCTCACCATGACATATAGATAAAATCGGCAAATCCGAAGAAAAATCGCCAAATCACAAGTGCCCCCTCCTATACTACACTTGAGCCGAAGTTTCAATTCTGAAATAGAGAAGCAAAAACATAAAACAATGTATCAAAAAAAAAATCAGTCGACCAAAATGGAAAATTAGTATACATCTTAAAGTTGTCGCGGACTTAATGACAGTCAAATATGATCAGGTATGTGCATTGAATCTCTCTCACCTAACTTTTCACTTTAGCAGAAATTTTCAACTTAATAGTACAAGAAAAATGAAGAATACTAACTAAGATTGAAAAATTGAAACTAGGGCCTAAAATTTGCACGAGTAAAATAATCGAAAAATATTACAAAGTGCAACTATTTTGAATGAATTTTATATAAAAGGAAATTGTACCAGAAAAATACAGTTAGAAAAAATGAACATAAACTCAAAAACATACCTAAAATTAAGAAAACATGGAAGTTAACAAATGGAATATGGAAACTGTATAAAAAGAAATGTGCAGTGTGTTAAAATGACTAATAAGAAATAATAAATTATAGCTATGGCGCTATCTATATAAATGGTTGAAACTAACAGATATTAAAAAAGAGAATAAATGTAGAAGTTTAATGTGAATAATGTAAAAATTATGATAATCTCTCTATATTATTTACGATACATCTATACATAAATGTTTATAAAAAGTCAGCAGGATAATCATGTTCTAAACAATGTTTCTTCTTTCTTCAGTTCTGAAGTTTGTTTGTGGGATCAGTACCCAGATCATTATTTCTCAAAATATAATTTAAAATAATATTTATATAAATTGAGGCATGGATATTGCTTGTACAATGTAGCACTGATAAATTTAAAGGCTTTTCTTTTATCATAAATATTACTTTTTAAAGAATTATTTTCAATTATTAATAGTAGATCCAAAACGTCTTCATTATTTGTGTGTCAAGATTGGTATTTATTACATTCAAACAATCTTTATAATAATTATAAATATGGATATAATCTAAGTAAATACTAAAAATAATTGTCATTTATCAGCGTTTCTCAAACTGTGGGGCGCACCCCCCTTGGGGAGCGTGGCGACTCTACGAGGGGGCGCAAGCAACAAACAAAACGACAAAAGAAACAAAACACATTCTGACATAATAAGAAATAAATTACACAGTTACACTGATATATTATACTTATAAATGTATCAGAGCTACACAATGTATTTTATCATTAATTTAAAAACACGAAATTAAGCACAAGTATAATAATTACAGGTGACCTCATGGGTTGTCATATATAAAATATATACAAAAATTAACACACTTAACGTTATAATTAGTACGGTTTATGATTAATCCCTTAACCACCGATTAAAGTTACGCGATTCGCTTCCCAATGTCAGCCATTTACTACGTAGATGCATGTGCATGATGTATTGGGGGATAACGAAGGAAAAATAATCTGAAATGAGTCAATTCTTTGCAAACATTGTCAAGGTCCTTTTTTGCATTCCAAAGCCTTTGGAATAATTTTATGGATAGCAGTGAAGAGAAAAGATCATACTTTGTGGAAAACATATATATACGTTCGGGAAAATTAATGCTATGACTGAGCGAGACGTTTATATACGCCGGTGGCACTAAAGAGGTTAAGGTCGTATCGTAGTTTTAGCATCAAAGTACATTATTGAATTCAATACATTGTTATTGCATTGAGGGGAGGGCGATGAAAATCATGATTAAATATTGGGTCGCGAATATTGAAACTTTGAGAAGCATTGTCATAAATGTATCTAAAAATATAACATGAATTAATATCTGTATTTTATTTTTAAGGAAGTGTAAATACATATTAGCCAGAGAATTGCTTGCTGGTCACTCCCTTGTGATAGCCCATTAGTTTAGACATAACAAATTGCATTGTGAGAAACAAAAGTTTATTTTAAGGTATTCGACTACGTTCGGAACCGTGATTTTTTAAAAGCGTATAAATGGATAATATTTATGATATTTAGTGTCACTTAGATTAGAAAATGTATATACAATTGTTTTAATAATAGTATTACAATAAAAAACTATTTAAGTACAATATTTTGACAAAAAATGAACATAGAATGACCCATTTTCAAAATATTCTCCTTTTGTGAAAAATGCTTCTATTAGAATAATATTTTGCCTGTCTATAGCTCAGACCTCTTTACTGAGGCTCAACTAGAATTTTTGAAATATATAACTTAGAAGTGAGTTTATCCATATTTTACGACAACAGAGGGGATCAAATTTAAGAAAAAAACGCCGTTAATTATTTCAATTGGTTGCCACTTTGAAAATAATGTGAATTTTTCAAAAATCATAGTTGAGCCTTTGTACAGAGATCTGAGCTATATACAGACAAAATATTATTATAATAGAAGCATTTTTGACAAAAGGAGAACATTTTGAAAAAATTTATTGCAAAATATTGTATTTATTTATTTATTTTTTATTTATTTTTTTATTTATTTTTGTCAAAATGTCCTTAAAACAATTTCATACATGTATTCTAATCTAAGTGACACTTAAATATCATAAAAATTATCCATTTATGCGCTTCTTTAAAATCACGGTTCCGAACGTAGTCGGATACCTTAAAACAAGTTGAATAGTTTATTGTATGTTCCATATTGTATTAATTTATTTAAAGAACATTTAATATACATTTTCATATATTTTTCTGTATATCAACCTTCCACTTCAGTAGAAATTTTTTATAAAAAATCCTTTTGTACTTTTAATTGAAAATTACTTATATCCTGAATAAAATAAAAGATAAATAGGATTGCAATTGTTTTCCAAGTAAAACTGTTTTTACTGCATAACAATAAACAATGTTATCATTTTCTTATGTTACATTGTGATGACAAATTAAAAAGAATAATTATGAACTGAGAATGTCATTTTTCACACAAAACTTATTTTGTTACGTATACTGAATACAATAATATTGTATCAAACAATGAACAAACACAGCAGGAAGAATATATATTTAATATATTAGCTAAAAGATTTTTCATTACATAATGCACTCCATCCATTAAATACGCATAAATGTAGAAATAAATCAGAGAAATACATCAAATATAATATCATTCTTTGTATAAAATCTTACATAGATACTTGTCAGGCATTTTTTTTATAAATAAACAGTTAATGAAAGAACAGCCATAAGCTTATTAAAAATCGTAATTAATAAAAATCATGCCCAAACTTTTCAAAATATCCTTCTGGAAAATGATTGATCAGTCAACAAAATCTTGTCGCAACAAATAATTTAATTTGATATGAAAGACAGAAAACGTGATAATGAAAAACAAAAAAAAATTTAATTAATCAATTTTCCATTCATTGTATACTGAAAAAATATCCTGAAGTTAACATTGTATTTACCAGGGGGAATCATTACCATATAAAATGTTTCCAATCCTGTAGAGAAATAACACAGAATTCGAAAAATTCTGCAGATAGTGAGTATCTCTGTACTAACTGACTGAAGATGAACAAAGTTATTGCTTTCATCGTAATATTCTGCACACTGTGTAATCAGTGCTTTGGAGGCTTCAGAGGATACGGAGGAATGGTTATGAAAACAGGAGAAGGTAAGTTTTCATTTTCTTAAATTGTTATATGTGTTAGTTTGTTTTTCAAACACAGCGTAAAGACACTTAATTTTGTTAATTTTATAGTTAATTATTTAATAATTAAATTTAATTAATTGTTTGATAACTGAACGTTTTGTGATGTTTAATTTTTAATCAAACTTGAATAACAGAAAATGTTTTGAAAAAGAGCAGCTTAGTAATACGGATGAAACCCAGTGGTTGAGTGATACCGTATCGCGCTTCAGCGCCACAGGTCCGGGCTTCAAACGCCGGGTTGGGCAAGGTCGATTCAACAGTTCATTCCTTCAGTGGGTAGATAAATGAGTCCAAGCTTTCTTGGAAACCAAACACTGGGGGTTTTCCCGTCAGGCTGACCACCTGACCAGAACATCTGCTCATGCATCTCAGCACCGAAGGTCACGAAAACTGAGATGGGCACAGTAGGCCTTGGCTCTCATGGGCTGTTGCGCCATTGAGTTTTATTTTTTTAAGTAATAAGGATAGAAGTACATGATATGAGAACTGTGAAATAATAAAATTCTAAATATGTTAGCAACGTAGAAAATGTTGGAAATGTACGAGAATTTAAAAGAAATTCAATATTTTAGTATTAAAAAAACCGATATAAAAGAAACCTAGCAATTTATACAAACAATTGAAAAGAATGAATGGAAAAAATTCGAAAAAATTAACTAACTACATAAGTATTTAAATCTTACTTACAATCAGAAAATATGGATTTAATAAAATGTAAAAAAATTTACTTATTTGCAAAACGATATTTTTCTTCGTTATTTGAATATATATGAGGCGATATAAATTTACCAAATTGGCGCCTTTAGCGCTGCATCTTTCGCCTAAGGTACTCGTAAAAGGTAAGTATCGAATTTTCAATTAAACCAGTTGACTGCTAATAAAGGTATATGTAGATAATATTGCCAAAATAAATATGCTGTAAAATGAATCTTAGTTTTTAAAATGTTCCGCTGACTAGCTTTCTTGAAAGGAAAAGAATCATATTTGCTTGCATACTGAGTAAAATTCCTCAAAATAATTACAAATATTGAACATTTTTCTCTTCACCTAGTTTAATTTTACAAGAACCACTAAAGTTTCTTGGTGATAGATAAAAGATAATTCTTTTTATTGCTTCCCATTATTGTCGCCATTTTTATGACAAGAAATATTTTTAATTTATTTATTACATATAATCTTCACAATTGTTAAACAGAAATTGAAATAACTTAAAACAGACAAGATCGAAAAAAACATTTTTTAGTCCCCACAAAAATTTCAATTTCAAATTTTAAAAGAAAAAACTTCATTCCGGAAATCTTTCATAAGTATCTTATTTTTGTAAATGGAGTGATATTAAATTTTTATCTGATTAAAATTCTTTCTAATTTGTTTTATTTTTCTCCTTACGTTTGCAATCATAGACGCTATGGAAAACGGAAGAAGCCATCTCAAGTATCTGAACTGTGAAGTAAGTATAACTTTTGAATATTTTTTTTTAATTAACTCATTGAAGCGAAGTACAACATATACTTAGGGAACTGGAGAATATTTCCCTCCCCTCCAGTCCCAGGGCAAAATTGTGGAGGTGGAGATAGGTGGTGTCGCCATCTATCGTCCTTTCGGGGAATTTAGCCGAGCTAATTCGTACTGTCACCTGTATGGTGCTCAAGGCCTAGGCCAACGACAGGCGTACTTCTAGTCCCTTGCCACGATGAATTTCGTGGGCCTCGTTCTGACTACGTCAGACAGGTGGCATTAGCCACAACAACATACACATCGAAAGAAATATTGCCTTGACATAGGAAAGAAAAAAGGACAATTATTAATATTAAATAAAACGTTGAATTATGATTACGAAATATAATTTGATATAACTTTTATTGTCGCATTTTTGTCTTATAAACCGTTGCAAATAACAATTTTTTACAGAATGATATTTTTTAAAACAATCTAACTTTATTTCCACGATCAAAATCTATGCGCATCTCGCAACGGACCTCTTAATTTTGAACCACGGTTAGGTGAAGGGAACGCAACCGGAGTTGGCACCGCACTCCCCAAACTTCAATACCACGCCAACGTGTGGACTTTCAGTCTCGACAGATTTAACGCGCATCGGTTCCTGTACACGGCCGGAGCTCTGCAGCACCAGAATTCGAATCGACAACTAAACAGAGACATTTTTTTAAAAAAAATTTAAAAGGAATGCGACTCCGAAAATATATTATTTGAAGTTACTACTTTTATTTATTTTTGTACTCTCTCTCTCTTTCTCTCTCTACCTATATTTTTATAAAATAATAAAAGAAATATTTTCAAAATATAATTCTCCTAGTTAACAATGGCTTGTAAAGCAATACAGAACTTTAACAATACTGATTATCTTTACTATCTTTTTTTTTTTATTGTGAAAGGTAAAAGGATAAAATAGATAACCGGACAGCAGTAGATTTTCTTTTTTTTTATCATAAGAAAACGTGTTTAATTTTGATGAATGCTTATACAATAAACATTCCATAGATATCCACTACGCCTCAAAAAGTTACCCAGTTCTTTGCGATCGTTGTGTTGTTTTCTTATGCCACATGATCTACAATAACATCAGATCACGGTCCACGAAATTCTTCGTGGCAAAGGGCTAGATGTACGCCTGCCATTAGCCGTAGCTTCGACTATCCTATAGGGGACAGTACGTTTTGGCTCGGTTCTACCCCAATTTTGAGGGAGAACACTCTAAGGGTGGTCAGGGGCTTTCCACCTCACTTGCCCTTCCACCAACCGCACGAGAGGACTTGCGGCTCGACGGCTATTTAGAATACCTCCATGCTGCGAAGGCACCATACATTTACAAACATCCGCGCCTTCTCCAGGATTCGAACCTAGGCCCTACGGCACAGCAGTCAGAGTCACTAACCACTATACCGGATGGGTGGCATTGTAAAAACGATGACTGAATAACTATGAGGGGGGATATATGTTATTTGTGAATTAGGGTGGATCGCGAAAACATAATTTCAAAATTTAATATTGCTACAAAGGGGTTGAAGTTTCGAAAAAATGGTAAGACTTAATTTTGATTAGAGGATTTTAGATTCATAATAAATTTATTCTTCTACAATATAAATAATCCAAAACGATGGTTATTGATAAATGAGTACTGAACAGTATACAGTACAATGCGGCAACATTTCCTAACCCAGCACTCTCCCAGCGAATGAGTCTGATCCAAACCTCTCTTCGTCTTCCACCTTATCGTGCATTGCCATTTGGACATTAGGTTTTTATTTTTAAAATTTAATATATTAAAGAACCTTTCAAATATACCTAATTTTTTTTTCTTGCAACTATTTAATAGGTGTACTCCCATCGTTATAAACGTTAAAAAGAACTAAAATACTTGTTTTTATTTAACAAAAACTACTTTGACTTTTTACCATAAATATAAAAATAAAATACCTAAAATTCGTTTTCCTAGTGGTAGTACTTAACATTATAATTAAACTTTTGTTTTATTTTTCCTTTTATCTATAAAACCAGAGAACATTTTTTTCGCAAAGGTAGTAAAAACAAACTTTATCCGTTTTATTGTGTATGAGAAAAAAAAATAGATATAATAATTCTCTCTTCTTGTATTTTTCAGGTATGCATGCATCAAATAAAGATATACCCAGATCAAAATACGAAGGAATGAAACGGTACATGAACGACCTCTTAGATGAATTGACAGACTGAAGAACAAATGTATCGCTAATGACGACTGAAGAACAAATGATCCATGCACACATGCCGAGATAAAAGAAAAATTTCAATACAAACAAAAATATAAACATTTTTTTTTTAAAGCAATTGTACTATTCACAAATAAAAATGCATTAGTGTAAAAAATTTATGTCTTCTTTTTTTATCTGAAATAAACACGAATTTGTAGAAAATAAAAATGAGAGTAAGAAGTTATTCCAAAATTAAAACTCAAAATTTCTCACTTATTCGGGTTTGGAACCTTTCACAAAGGGTCACGGCTCAATCTGAACATTAAAGACAACGCAGGGAAAACTGTATGATAAACGCAAGAACGAATCTATCTTCGAATTTTCATCATTGTTCTCCATCGTGTTTAATTAAATATGAATATTACATATTATTTGGTAATGCTCTGAGGTATTAATATGTCTGTATTTATTTATCTTGGAGAATATTAGTAATCTCTTTTACAAAAGCTTAAGAATTTTTTTTTAATTAATACATGTGCTGATTACGCTACAAACTATAATTAAATCTACCACTCTCTATAAACAAATAACAACTTTATTTACAACTTCTAACTACTCACACCTTATTCATTACTAACTATACATATCTCACACCTTATGCACTACTAAACTCTCACAACTCATAACACTTAAGAAAATACGCTCCTCTCTCTCTCACGTCTTACACACAACTCCCCGCATACCCGGGGATGCACTTACATAACGCCGCTATTGAAACAGCGCCATCTATATAACCTTAACAACATGATTGAATGTAAGAAATACCCATTTTATTAAAATATAATTTATGAAATAATATAACGCATTAAATTATAATTATTATACTTTGGATAAAACCCTACTTTTAAGTTTTAATCGATAAAGTTTAACCCCTAAAAGCAGATTTTATCACAGGCGTCTACAACCTATGGCACGTGTACCAGATTTGGCACTTGGTACATTGCTCAACGGCACTCTACACTACAAATATATCAATTTTTAACTGAATGGCAGTTGATAATTTTCAAATATAAAGCTTACTCAAGTAACATTTTCAAAGTTAGGGAAAGCAAAATTTACGGAATCTGACAAAAAACTGGAAGATAACTCTAATGATAAGAAAACCGAGAACTATTTTAAGGTATCCGACTACGTTCGGAACCATGATTTTAAAAAAGCGCATAAATGTATAATTTTCATGATATTTAGTGTCATTTAGGTTAGAAATACATGTATAAAATTGTTTTAAGGACATTATGACAAAAAAAATTATTTAAATACAATATTTTGGCAAAAAATTAACTTAGAATAACCTTTTTCCAAATGTTCTTCTTTTGTAAAAAATGCTTCTATTGTATTAATATTTTGCCTGTATATAGCTCAGACCTCTGTACAGAGACTCAACTAGGGTTTTGAAAAATTCAAATTATTTTCAGAGTTACAACCATTTGAAATTATTATCGGCGTATTTTCTTAAAATTTCTCCCTTCTGTTTTCGTAAAAAATTGATAAACCGACTTCCAAGTTATGCATTTCAAAAATTCCAGTTGAGCCTCTGTACAGAAGTCTGAGCTGAATACAGGCAAAATATTAATACAATAGAAGCATTTTTTTACAAAGGAGGATATTTGGAAAAAAGGTTATTCTAAGTTAATTTTTTGCCAAAATATTGTATTTAAATAAATTTTTTTGGTCATAATGTCCTTAAAACAATTTTATACATGTATTCTAATCTAAGTGACACTAAATATAAATATTATCCATTTATATACGCTTTTGCAAAATCACTGTTCCGAATGTAGTCGGATACCTTAAATTTTAAATATCATTACTGGAGAGATTTAATTGAAGAAAATTGCATGCATATATTCTGCGATCCGATTTTGGTTCTACATATGTTTATGAACAAGACGTTTCTCATATGAAAAATATTTTGAGTCTGTAAAGTATTTTAACTGAACGTTCAGAATTGTGTCACATAGAAAGTCACAAATTATATATACCCTTGAATATTGCGACAGGATGTAGAGCAGGACACAGGGATATGGTATTTAACTGCATTGAAGGAACACGTATTTTTATGTTGTTTATTTCTTATTTTAATAAATATATTTAAAAGATAAGTAATATACATAATGTATGTAAATTATGGTGAAGGAATATATATATTTTATATTATTTTTGTGTTAATAAATATCTTTAAATGAAGAATAACTAATATATAATAAACTAAATCTGTATCATTCACTTCTATTCTCTTAACTCTGCATGTATTGCCACAGGAATTGAACTTTTTCAAATATTTCCTAATGTACGACATTGAACTTTGTAACATATTATTATTTTTTTTCACACAAGAATAAAAGCAGGTAAGAAGTGAAGGTAATTTCATTGTCTAAAATTTTACTGATATTTGTGTTGAAGAGAATAAGTGATTATTATCAGTACTGAAGTATTCGCTTCACCGCAGCCAAATTGGCACCACACAAATCGTACCATTTTCCGCCAATATCCGACCGATTGGTTTTTCATATAAAATATGTTAGAATCTTCGTTGTTTTGGTATCAAGGTGTGATTCGCGTGGCACCAATTTTGCTGCGGTTATGCTAATACATAAGTACCTCATTATTTAAGCATCTGCTTACAAAAAGCTTCACAAATCCTTTTTTGGCTTAAAAACTAACTTTTGAGTCACGGTATCACATAATTTAAACTACACAATAAGCACAAGAAAATTACAGTTCAGAAAATAAACAAACATAAAACTGTGCGACACTAAAATAAAAATTATAGCACTATTTTAAATTAAAAGGTTACCTAAAACAGAAAAATTCAGCCCTAATTTTGATGAAATTACCTTCATAAAACTAAATGAGCAGAGAACTCAGAAGAAAAGTTAAACCATGATGCATGAGACGTAAATCACATCAACACACTGAATTTTAAAGAAATTAAAAAGAGAAATGTGAGAAAATTGTATCAAGCTGCATTTTTTTCCTCAAACACTTTTGGATCACAAATGGTATAAACAGATTTATGCATTTGAAGATTAAGAATTTGAAGATTTGAAGTATATTTAAATTTGTCTCTTTTATAAGAGATTTTTATTCCGATGAATATTATATAAAAATAATTTTATAAAAATATTCAAATAAATAAAAGCATCCTTTTATATTTTCCACAAAAATGTGATTCTAATTCATTTTATTACAGAACATTACAAATATTTTTTTATTGCTAATGGGCTGCGAACTGGTGTTTTACCATTGCAGACCTAGTACATTCCCCAGAAGTTGGCATCTCTTTTTAGTGCGGCACCATGTAGGTGGATACCAATCACCGCAAGTAATTTTGGCGCCCAGTTTCCTCCCGAGAGGAAGGCACTCGAGCTCTGACGATGCGAACCTGTACTACGATTTAATTTTGCCGAGAGCACCCAAACCGAACGGACACTCTAGAGATCTTTTACATGCCGTATAATCATACGACATGGCCGCTGTCAATTTTCCGCATCACGAAAATCCACCGACTTGGGCCGGGGTCGAACCCACAATCTTAAGTGCAGAAGGCCAGCGACAAACCAACCACGCCACCCAGCTGGTACATCACAAATATACTTTTGCAAATATTTCAGTCCAAAGAAGAAATAAGGAATACTCTAACTTACACCAACGAAATAGATTTGAAAAAAGTGGGGTAGAGAAGCACAACCGTTAAACTAGTGGACTGTAAGAAATTGTGATATAAGTCTGCAAATTTCTGTTTTGAAGTTCAGAAATAAAATTGAGTCAATGACAACTAAAATTTCAGTTTGATATTATTGAATATATTTAAATGGTGAAGAATAATTCACTAGGAATAGAACATTTCGTAGGTAATTGAATATTTCACATAATAATTATTTAAAAAGCATTTCTACGCGCTAAACATTTTTACACGAGAATATTTCACAAGAGTTATTAATATTCTGCCAAAGATACACACACACACTGACTGTTGTCACAAGACCACTCCTAAACTCCACTCCTCGCCACAACTGTGCTACTTAACAGTTTTTAAGATTGAACAAGTGGTTTTCAGTTCTTTTAGCCTAAAAAAATGTCAAAAATACTTAAAAATAAATACCAGTAAATACTATCTTCGGAAACAGCGATTCAACCCAACTCAATCAAACGTATGTTATACGAAGAAAAGATAGTACACAAGAAGTTGCTAAATATGAGTATAAATTTTAAAAGTAGCAGCCAAGTTAATCATACAAGAAACTAATACTTATTATAATTATTTTTAAATAAGTATGTGAAAATTACTACGTCTCTTTTTCTATATAATATTGCAGAGTATCACGAGATGAATATGAAAGTATTATTCAGGTAAACAAGAAATTATAACACAGTTAAATACTCATTCTCATAGAATTTAGATATTAATCGATTTGACAAAAAGATTATGCCAATTTAAGATGTCCGACTACGTTCGGAACCGTGATTTTGCAAAAGCGTATAAATGGATACTATTTATTATATTTAGTGTCACTTAGATTAGAAAATGTATATAAAATGGTTTTAAGAATATTTTTACAATAAAAAATTTTTTAAGTACAATATTTTGACAAAAAATGAACATAGAATGACCCATTTTCAAAATATTCTCCTTTTGTGAAAAATGCTTATATTGTAATAACATTTTGCCTGTATATAGCTGAGACCTCTGCACAGAGGCTCAACTACAATTTTTGAAATATATAACTTAGAAGTGGGTTTATCCATGTTTCACGACACACACACAACACAGGGGAGACATTTTAAGAAAAAAAAGCCGATAATTATTTCAAATGGTTGCAAGTCTGAAAATAATGTGAATTTTTCAAAACTCATAGTTGAGCCTCTGTACAGAGGTCTGAGCTATATACATGCAAAATATTATTAAAATAGAAGCATTTTTCACAAAAGGAGAACATTTTGAGAAAAGGTTATTCTAAGTTAATTTTTTGCCAAAATATTATATTTAAATAATTTTTTTTGTCAAAATGTCCTTAAAACAATTTTATACATGTATTCTAATTAAGTGACACTAAATATCATGAAAATTATTCATTTGTGCGCTTTTTTAAAATCATGGTTCCGAACGTAGTTGGATACCTTAATGAAAGGCACTGATATTTATTTAATGTATAATGAGACTAGTATTTATATATGGAATGATAAAAGAATTATTAATTTTTCAACTTTTGAAAGGTACTTTTTTCTCCTCTTTAACACTAGAAAGACTGAAATTTAGTATATACCTATAATGCACAAAAGCAGTCAAAATGACTGCATTGTCAAAGAATGATTAATGTGTACAGAAATTTGATTAAAATTAGTTTTTAACATTTTTATGTTATTTACAGTCAAATAACAAGTTATTAGTAAATATTAACAACAACAAAAAATTTACTTTACTTGGAAAAAAATTCTAAGAAATTGTGCGTCATATATGTAATTGTTTTTATAACTGAAATTAAAAAGCAGTCAAAATTACTTCCTTGGGCAATCTAGTGTTAAAGGAATGCATGTATTATTTTTTATTAACCACCATTCAAAGTAACTGACACACAAAATACCGAACAATTGTATACAACGTTACTGTCGTTTACTCCAATAAACCCACTTTTTAAAACACATTAATTTATACAAAAACATTGAACTTGATTAATAATAAACTATGCATATATGTGAACATCTAGCAATTTAACTTAAGATTTCTCACAATACATAACTATTACATCTCAGAATCTACCACAGGGTCTCCTACATCAGCGCTCGGCAACCGGTGATCCGTGAAAAATGTTTGATGTTCCGCGGAAAAATTGGAACATTATTTATATTTTGATGAAGATTCAGCTTCAAAAATGATGAATAACAAACTTTGTTATAAAACTAACTGCATGGCTCGGCTTACACGGGCTTTTTCAAATGCATTACATTTTCCTCTTTTTTTCCCCTCCTTTGAGAAATTTTCTCTTGACCTCTTGACGTCAGATCATCCTGGTGAATTTTATTTGCATTATCAGTAAAATTACCCCTTTTTCTTTTCTCTTTTTATTTTCCCCCCATAAAAAAGAGAAAAAAATTTTTATTTTAAAAGGGCCTCCCTAAAATGAAAAAGAATTAAGAAAGAAATTAAATAAATAATACAGTTATAATGACTGAAATTACTGTGCACAAAATCTCTTTAAAGGAGCTTTTAAACGAAAGCAATTTTTTAAAAGCAATGAGAAAAAGAATCTGATGCAATGTATTAAAAAAAAATATAAATAAATAAACATATTTATTATTTTAACAATAATTTCGTTCTTAGAATACAAATTAATATAATGGATTTGAAATTTTCATTTACCAATTAATCGCTGCATATCGTTTTCTTAAAAAAAAATGGCATTAAATGGCTAGTGCCAACCACAAAAAAACGGACAATGTACAATTATATTATTAAAAAATAAGTTTATTTATAATTCAAGAAAAACAATATACTTTTTTAAAAAAAAACTATTAATTTAAAAAGAAATACAAAATTAAGAAAAATTAAATAAATTTTATACTGCTACATCGCAATATCTCGATAGTTTGAGTAAGTTTTAATATTTCCCCAGGGAAATTCCCCTTTCTCTTTGAACTCAACTAAAATTTCCTTTTGCCTTTTTATTTTCCCCTTTCCCCCCCTTTGATTTCTGAATTCGAAGGAAAACACGGGAACAAAAAATGTACAGGTGAACTTTGTGAAACGGAGATTTCTCCATGTTTTAACTTTTTCAAGCACTGTGAACGGAAAAATCGTTGAAGGAGTAAACGAAGATAACATTTCAGAAAAATGAATTTTAAATAATTTCATATAGAATTCGATATTTTTAATAGTTAAATGCCCAAGACGATGAAATAAATATTTAGGAAAAAATCCACAAAGAAATGGGATATACTTCGGAGAAAGCCTAAAGGTTTAAAAGTTCTGCACGGAAGGCGGTAGGTGAAAAGTTCAGTCCAAGAATACAGGAATGGGGGAAAAACCCCGGGGTTTTAGGGTTTTTCGTTTTGTTGGGGGAAAAATTTTGAATGCTTTTGGGGAAGTGTTGAAATTTTTTAAAGAAAATTCACCCGTTAGAAAACCCGGCAGACATAACTGAAAAGGGGACAAAAACCCAGGGAAACCCGTTCCCCAAAGCCCCTTTTTCCATTGTTTAAAGATATTTGGGCAGTTTATTTCCTGTTCTATTCTCAAGAAAACAATACATACAAGTACAGAACAATATTTTCTGAGGAAACTCTCGTGCTTATTCTTTTTTTTTAAACTGTTTTCGATAACCCAAATTTTTTCAAACGAACCCCCCCCCTCCTTTTCTAATTAAAAAAATGTTCCAGAATAAGGTACAATCTACATCAGAGAAAGTGCTTTTTGATTATGTGGACCTTTCCTGCATCTGAAAAACGATCCAACACGTAGCAATATATGTTGGCCACCAAATTCCACGAAGGCAGAATCCAAATCACGTGAAATTTTCACCGTGCACATAAAGCAATTGGATGTGCAAGTGAATGGTTGTATTTTACCGTTGCACTATAAAGCAACACGAGAGCTTTCTGGATGGGGAGAGACAATCATTAACACTCACATCGAAGGCAAAAAGTGCAGCCAAAAAGAACTATATACAAGAGGAACAGAATGCCATCTTGAAGAACTAGAATTGCTTTTGAGTACGGTTGGTTTGTTGTATTTATATGCTTCGAAGGAGATGAACGTCTTTCCAGCACGATTCTGAATTCCAAAGAGAAAGAATTATTGCCTATACAAAATGCGACTTATCTTTCCAGAAATCGGTGATGTGTCTGGCATAACCAAATAACAGCGATGCGAATTTTAAACGATAGATGCAGGAGGGAATGTTTGAACGATAGCATGTCTTACATTAGCCTGGTCACATCATTACACGGGATAACAAGCATACTGTGGGCATGGCAATGACGAGTCCCTATGTGAAACAAGGATCTCTTCCACATCAGGAACTATATTGCAACAAACACGGTTTGTTGCTCAACAATCGATGTCCACACGTATCATTCGATGTCGTCTACAGAACACTGGAATGTTCGCAAAGCGCCCATTGCTCTGCGATTACCTTTGTCTAAAAACTACACCATCACCCTCTGAGCCTTCATTTGATATTATGGTTTGGGATGATATTGAATTCAATAATTGCACCCCATAGTATGCATAACCGGTACAATAACCAACCAGTTATATCTCTGAGGGTTCGGAGCCTGTTGTCCTACCTTATCTTCAAAGCTTGCATTTGCTACAATACAACAGGAGAATAAGTGACAGCATATTGGTTCCCGGAAAAGATCACAGGACAATAGCATGCAATGTTCAAGACTTCTTCACCCACCAAATTGCATTGCTGCCTTGGCCAAAATATTCTCCCGCTCTACAGCTTCGTGAACATGTTAAGTCGATGATTAAAGAAAGACCATCCGTTGCTGCATCAAGATAACTTTGTCAATGCGTAGAGTCAGTATAGCTTGACGCACACCAACAAGACACATCCATAGTCACTTTTGCCCAATGCCGAGGCATCCAGCTGTGACGGTCAAACTAGACATCTCCTTTACTTCGTAAAAGACCGTGTTTCAATAATTTAACTTATGAATAGCTTAGAAATTTGGCTTTGATATATCTTTTCATTCTTGGTGTTGCTTTTTGGACGGTCAGCAGTGTAGGAAATTATTTGTATTATTCTGATAAAATAGTAAGGATTTTATAAAGAAAAAAAATTTTCAAGTGTCACATTATATGTATATCAGTCGAGTTAATTAATCATAACAATAACAATAATCCCTCAACATCAATTAATTAAACATATTAATTAGATGCCCCCAAATAATAATGCTAATCCATAAGAAAAAAAAAGTTGCTCAAGAATTATTTCTATGTAATAAAAGATTATGGATTAGGATTGATACCTAGATTAGGATCTAGGTATCAATGAAATCAAAATCTGAAATGACATGGGGTTTTTCCTGTGTTTTTAAAAAAAACAGTATCAAGTTATTATTGAAAAAAAGAAAAATAACAAAAGAAGAATATATAAGTACATGATAATATACATGGTACAATGTACGATGACATTTGGTCATCGCACATTACCACGCTAGAATATTTTAGAAATTCCCTCTCATATGTTAAGAAACTAACTATACTAATTCAATATCAACAATCACGGTTAGTAAAACATTTAACCAAACATTCACCAATCTATAAAGTGAATTTAATTTTAATTTTCTTTACTTTCTTATATACCCACAATCTGAAGTATGAATAATGGAATTCCTCTTTTTTTAGACAAAAACCCAAAGCAAAGAGAAAAATTTTCAACAATTATATCATAATAGTTAATCCGACTGCAAATAGCTATGCATATATGTTATAAGTAAATAGGAAAATTTCATTTATTACACGTGGAAAAAAAATTGTGTCAATAAATCCATAACTGAATTTCGCCAAAAATGCTACAGAGTGGGGAAAGGGCCCCTAGCCGAGGGTATAGGTATCGACGGTTGCCTTTACGAGTTCCCCCAGTACCCCCAAAGACCCCCTTTAGGGCAGCGATGCACGTTAAATCTGTCGAGAGTGCCCTCCCTTGGTGGGGGGGTTTGGGGAGAGGGGGGCCAGGTGTCTCCACTCACTTCCCCCGGTTAAAAATTTACGGTGGGGCCAAAAGCCCTCGAACAAACAGTGACGTTATTAAATTCAGAGTGGGGAAAAAATTAAATCGATTTATATTTGGAAATTTTTTCTGCATTTCCCCTTTGTTTTTACGGTTACTTTTTCAAAAAAGGGTTTTTTTAAAGACTCATCATTTAAAAAAAAATAACCATACTATGAATATTAATAAAAAAATGACATTAAAACATCTTAAGAAATTCGGTACACTGTAATTATTAAATAATGCAAAAAGTTTTATTAAAGTTCCCACAATGCCTTAGAGGAAAGTGATGGATTAGTTTATTGTCAAAGAAAGCGTGACAGACATATGATTTGATAGACAATATGAAAAAAGAAATAGCCAAGCGAAAACAAATATCTATTCTCTGTTTAAAATCTCACAGTTTTCCAGAAATTAAAATTTCATTTCATGCATGAAAACTAGTAATGGGAATTATGTATTACGTAAGTAAATCACATATTCGCAGTCATCTTCATATATAAAAGATTTCCTTTCGTAGGGAACAGTTGTATATTTGAGAAAGTGGATCTTTTTAAGATAGACTGTATTTTCGAATATATTAGAGATGAAAAACTTTATCTTTTTGTCGTTGTTTTGTACATTTTCGCATCAATTAGTAAAAGCCGGAGATACATATATGGAATTTTTGAAGAAGATAGGAGTCCCATCACATTGTAAGTAAATATTTTTTTATAATCTCAGAAAAAAAATGTTTATTACGTTTATTGATGATTAAGATATGATGACTGGTCATACAAATTACATGTTATTTATTTATATAGTTTTATCAGACTTCTAATATAAATATCTCAAATGCAAAAGTATAGTTTATAACAGCACGTTTTTAATCAAACCAATTTATTTCCCTTTATATTAAAATTATTTTTCATTTATTAGATTTTGCAAACTTAAAACAAGCATTCAATCAGTAATATCGAATCAACAATTCAATAACATTGAAACAATGTAATAAGTTTCCAAATAATATAACTAATTATATATAGCACCAAAACTCAAATCAATTCGATTAAGAAAACTCTCTTGCCTTTTTAGAAGCGTCAATTACAACAAATTTCTGCTCTTTTTGTTTTAATGAAGTAAATACCGAATAAAAGAAAAGAAAGAAAAATTTGCCATGATTACTTTTTGTTTGTTTGTAGATTTACTTTTAACTACTGTTTTGAGTCAAATTGTGTGTGTTTTTTTTTTTTTTAACCCGTTAAGACGGTCGGAAAATCCACTCTGAATCGAGATATCTTTCCGCCGAAAGATTCTTCTTCCATTTTTCCCTTTTACTAAAACAGAATTTTATTCCTTTATTATGAAATAAAAATACCTAAAAGTGTTTCAACAAAAAGACCATCTGAAGGTTTAAAAGAAGAGGAATATCTCAGAATTTTAAAAAAAAATTAGCCAAAATTCAATTCACTGTGTTATTTTTTTTTTACCGCTGATATTGATATTATACGCTGATACATCCGATTACAGATATAACTTATTGCCTTGCAGTCAGACCAACTGTTTCATGCTATGACATTAATCGACTTGAACAAATCTTGGTCTGCTGAAAGATTTCCATGTATGAAAAAGTTTGTTGAAAAATTGTTCTTTACGTTTTAGTCGAAATACATTTGTGATCAAAGTTTTTCTTACATGAAGATCAACAAGAGTAAATATAGATGTAAGTTGGCTGACATGAACCTGCAAGCTGTGATGAGAATTTCAACAAGCAATATCACTCCTGATTTAAAAAAAAAAAAATGGGAGAAATGTGTTAGGGTACATTTGTCTCATTAAACTGATTCCAAAGTTAAATATGCTTGCAGCTAGAGACAATATGAAATTAGTATGATAAATAAATGAAATAAAACTACAAATATTTAACTTAACATATTTATCATTTTTTATAATGAATGCAACCATTTAAAAAAAGTGCGGCCCGCCGGTATCCTCCGCTTACACAATCTGGCCCGTGAATCAAACAAGTTGCCCACTCCTGAACTACATATATGGATGTTTTTCCATTACAAGCTGATAAAGCACACATGATTTTGTAATTGTTTTCTAGTTTTTTTAATTTTTCTTTATGTTTAATGTTACAGACAAAATGGGAAGACAGCAGCTACTTCCATGGGCACAAAGTAAGTAATTTTCAAACGTAATTTTGAAAATTTGTAATGCTCATGTGTAATACAAGTATATTTAATGTTCGTAATTAAATAAAAAAAAAGAGAGGGGTTAGAATTTTAAAAATAAGTTAAAAAAAGCATTTAAAAAAATAAAAAAATTATGCATATTACTAAAAAAGTAACAATGAGGGACCAAGGCAGATAAGTGGCCACAGTTACGAACTCGTAACCGGTGTCATTCCTATAAAGTTGGTTGCCACTGAAAACCCGCCTTGTAAAGTGCTAAGTTCGTCGAGGCCCAAAATTCTTTATTAAGTGTGACCGTTTTCGGTATGCCCTTTGTTACTTAACCTCAATTCAAAATTATTGCTTAGGAATTGTACTGCTAATTTTTCAAAAAATTTTGCATTATTTTAAGTGGATTTATGTAAACAATCATAATACTATAAAACACTAGGGTGAAAATATAAAAAATTTTTTATGTAAAAATTTTTTTTTACAATTAAAACAGTGCTTTCCCAAACCCTTTAATGCCCCGGGGGTCCAAATTTTTATATTTAAAGCGCCGCTAAAATGGGGGTTTATGTTTATATTTTAGATTGTTTTAATTTAATAATTTTAATTTAATTGTATTTAGAATAAAATACACAGTTACATCAAAAAATTAATTTAAAATGATTTAACATGGAATATAAAGGGATTTCCATGGAAAGTCACAAAAACCCTAGAGAAATACTCCATAGTAAGTAAAATGGAAATAATTTAAAGTTCCTTGGGCGGCCCGGTAGCATTTAATCCATGGACCAGTACCAGTCCGTGGCCCAGGGTTGGGGACCACTGAATTAATATAATAATACTAAGTTATAATCAGAGATCTAAGATTTAGTATAATAATCAGAATAGAATCTTAGATCACAAATCTAAGATTTAGTATAATAATCAGAATAGAATCTTAGATTACAAATCTAAGATTTAATTTAATAATACTAAGATCCCTTAAAATTAAATTCGTGTTATATTGCAGCAATTCCCAGGAGCAGGGGTTAGATTCCGGGAAGATAAAATGAATAATTATGTAAGTACACACGATTTTTACTTTCAAAAAATATTACCAATCATCATTTTTACTCAGATTTTAATTATTACCTTAATATTTTTTTTAAAAAAACTATAATTGAAATATATCAATATTTTTCATTCTGGTAAAGTTGTTAATATTAATTGATATAAAAATATTAAGACATAAAATTTAAGCATACTCTTTACATATAAATTCATATTAAATTGTAGAGGTTCCCAGGAGCCTGGACTAGAATCCGAGAAGATCAAATGAATAATTATGTAAGTACAAAGATTAATATCTTTAAAAAAAAAATTCAATATTTTTAGTTCTTAGGTTTCAATTAGAAACCCAAAAGTATACTCTAGCACAGCGTTTCTCAAACTGTGGGGCGTGATAACTCTACAAGGGGGGCGCGAGCATATTGAAAAGTTGAAAACTAAAGATTATTCAAAACATTACTTTTTTTTCTGAAAGTAAGAAAACAAAATACTTTCTGACATAATAAAATATAAAATACCCATTTACACTGATATAATACACTTTTAAAAGTATCTGTATTATACAGTGTATTTTATAATTAATTTAACAATACTAAGTTAAGAACAAGTTTGATAATTAGAGTGACCCCATGGGCTTGTATTAACACTTATCTTGATCATTTGTACGGTTTATAATTAATTCCTTAACTGCCGATTAAAAGTTACGCGGTTCGGTCCCCAATCCCATGATTTTCCACGTAGAAGCGCGTATTTTGATGGGGGAGAAAAGGGATAAATAAGCAAAATCCTCTGAAATAAGTAAATCCTTTGCAAAGACCGTCAAGGTTCTTTTATCGTATTCCAAAGCCTTCGGAATAATTTTATGGATAGCAATGCACAGAAAAGATCGTACTTCGGAAAGACGTATATATACGTCCAGAAGATTAAAGCTTTGGCTGAGCGAGCCGTTTATATACGTCGGTGGCACATAAGAGGTTAAAGTCATACTGTAGCTTTAGTATAAAAGTATAGTATTATTGAATTTTTTCAATACAATGTTATTGTATGAAGGAGGGCGCGACGAAAATGATGATTGAATATTGGGTCGCGAGTATTGAAAGTTTGAGAAGCACTGCTCTAGCATAAAAAAATCTGCAAGTAGAGTAGATGTAATACGTAAAAGTTTTACATTTTTATCATATTTCTAAAGCATGGATTTATATCATATTACAGCAAGTCCCAAGAAGTGATGACCGATTTGGGGAAGGTAAAATGAGAAATTATGTAAGTATATGATTTTATTCATAAAATCAAAATTCTATTATTTTAATTACCTCTGGTTTCTAGCGGTAAACCGAAAATATATTCTATTACGATAAAAAGAACGGCAACTGGAAATGATAAATATATATATATTTTTTAATTTTGAAACATCGGTAACATTAGTTAATAACAACTTTTAAAATGTATTTTTCTAATATATGAATTCATATATATTATAGCAATTCTCAAGAAATAATGATAGATTCCAGGGAGGAGAGATGAATAAACGTGTAAGTAGACGACTTTACAACAAAAAGAAACAATTCTATTATTTTTATTATTATAATTAAAAAGGAAAACCCTAAAATAGAGTTTACCTTGCCAGCTAGATTTATTATTTGAAGTAAATGTATATTTGTTGTTTCTTTACTAAACTGTAAATTTTATTGAAAATATTGAGATTCTTAATCCTATTTAAAGAAGTAGATTCGCCTTATAAAACAGAAAAGTCCAAATATTCAAAGTGAATTCATAAATGTAGGAATGGAAATTGTATTTATAGAACGTCATAACTCCAATATTTCATTTTTTCCTGTGTTTTTTTAGCAAAAAGCAGTACCTTTAAATTCAAATCAGATATAAAATTGCTTATTTCAACCGGATGTAAGAGAACATTTGTTTATTCTAATATGGAAACAAGATATATAAAAAATATTTTCAACGTCAATTCCTACTTTGTTAGAAAAAACGTACTGTTGCCATCTGTTGCAGCCAATTGCAACTACAAGGTAAATAACGCAGAATAAATTTAAAATTAAAAAATAAAATTTAATTAATGAATTAAAATTCGAAGAAACTGTATTAACATCGAGTGTCATCCACTACAAGTTTAAACAAATTTATTTGAACTTGATTCGATGAATAGAAATTATTTTATTAACGATTGAAAATTCCAACAAGATAAATAAATATAGAGAGAGTGTGAGCTAAAAGTAGGAATTGAAAATTAATATCCAAAATTAATCAAGTTTTTAAAAATAAGAACTCATCTTATTTTACAGAAATCTAAATGCATAGTGAGAAGAGTCAATGTAAATTTACACAAGTGTAGAATTTTACAATCAAAATAGAATATATCCTATTTTGTTTTATTTATTTTGATTAAAAAAAAGGCAAGTCCAAAAAAATGCTTCAGCCTACACTAAAAAAAATTGCACAGTTGAATTAGAGATAAGAATATTTTTTATTCTAATGTGTTGAAGTGTAATAATTTTAGAACTATTTCTTATTCTTTTTAAACTAAACAATCATAATATTTTTACAGGGCCCCGTAAGGATTCGTGATGAATTTCTAGCAGAAGAATCACAAAATTTTGTAAGTATATCTAATTTCAAAACAAAAGTAATCAATATTTCATTACTCCACTTAAGGTTGATCTTAAAATAACATCACAATTTTTGAAGATTAGAACAACGATTTAAATGTATACATCCAAAGTATTAATAATATTAAGACCTGAGCTGTATGCGACATATTAATAAATTAAATTCAAATCCTTTTATAGGAAACTCCAAACACTGGTCGTGGATTTCTAGAAGACGAATTGAAAGCCTTAGTAAGTTATACACAATTTGACAATCAAAATGTGAAAATTTATATTATTTTTATTATTTTAATAATATGGTAAAAGTTTTCAACTTACTGCAACACACTTTACCGAAAGTAGATAAATATAAATTTATTCCAATTCAATATTAAAACCCGGCACAGATTTTTAAAGTATGGTTAATGTATAACTTTTGTTACTTTAAAATACAAGTTTCATAAGAAACACTAGATTCAGATTCATAATAGATATTAAATCCAATAAAATGCTGTTTCTTTTAGAAAAAAAAGAAGGAATAAGATATTTTAATTCACCTTTTCAGTACAGTTTTGTTCACAAATATTTATTATTAACTTTTATAAATCAAACATATAAGTAAGTATCAATAAAACAAGTAATATAAAAAAATCAAGACAACTACTACTTTGAATGGATGCATAGAAAGTATTTTACTAACGCGAGATGGAAAATTTGAACAAGATATATAAATAAATAAATATATATAGGGAGAGAGTGAACTAATAGTAGGAATTGAAAAAAGAGCATGATTTGTCTGCATTCTTGTAACAATGCACACCCGGTTTGGCTAGTTTGGCTAAAATACCGGTTTTCGACGCCAACTTTTGTCATGTTTTAACTGTTATATTGTTACAATAATGGAGACGAATCTAAGTTGGCGCCAAAAACCGATAATTAATTAAATTAAATTAATGAATTAATATTTGAAAAACCTATATTAACATCAAGTGTCATCTACTAAAAAAGATTAAAAAAACTTATTTTAACTTGATTGGATGAATAGAAAGTATTTTATTAACGATTGAAAATTTGAACAAGATAAATATATATATAAATAGAGAGAGAGTGAGCTAATAGTAGGAAAAGTGAAACATTCAAGTCTATTTTAAACACACAAAAAAAAACCTCTAGGGGGGATAAATACTAGCATCGATAAACATAAAAATCTGCGAAAAATGTATTTGAAGTTTTAAAACACATATAGGTTTCAAACGCTAAGAAAACTTCGAAGAATTTTAAGCTAATTGGTACCAAAGTCCTAGAGTTTGTAGCCGAAATTTCCAAATAAATGTTCCGTAATTAAAATAGGAAAAAAAATTGGTATTTTTACTTTTATTTTTGTCATTTTTAGAGAACTCCACAGCATTTAGATATTGAAGATACTAGGTATATAATAAATTATTATTCTTATTTTGAGCAAACCACAGATTACAGGAGATATTTAATTTTATTTAAACTGTATCGACGTAAAAGATACATATGAATTCATTAAAAGCTTAGTTAGAACGATAATTTCAAAACAGAAATTTGATATAATATTTCAATATCTGCATTGTTAATTAAGAATATTTGACAAAGTGATTAAACATGAAAGTTTTTGATGAAATCCAGACTCAAACCGAGGGTGCTACAGATCATTAGATTAATATCTCTTTCACAAAAAAAAGACAGTGATAAAAACCTTAAAAGATGAACCACACTCTACATGAAAACAATACAAAGGCAACCTATAACACAAATATAAGAAAACACTTGTGTAACCGCTCTTGGTATAATAACTGTAACTGATTGACCTAAACAGCAAAAGCGCCCTCTAGCGAACCACTAAATATCAATAGAGAGGCCAAGTGAGGAAAGAATGTAGAACTCTATGAAAAACAATCCATGTCCTTTGCCCATTATTTTTGTAAACGATATGTATTGTCTCGACTTAAATTAATATATCGTCGGTCTAATTATCAGACTGCGTAACTCCATCTTGGATGCTAATTTGATACAATAGGGCTAGGCGCCAAGTTGATTACACTGATCGAAGGAATAAATTAAAAGCGAAGAGTGCACTAAGGCTGAATTACAGGCCAATGTGTCAGTTAATCAAAGACTCATCTCGGGCGAAATGAAGTTCTGATTGGCTAGACGCTTGACACTCGACGTTTGTAGGCCTTGGTGTGAATTCAACTTAAGGCATGGCGTAGACAAAACAAAAAGGACAGTTTTGCTTCACACAAAAAAATATAGATATATGCTGTAGCCGGCTTTTTAATTTATTCCTACATTCTTCATTTGAAATATATTTTGAAAGTTCTTTACAATTATTTTCCTGGCGATTTGCTACCGCTGGGCCGTCCTCTTGGATTTCATGTAACCCGACAACAACCGCTGCTTGGCGCGAATCCTTAATCGCGCCACAAAGCACTTGGCGCGTTGCACTCCTTATATCAAATCAGTTACACCGGTGGAGTTACGCAGTCTGATAATTAGGCCGACGATATAATTGTTACACTTAGGACAGAATTCATTGAGCCCAACCCTGAATTTACCACCTTTAGTTTAATCTTTAGCGTCCAAAGCTCAACATTTGTAGCTTGTCCCGTTATCTCAGCAAGCAAAATATAACTGTTCCTTTCCATAATAACAAATCTTCAATGAAAAGTTTTTTAATGTATTTATTATTCTAAAATTAATCATAGAAAACTGGGGGACGTCTCTCCTATTGTTTAGTACTAAAGGGGTTGCTTTTAGAGCCAGATATCGCTATTATTTCTTACATAACGTTTTACACTTTTTCAGCAATGCCTCAAATCATTTATTAAATTAGCCATAGAGAAGTATTCTATAATAAGACAGTTCTTGGAAGAATTCCAACAAGGAATGAAAGGAGAATAAGAAAAAGATTCCTAAATTCGGAAGTGAGCAACCGAGCCGAAATTTACGATAACGAAGAAGTAAATAATAAAAATATGTAAAAAAAATAATAATAATAGTTTATAATAAATAGTTATAAAAGCTAAACAATGTTTTATCTTTTTTGGAAATAAAATCTTTTAAAAAAAAAAGTGTGCAGAATTCGTTTTGTGTGTAGTAAGAAACATACTTAACTAATAAATATCAGCCTTAATATGTAAACTGGGTATTCATTGGTTGAAGTGGAGAATATATATCTAAATACATTAAATATGTGTACGGTACAAATAAGGATTATATAATGATATTTACATATATTCTGTGGATCTCTAAATAGTATGTAATAAAAATATATATGGTTCTGGCAGACAAACTTTGAATTTGTTCTTGTCAAGTTGTTCTGTCCTCAGAAAAATTTTCTATATAACATCGTCCAATTCTTCAAAGCATCCATTCACAAAACTTGTTGCAAACCATTTGCATACATTATTCTGCTTTCAAAAGTTTCATTCAAAGACCAAAGGGGTTATTTAAGAGAAATACGCGACAGAATTAACTATATGAACCAAAATAAAAAAAAAAAAATCAGATAATTTATCAGTAATTTCTACTTTGAAAACGGATTAAAAAGGATATATAAAAAAAAAGACCAGAGATACTTTTTAGAAAAAATTACAACTAATGCATTTGTATTTTAAAATGTATTTTAATTATGAATCTTAAGGAATAACAGTTGATTTCTCATCAAATTTGTGTTCAAAATCCCGAAAAAAATTAAGGCTGTCTTCGGTTAATGTTAAAGAATAGGACACGAATTTGGAACATTTTTCAGATATAAAAGAAATACAAAATTAATATGGTGTTCGGTTCACCACCCCGAGCTTTCCCCAAGACCTTTTTTTCGCCGGGGACCGGTCAACGTTTGTTAATTTTCCCGCCCCCGCTGAGGGGGGATGTTGATTGTTTATATTTTTTGACTGTTTTGATTTAATAATTTTAAAATTTTAAATTTTATTTTTTCCCTATTTTTGAATAAAAAAATAGCTACCCAAAAAAAGAATATAAAGTGGGTTTAACAAGGAATGTTATGTGATTTTCATAAAAAAATAGCCCAAACCTAAGAAAATAAAATACCGAAATAAAAGAGAAAAAAATTTTAAAATTTTTGGGGGGAACCGGGTATTTGGGTCCACGGGCCGGTATCGGTTAGCGGACCGGGGTTGGGAAAAACTAGTTTAGAGAAAGGGATTTTTTTTTCATACTTCCCATTTTAACAGTTTATTCCTTTTTTTCTGATATAAAAAAGTTTTTCCCTTTTTTCTCCTATACCGTAATGTTAAATGGGCTTTGCCCCTTTAATGTTTAAAAAAAAAAGAAAGTATTCATGAAATATTTTAAATTTTTAAACATATATTGTTTTAACTTAACCTATTTTAAACGCAAAAATGGTTTTCTAAATTTTTCCATTGATAAAATTTTGAAGGGAAAAAAAAAATTTAATATTTTGAAAAAAAAGTTAGAATAATCTTTTTTTCCCTTTTTTGAAAAAATTTCTATTATAAAAAATTTTTTCCCCTTTTGCTTGACCCTTTTTCAAAGGCTCCTTGTTTTTTTGAAAAATTTTCATTATTTTCGGGTTCAACCCATTAAAAAATTATCGGGTTTTTTGTCTTAAAAATTGTTTCCCCTGTTGTCGTAAAATAGGATAAACCACTTCTAAGTTATATTTTTCCCCGTTCTGTTTGGCCTCTGTAAGAGGTTTGATATACAGGCAAAAATTATTATAATAAAGCTTTTTCAAAAAGGAGAACTTTTAAAAAAAATTATTCAAAGTTAATTTTAAAAAATATTTTTTTAAAAAAATTTTTTTCAAAATACCCTTTCGTTGTATACTGTATTTTAATTGGACACTAAATATCGAAAATTACCCATTTATTTTTTTAAAAATCACGGTTCCGCTGGATATTTTAACGGGGGGTAAGTTATAATATTGAAAATTTTTGGAAAGGGGTTTTTTTCTACTAAAAAACCCCGTTTAGTTGTTTTCCTATTTTCCCCAAAGCAGTCAAACAAGCACCTGGGCGTTGGGGAAAAATCGTAAAATAAAAGATATATATATATATAAGCGCCATTGACTCACTTACTTTACCTATTTAAATATTAGTTTACCGATGTCAGAGATTAAGTAGTTCAATTTACTGTTTCCTTATGCTCGAATATGCAGTTTCTATTTCTTCATTTCAGTTCCTGCTCTGTAATGAATTAAGAGGTTTTTTTTTAAAAATATTCAACTTTTGACTAAAAGTCGAAACATTGTTTACGTTCTGATATAGGTGATGTTATTAAAATATTTTTTTTATCTGTATTACATATATAAGAACAATGATGACAATATTACACACTAATGTTGTATTTAATTTAAAATACTTAATTTAAATGTAGAGCAGTCCGGCTGAGCTGGAAAGACTGCAAGCCAAAATGCATCAGATTAAAGGGTAAATGAGTCCCATAGAAGGATTACGTGCCATTGAATATTTGCAGAGTAATCTCTATTAATTCTTAGAAATGTTTGCCTACTTATTGTACTCAAGTACCTAGAAACAACCCCACAAATAAGCAGCATTCAAATTTTATCACAAAAATATTAACATTTTAGCAATAATTCAAGAAATAAACGATATTTTCCTACAGCAAAATTCCCTTTCAAAATTTCATCACATTGCATTAGATAATGCGTCAAATAAAAAATTAAAAATGAATTTATGCAAAAAATAACAAAATGAAACATTCATCAAAAAATAATTAAAGCATTGTCCATTGCTTTATAATGAACACAAAGCTATTCTTCCGTAAAGACCTTATTTCTGCATTACTTTTGAAAGCTGTATAAAAAAAAGATGCAAGAACAATGTGGTTTTTGTCCAGTAGTTGTCACGTTATGCTTACAGCTGATATAAAATATGCAACAAAACAATACAAACAAAACATATATAAATGTGTAAGAGAATTTATGTACTACTACACTTTTTAGGCTTTTTTTCGATATAATTATGACTTTTTAAGTAAACTTAAAATGCTTACATGCAAATTACTAAAAGTTATGCAATACCATGATACCCACCAACAAAATAGTAGTATACCTTCTATTCATGTGACGACCTCTCCAAAGCAAAAACTGCTTTCATTAAAGCGTTTAACAATCATATTAAATAGTTAAAAAAAAATTAAAATTTCAAAAAGTTATTTAATACAATATAAAAATACGTCCTTGATTAGTTGGATAATATCCCGCCTAGTGGGTTCTTCGTAAATTAACAAACAGAAGGAAAATAGTAAGGAAAATGGAAGCAACTAAAGAAAGAACATACTATTTATTGAATCTATTATTTATCAAATAAATTTCTTTTATTTCAAATGTACAGATTATATAATCAAACAGATCAGTATATAAAGCCTCAATATATAAGAAATAACTAGCCATCCGTATTCACTTTTCAGAGTTAGTAGATTTCTTCGCAAAATAAACATGTCAAACATCAGCACACTAGTCTTTTTTTCTTATACATTGTGCACTATATTGCACTCCTGTGGATGCCAGAGAAGAGAGCGATGATCAAATAAACAAATTTTTGGACGCATGGGAAGGTAAATTTTGAATTTCTTCAATCACTTTTTAATTTATTAAGCATGATTTTTTTTCAACATTAGTAAAATTTTTCTCGCAGTTATGAGTAGTATGGTTTAAAAGTACTTCATGAAAGATTTTGTGACGGGTTCAATCAGCGGTCCTACCATTAATCCTCTTGGGGAAGTTATTCTTTAACTGTGATTTGAGTTTAAAACCGCCTTCCCTAGAGATGACTTGATTTTATGCTAACGTAAATGCTATTTAAACCTTGGAAAAGGTTGCGTTAAAGTTCATCCTGTGTAGCTAGTCGTAACACCTTCTATAACACCATGTCTTCCCTTAGAATCAGTTGCAGTCTTGTAAAACAAACCTCCGTTTCTTATTTAAATTTTTTGACTACATTATTTTTTGACAGTCGTTAAGCCAGCGAATCATTGTAAATTTATTGATGTGGACGGCGGATCATTGTGTATTTATTGATACGGCCCTCGAGTGCGTTAAAGGGTGAAGACCTTTAATCTATATAATCAGAAATGTTTTTGAAATCTCCAATTTGAGTTTTTAATGTTGTTTATTAATGTACGCGCGAAAATTTCAATTCGTGGTATATCAGTGCAATGTGGTTTTGAGATATTGAACTTTTGTGGTATTCTCAATATGGTATTGAAATCTTTATTGTTAGCGCTACATATTGTTACATAGATCCGAGGGTTCGGGGATTTTATGCAAACCAATCACAAAGAAAATAACACAGTTCTTTAAGAGCGATGCGAATTTATTATCAAAAACCCGATCCTTTAAATACAGGATTCAGCAGCGATATTCACAGAGTAAATATCCAAAGGTCTTCACACCTTCAGCAGCAATCAAACACAATAACAGTGTTTAAAAATACACGTAAGTAAAGATTATTCACAAGCACAGCCGAGATAATCGCTAGTCAAAACAATCCTCACTACTCGCTGGTTTAATCAAGACTCCTCGCCGTTCAGGCGAGCATCTCATTTATAGGTGCGACAGAAACTCCCAGAAATATAACAACTCGTGTCATTGAACGTGACACTAGTGGAGAGATCTACTACTTTCTAGAAGATTCCCGAGGGTTCCGAACTCACCAACATGGTCGCCAATGACGCCAATTTGGTCGCAAAAATTGATGCCAACTTGGCTCTACCGCCATGATTACGTCAAGTTCTCATTGAATCGGGATTATAACGTAAGTGGCGGCATTGCTTATGAATGGTACGATTTTAACATGAAATAAACATAACATAGAGTAATATAAATGCATTAAACACTCAAATACAAACTATTTACACTATTTACACAAAATTCGTAACAATATGTACAAAGCTTGTACAATTCTATTAATGCAGGGGTGGGCAGACTTTTCTAGGGTACCCCTACTAATTTTTTCGGGTTGGGTTTCGGTCTACCCAGTTGGGGAAAAAGGGGAGATAAAAAAGGGCCCCCCAATATTTATTACAACTTAATAATAAATATGGAATATGTACTTACATATATAACACTAAAATAAAAAAAAAAGTATCTCACACTTTTAAAAAAATTTTTTGGGAAAACTCAAGATTTAAAAAAAACAAAATTAGCCTCCCCAAAAATAACACATCAAATTTATGCATTTATTTTCAAACAATTCAAAATACATTAAAAAAAAAATGTCCATCTAAAGTTAGGGTTTTCGTAGGGTTTTAGTCCGTAGAAAATTTTGTTTTGATAAGTCAACCCAGTTTAATATTTCGGGGAAAATTTCTAACTTCTAATTTTCGGGGGGCACCCCAAAAAGGTCGATCGCGATCGACTTAATACCCGCTACTGTATTAATGTTTAAGTTAGGCTACTACATGTGTAATGGTAGTACTACAACTATGTTCTTCTTATTTATATTTTCGAATTTTTATAACTCAATCCAAGAAAAAAAAAACTTTTTTTTAAATTGCGAAATTATTTTAGAGTTATACCTACCAGCTGTTGCAAAAAAAAAAAAAATTTTAAAATAACCAAAATTTAAATTGATTTAAAAGTGATATAATTACATGACAGATCCCGACGATTATTTATATATACAATCCAAGAAAAATCCTTTCTCCTGGAAAATAAGTCAGTATATTTCACTTTAGGACTTCATTTCACTTTGAAAAAAGAAAACGCCTACCATATTTAGATTTCATACTTAAAGCAATTTTACAAATTACTTGTGCTGTATATTTGGCTCATTTTTATTCGTTTTTTAAGATTAAGGAGGAAGTATTTTTAAAGCTCTTAACTCTTTCTAAGTCACCTTTCATCTTAATTGAAAAGTTCCTCTCAACTTGATTTTTTTTCAAACTGTAGAAAGTAGGAAATATTAACTAGACTTCAACGTATATGAACCTATAGTGCAAAGATAAACGTCTTATGTTTTTTCTAAATAACATTACTGTAGCGAAAATTGCAACCCCGTTAAGAAATCATGCCAAATTACGATATGAACACAAATTAAGATATGCAAAGGATTAGAATGTGAAAGGATAACGTATGTGAGGGAAAACTCTCTAAATTTGCAAATGAGTCGTACATATATATATATATATAAAGTAATCAACAGCTGTTTGAAAGATATGTATCGTTATTTGACAGCTGTACGTGAATGGCAAAGAGTCAACATGCTTCATTTAAAATGTAGTGCTATACAAGGAACTATAGGACTTCAATCAGGGACTCATACTTTCCCTTTCAGACAGAGGACATTTCATATCATGATATGCACTGTGCTGGGTTATGTAATGCAGCTCTTTGGTAAAAAAGTAGTACATGAGTTTCGCTACAACATGGATTAAACCAGTGGTTGAACCTGATTATTCAATAGTTGAATAGTGTATTTCTAAACAAATTAAATGCATTTAAGATACACAAATAAAAATTACATAATTATATATCTCGCAGGGACATGATTAAAATTAGGATTTCATCATATCCCTAAGGAAGATGATAATTCACGCAAGATGTTAAAATAACGTTTCTTTGAGGTCATTTCCCTAAGGAAAGTAAGTGATTTGATCAAATCCCCAACCTGTTTCAGAGAAATGATGAAATAATATTGTCAAGAGTTTAAAAAAGTTCATTTAACAAATATGCTGCATTGTTAAAAGTAGAGTAATTAATACAACAATAATCATTGAATTACAAATTATTTATTCGAACTTTATTAACAAAATAATTAGATAATAAAGCTATTTTTTTTAAGGATATTTGTAGTAGAATTTCAAACCTTTTTTTTTAATTATACATTAATGTAGTAATTCAGAGATATCCTGCTTTATTTGTAGTACCCTTTTTAGTTATTATTTCACTTCTTTTTTTTAATCAAAAAACTTTTTTTAGCTTTTTTTATCCATAAAGAGGGCGTAGTCGAATTCCCTAATTTGTGTGCTTACATTTTTCAATTTTAAATTTTATCCAGTTTCTAATTTTCAGGCATACAAAAGTGATATATCAATCAAAAGATAATAATTCAAAAAATATAACTAAATAAAACTAAAAAATAATATTTAGGTCATTTTGTTTTTGTGTGTCGCGTCAGAAGCCCGGCGCTGCCTGGCACGGACGAGGAGAGGGGAGGTAAAAGGGAGTGGTAACAAGCGAAAACAGAGCTCTACAAATGCTGACTTGTTCATTTCCTCATTTTACTAAAACAGTTCGGGGATTTGATCAAATCACTTACTTACATCAGGGAAATGACCTCAAAGAGACGTTATTTTAACATCTTGCGTGAATTGATCATCTCCCTTAGGGATTTGATGAAATCCCTAATTTCATCATTTTCCGGCGACATTATATATATATATATCTTGTGATCTCTAAATGATATACATTTTTAATAAAAAGAACTGATCCTGTCAGACGTGCTCTGAATCAGTTCTTATAAAGTTGTTTTGTCCTCGATTACATTTCTATAATACCGTCTAATTCTTCTAAACCTCCTAAAGCCATCCTTCCTCCAAATCACTAAACTTGTACTTAAATAGTAATGATCATTTGCATATATCCCGTTTCTCTCACAAGTCAGGGTTCTGATATCGAATTTTGAAGTGAAGCAGTCATAGAGGCTATTTAAGAAAAAAAGTGCGACAGAATTACATAAAGTAAGCTACAAAAGCAAAAATGAAAAAAAGTTGAACTAAAAAAACTAGGATAATTTATTTTTAGATTGCTATTTGGATAACCGATTAAAATGAATATTTAAAAGAGAGGGGACCTGAGACACTTCCTAACTAAAAATTTTTAACTAATAAATATGCTTTTAGAATGTATTTTAGTTAAAAATCTGAAGGAATAATAGTTGATTTCTTATCGAATTTTTGTGTAAACTCCCGACAAAGATTATTAAACAGCACTTCTTGGCAAGATTGGAATAATTGAAAAATTATATAAAATTACTAGGGACACTGATTTTTATTCATATTACCGATTCAAATATCGTTTTACCGATGTCAGAGCTAAATAATTTTCTAATGATCAAATATTAAGTTTTTATTTCTGCATTTAAATTACTATAAAGTATTAAAATTAAGTATTTATGTAGTATTCACAACTTTTTGAATAAAAACCGAAGCATTGTTTTTGTTCTGATGTACAATGCTGTTAAAATAATATATCTGTAAATATATATAAGAACACAATAATGACTATATTACTTAACCCTTCAAGCGGTTTGCACGTAAAATTCCACCATTTCAGAGATGTTTTTTCTGCCTTCAAGCAAGATTCCAAAAGCGGCTGAGCCGCATTTTTAAAAATACGGCTCAACCGCTTTTGAGAACCCCACCTGAAAGCAAAATAAATATGTGCGGTGTATTTTTGAAGCATCTCCAAAATGGCAAGACTTTAAGTGTAGACCGCTTAGAGGGTTAATAATGTTGCATTTTTTAAAACTAATTTTTATTAAAACTAAGCCTGGTCGAAAAAACTGTTTTAAATTTTCGGTCTAAAGAGACACATATCAGGATTTCATACCACTCAAGATGAACATAGTAATTTATATAAATTAGCAATGTCTGCTTATCTATCGCACTGAAATATTTAGAAACAATTCCACAAATAAGCAAAATTTAAATTTTTCCAAAAATACAGAATTGGTTTTAGTTTAAAAGCAATTCAAGAAATCTAGGATATCATTATCCGGAGGGAAAAAAATCTTAAAAATATCATTGCACACATTGCAATACTAAATCCCACGCTTCAATAAAAAAATTAAAGAATCATTTTATGCAAGAAATAGGAAATTGAAACATTCATCACAAAAAATAATTAAAACATCGTTCATTACATTATAGTAAAAAGTGTTATTCTTCTACAAGGATTTTATTTCTGCATTACATTTAAAATTCTAAGCGAAAAGGCTATTTAAGTCCAATGGTGCTTTTATTTAGTAGGTGTCACGTTACACTTATAGCTGAAATAAAATATTAAACAAAACATAAAAAAAAATGTAATGGATCACCTGAAGGAAGGGTTTGTTTACTACTGGATTTCAACATCCATGCCTTTTTAAGTAAACGTCAAATACTTACATGCAAATTACTAAAAGTTATGTAATACCATGATAACCACCAACAAAATGGGTGTACCTTTTCTCTAAAGCAAAAACTGCTTTCACGAAAGGGTTTAACCAAAGTTTAACAATCAGACTCCACAGTTAATAAAAAGAATTGAAAAATTTCATACAATTATTTAATGCAATATAAAAATACGTCTGATTAGTTGGATAATAGCCCACCTAATAAATCGTGAACTAACAAACAACACGGAAGTAGTAAAAATGAAAGCAACTAAAGAAAGAACACATATTTATTGAATCGATTATTTACCAGAAAAACTTCCTTAACTTCAAGTGTACAGATTATAAACAAACCCATCAGTATATAAAGGCCTCAACAAGAAATGACAAACCATCCGTATTCACTTTTCAGAGTTAGTAGATTTCTTCGCAAAATAAACATGTCAAACATCAGCATACTAGTCTTTTTTCTTATATATTGTGCACTATATTGCACTTCTGCGGATGCCGGTGATGAGTGCGAAGATCAAATAAACAAATTTATGGAAGCATGGGAAGGTAAGTTTTGCATTTCTCCCAATCACTTTTTAATTTATTAAACATGATTTTTTTTTTCAACGTTAGTAAAGTTTTTCTCGCAGTATGATTTAAAAGTGCAGAATGAAAATTTTTGTGACGGGTTCTATCAGCGGTCTTTCAATTAATCCATTGGGGAAGTTATTCTTTAACTGTGATTTGAGTTTAAAACCGCCTTCCCCAGAGATGACTTGTTATTTTATGGTAATGTAAATGCTATTTAAACCCTGGCAAGGGATGCCTTAAAGTTAATCGTGAATCGTCTGTAGCTAGTCGTTAATCCTTAGTACTGAGTCGTTCGTCCTTCAGTTAACCTTCAAGCTCGTACTACCGTTCGGAGAAGTGGAAATAGTAGAGAAGCTGATTTGAAGAAGACTGTTGTAGTTTAAGAAAAAGATAACAAGCGATTTGCAAGCGAATCAAGAGATAAATGCACATTTGATAATCTTATAAGCTCAGAATAGGAAACTAATTAGAATCGCCCCCAAGGTTGAATTAATCGTGAGTTGATCAGTCATTCAAAAAAGATTAATTATTTTTATAACAATGTTTGCTTCTGCAGTGATCCAAACTACACCAACAACCTCCGAGTTGACAAAGTCACAAAAGGAAGAAACAAACAGATGTGTAGCGAACAAACAAGCGTAGTTCAAAATTATTGAAAATATATTTGAACGGTGATAAGAAAATAGCTTAAAAAATTTTCTCAATCTAACATTTTGTTTCTAATATTTTGTTTTAAATATTTTGTTGTTGTTCTCTAACAGCGAAAAATCTTCGAAAAAGTGAGAAAGTGTAAATATTTAAATATAAACAACGTAAAGTAACAAGTTATACTTTTTCAGCATCAAAAAATAAAAATACTTCCTAAAAACTTTTTACAATTTTTTTTTTTTTATTATAGAAGCAACTAAAGAAGGGAAATGCACCAGAATGTTTTCAAAAATATGGAGTAAGTATTTTAAAACATATGTCAGAATTAACGAATGAGATTTTTTTTTAATAAAAAATGGTTCATTCCATTTACTCCAAATTCCATTAAATTTTCAAAGAAATGATACTTTTAACTTATTGATCTACAATCTTTCAAAATAATAATTCAAATTTGTTCTATACATTCATTCATAACGAATATTCTTAAGTCTTTACATTAAAAGAATTATCACACAAAAAATTTTTTAATTATATCTAAAATTGCAATTATTATGTAAGAGGGAAATTTTTTACAAAGAATAATTGGAAGATGAGGGTAAATAAATAGAAAAAGCAGTACTGTAATTTTAATAGCATTATGTTTGGCTTCTTTTGCAGTTTGAAAATAGAGAGCTTATTAAACACTCTCTGACTTCCATGTCTATAAATATTTATCTTAACCTGACTATACAGGTGAAAAGCATATTATTCTTCCAATATTAAACTGTTATAAGAATGAGATCGAAAATTAAGAATGCAATATTTTCATTAAAAAATTTCCTCTTGAATGTAGAGGATTGCCAACTTTCAAAATTCTCAGGTACAAAAACATTCGATTCGAAACCTGAATGATCTGTTCAGTACGGCAATAATGACAATGGAAACAACACTCAATAATAAGTAAAAAATATGTTTTGTGAAAAATTTTTGTAATATATACACCTAAATCTCTCTTTTTTACACGGTAAAAATGTTCCTTTAAAAAATCATCTAAATAGAAGGGGAGATGTAGAATAGGGAGGTTCACTTCATATTATGACAAACAGTATAAAATAAAATGAAGAATTTTATTTGATTTGTAAAATTGATCATAAGTGACTCAAAAATACAGGCATGGATATTTTACATGCTTAAAATATAAATATGTAAATATCCATGCTTATATATTTAACATAACTCTTAAAATTGTCCAATGTTACTTAATTTTGCTACCAAAGAATGGCGTTACCTTATAATATTTGGAAAGTTTATAGATATTTGCATTTGTAAAGTTTTAATAAAAGCACACCACAAATTTGTGTGTTTTTTGGATTTATGTATATTCAATCTGTATGCATTTGAATATTTACATATATATATGACCGAATTGAAACATGTTTCTAAGTCATTAATTGCCTCTATTTGTCAAATATTTATAGCTCGAAAGATTCAAGGGTACAGGTGAAGAAGAGGAAGATGCAAAAATACGTAAGAATTTAATTACAATATGTCCTACTATGTAGTTATACTATACATACAAGTATATACAATATATATTATTAGTCGATGTGAATTTCCTGTTTTGATAAAGCATTTGAAATATTAAAATAATTTTAATGCTTTATAAATCAAAGCATTTTCAAAAAATACTAAAAGACGTTCTTGATTAAAAAACCGAATCAAATTATAACTGATAAAAGCCGAAAAGTAATGGTAAAACAAAAGCCTAAAATAAATGGTTTTCCTCCCAAGGAAGAGTGTCAATTGTCTAAAAGACTAAAGGAACACTTATATTAATGCAAGAAGGAGGTTTACAAAAACATTTTGGTGTTAATTCTACATTTAAAAATTTATTTAAAAGTCTATAATAAATTTTCGAAAATCCCCATCCTTATGAAAAACGAGCATAAAATTATATTCATGTAGCTAAAATAGAAGTAACAATTTCTTCAACAAAAATTATTCGCATGAATTTTTCATACCGTGTTCGGAAAGAAATGCAAGATTTAAAAAGAGCAACTTAAAAGCATTTTTCTACACCTAAAGAATTAAAAGAATCTGAAATAAATTATCAAAAAAGCTCGTTCACATAAAAATAAGCAAGTGTGACTCTAAAATTATATTAATATAATTTGTAAAGTTTAAAACGAAACTTCTCTTATTTATTCAACAAAATATATCAGGTTGAATTTTTTAATGTACCGTAAGTAATGTTTTCTTTGTTCTATTTTCATCTCTATCTTCCACTTTTTCAAATACATTTTTAATGTAAATAATTTATATTTTTCTCAACAGAAAGCATTGAAAGAGTACATGGAAACTTTATCCGCTGAAGACCAAAAAAACATAAAGGTACACTTTTACTTAAAATAAAAAATATCCATAGCTAAATTAATTAAAAGAAATTTAAAACAGAGAGATCATTTGGTATTTTTAGGAAGTAGAGTTATAATTAAAATATTTTTCCACATCGACGTGTGTTTTTTCAAAAATTGTAAGAAAAATTTTTTTAAGAAAAAGTACAAATAAATTAAAAATTTTGATAATATAAAATTATGTAAATAATTTCAACAGTTAACCAACCATTTCAATGATTTTAATAAAATAAAAATTAAATCCATCCACTTTTTCTGCAATAAATGTGCACTCGTAAAACACAAGTCACTCTGTTTTAGTAACACAAATGACTTTTTAAATTGTTCAGAAAAGTTCTGTGAAGATAACTACTAATGTTTTGATAAAAAAAGAAAAAATATCTAAGGAAATACTCTAATAGAAATGTGAATGTGGTAAAAACGTATCTTAAAATATATACAGCATAAAGAAACACTGACATCTTATATATTTCCTCTCATTAGAAACTAATCAGAATAAACACATAAAGCAAAAGAAATATGGAGACTTAATGATATTGCTAAGAATACATAACCAATGGGCTCAATTCATTACAGTCACGTGATAAAGACAAACACGCGTTCTCTATTGAATTCAGAACAAACATTAAACAAATTGTATTTGTTGTTCTGTTAGTAAAACTTAGATAAAATTTCAAATTTCCTAAGATTTTAAAATATTAAAAAAATTTTAAGATTTTAAAATTTTTAAAAGATGTTGTTTGCTTATTTGTGAGCGTTATTATTAATGTACTTTTTAAAAGAAAGTTTCTGCAAAGAGTAAAAGTTGTCAACAACGAAACACATGATTGCTTTTATCATATGACTATGACGCCACATGAGGTTTTGAAATGATTGGCTAGAACACATGTGGTTGACATTATCATGTGACTGTGACATCACTTGAATTAAGCCCATTGCAATACAGGGTAAAATATTCCTATTTTTTGCTAATTTCTTATTACTTTACTATTTCATACTACTACATTACTTTATACTACATTATACTACAATATACTAACTTTATACTAAATTATACAACTTTTAATATATGAGACGTAATATTTCAAAGATCATATAAAATAAATTATAATTATTACAGTTACGTTATAATGACTCCGATATATGTTTTGCTTTTCCAGACTTGCTTCCATGAAACAGGAAGAATGGCAGCGGAAAAAATGGAAGAACAAATGTCGATGGAATGCGTTGAAGAACTGAAGAAATTAGGAAGGAAATGGGAAAAAATACAATAAATCCTATACATGTAAATTAATATAACACTACATAATATCACATAATTACATTCAAGAACTAAAGACTAAAATTCCTAGGAGAAATAAATGTATTGTTAAAAAAAGAACTTGAACTTATTATAAATAAATATTTATATTCTCAGTGCATATTTCTGTTTTATTTCCTTTCTTAAAACAAAATGTGGGATAAACCTAAATTAGCAAATAAATCACCTTAATACAAATTGAATAATAAAAATTTTAAGTTCCGAACAACGAATCTAAACAATATTCTTTCATAACAATACTAATAATCACATTTTTAATAACTTAGCACGTTCTAAATATTTAAGTAAGAATGAAATTCCACTCATATATAATTATTGCAATAAATTAAAATTATTATCACTCAAACACATAAAATACAATTCGATATAAAGGTTAAGTGTTTAATATTAATATTCACGAGCAAAATAAGCAAAATATTTAACACAAAATTCAGTGGTGTAGGGAAAACTATCTTGAAACCAAGAAATTTTTGTTCAATGCTATCAACAACACAAAGACCGTAAACAATAGTAATTTTTTTAGCCGAAAGCGGTTACTACACACACAAATTAGCTTAATAACAAATAAAACTCAAATTTTAGACCTACTACAATAAATTACATCTGAAGTATTTAAATATAAATTTATTCGAATGTAATATTAAAACCCGAACACAATTTCAAATATGAATCATATATCACTTTTGCTATTTTAAAAAACAGGTTTTATGACGAACACTACTTTTATAATCTTGATAGGCATTTAATGCAGTAAATCTTCTTTTTAAAAAATTTAAAAATTTATTCCCTCTTTTAATATAGGTTGGCCGATAAATACTATTTCAAAATGATCAAATAGTGACACATCCGTACTAATCTGTTCCCGTAGGATGTTTAATTAATATCATTCCTCAGTTAAATTATGAAACCCCTAACAGCTTCTTTTATGATATTACATATAATTCTAAATTTCGAAATTTGTTGTATGCATATACCAATCAATTTCATTTCCTACTAGAATTTTAGAAAAGAAATTTTTAATATCTCTACGAATTTATGCGAAGAAAAAGATGTTACAGGTGTACAAATGCATTTATTTTTGAATTCATAAAGTAAACAAGTTTATAGTCCCTCATACCATATCATTGAATTTCATTCATCTATATTATCAGAAATGCTTTTGAAATCTCGAACTTGAATAAGATAAATTTAGAAGGTTTTAAAATGCTTATTATTGTACGAATATTTGCACGCAACATATCAGTGCTATGTGGTTATGAGATATAAACTTTTGTGGTATTCTCAATATGGTATTGAAATCTTTATTGTTAGCCCTACATATGTACAAAGCTTGTACAATTCTATTAATGAGGGGGGCAGACTTTTCTAGGGTACTGGCTACTTCTCATTTTTTCAAGGTGTTGCGGTCTACCCAGTAGAGTAAATGTGGTGAGAGAAGGCAAAAGTCTACAATATTTATTATAGCTTAATAATAAATACGGAATAACTACTTACCCACATAACTAAAATTTTTAAAAATCATACTTTTAAAACCACGTTTAAAGTAAAACGCAAGATACAAACATAATAATAATAGCCTCAAATACAATAATATCAAATAATGCATTTATGATTAAACGATTCAAAATACATTAAAAAATAAAACATTTTCATCTAAAGTTAGTTCTTGTAGTTATAGTCTGTAGAAGACTTAGTCTGCATACTGTCAACCAGTCTTGAATATTTCGGCATATAATTACTAACTGCTAATCTTCAAGCGGTCATCACAAAATGTCTTGGCGGTTCACCGGACGATCGGGATCGACTTAATGCCCATCCCTGTATTAATGTTTAAGTTAGGCTAGTACACGTGTAAAGGTAGTACTCCAACTGTGCTATTCTTTTTTATATTTTCGAAATCTCAACAAAATCCAAGAAAAAAAAAATTTTTTTTAATTCCGAAATTTTTTTAGAGACCTTCCAGCTGCTTGGGGAAAAAAATTATAAAAATAACTAAAAATTTAATACATTGCATTGAAATGTGATATAATTACACGACAGATCCAGAAGATTATTTATATATAATCCCAGAAAAATTCTTCCTCTGGAAAATAAGTCCCTATTTCACTTTAGGGCTTCATTTCACTCTTAAAGTACCCCCAGCATATTTAGAGATTTCATATTTAAATACAAAATTTACAAATTACTTCTGCTGTATATTTGACTCATTAATATACGTTTTTTTAGATTAAGGAGGAAGTACAGTCGAACCTCCATGTAACGAACATCTTTTTTGCGAATATTTCTATATAGCGAACTTATTCCTGGAACCAAGAACATTTCACGATTTTCTTCGTAAAATTACCTCCCAATAGCGAAGTGCATTTTCTATTTAACGAACTTTTTTCTTGTGATTCAATTTTTTTTTTCCTCCCTATGTTTTAAGTATTTCTGGACATTTCACAATTCTCTCTTTTAACACATTTTATGTTGGTCATAAAGGAAATTATGGTGCGTTGCAAAGATGTGAGTATATTATGAAACAAAGCATTTTTTCAATCAAAATTAACAGATTTTATGAGTAATTAAATTTAAGGATGCATGTGGTAATGTATGTTTAGAATCTCTTGTTATAAAATACTGTAGGCTTAAAATTACTTGTATGCTTTAAATTAGAAAATGTCCTTAAAATTCATTAATTTTAATTTAAAATTATTTTCTTAATTATCAAAATACAGTATATATATATTTTTAAAAAAGTAATCTACAGCTGTGTTGACAAGTGTATGTCATCGTTTGACAGCTGTAAGTGAATGACAAAGAGTCAATATGCTTCATCAAAAATATAGTGCCATACAAGGAGCTATGGGGCTTTTTTATCGTGGACTCATGTTATCCCTTCGAGACAGAGGGCATTTTATATAATGAACTGTACTGTACTGGACTATGAAATCTTTTGGCAGAACAGTAGTACATAAGTCTCTTTGGGGCTGCGGTAGCCCAGTGGTCAAGGCATCGGATCATGGCAGGCATATCATGTGTTCGAGCCCAGTACCAGTAGACTCGCCGTGTAGGGGAGAGATACACGTTGAATCCATCGAGAGCTCAAACGTCCTCCCGTTGGTATGGTAGTTATGAGAGGGGGGGCCAGCTCAGGTGTTGTCCTCGTCACTTGACCGTAGTTCAAAATTACGAGGTCCGTCGCCAAACTCCCTCGTGCAACTGAACAGTTCGACGGTAATATTCACTCAGTACATGATTCTCGCTACAATATGGATATAACGAAGGGTTTTTACTCGTCAGATGCTACGTGGCTTGGTTTTAAAAGTCTCCCCGGGGTCATACCGATGAAAACTGGGGTTTTGGTCTAAAAGCGGTTCTTTAAAATTTTTCCCCCCCTCCCCCTTTTTATTTGACGCCCCCGTCTTTTTTTAACATAACCCTTGTTCTTTGACGGCCCCGATTAATGGCAAAACTTTTTCCAACCCAAAACCCAAAAAGATAAACGATCAAAAATGTAAATGGGGGAAAATTTCTATAAAAAGGGTAGAAGCTTTGATGATAAGAATATAGCGGCGGCTCAGAGATAGTATTGTGGGAAACATTCTGATGATAGCGTGACAAAGCTTGTGTGAATCTTTCAGATCAAAAGTTAGCAGTCCGATGTTTTGGGAAAGAATAGAAACCCAAGATAAAAAAAAGTTGAATCATCGTTTATAAAATAGATACCATTTTCAGGTAAAAGGGAAAGGGGAACTGAAAAAAGGTAATATTAGAAAAGTAATTTGTGCATAGGGTTATTAATGAAATTGAGATAAAAGGGTCTAGTTCGTGATCTGACTTGAATACGTGGTTTAATTTGGGCTTTGACTCTCACTTTAATTAAAATTGTCCAATTTAAATTTAAAGTAATATAAGTTATTCTTAATAAAAGTTGTATTTAAAATTATTATCTCATCATTTTGATAATCCACACCTCTGGCTTACGCGGAACCGGCACGACATGGTCATCACAGGACCATGTCACTTAATGGCACTGAACGCGTATTTGAACTGGGTTAGGTAATGTAGATTGGAAGTACGGTTCTACCTGGAAATGTACTTTTCAGGGTCGGAGAGCTGTTCACGAGTTTATAAGAGTGTATAGATAACAACATGCAGTTACTTGAAATCCCCGAAGTAATCCTGTCATGTGCTACCAAAAAGTCATCTCAGGAAGGGGCTCAAGATTGGTATTCGATATTTGGTTCGTTGTTGTAGTGCAAAATACAGCCACGGATTTTGCGCAGCTCAAACTGAATTAGCGAGGCTTTCCCGCGGTCAAAAATAAGAAAGAACTACAGTGGGTTTGTACGTAGCAGGGAAGGAATCAGGATGCTACTGATTTTGTGTATAGATTGATTACTAAAAATAGAAGTTTAGAATTAAGAATGTCCCAAGCAGACGAGTGGATCATATTTTAGTTCGACTCGAACCACAGGTACAAGACTATGTGGAGGTGCGCAATCCACAAAACCCACGATACAACTTTTGAAGTCTTGGCTAAATTCGAAGAGATATTCTTGTAAAAATTACAAAGGGGTTATCAGAACGATAACACATAGAAAGACGAGGTCAAAATGCGCATAGGATGCCTAATTTTACGAAGCTAATGGTAGAAACTGGAGAATTCTGAAATAAGGCGTAGACCAAATAACGAGTAGAAATAGGTCTTACGAGAATAGCCGTCAAAGTAATAGAGGGTTCCGAGAGGAATAGGACACCATAATAATGATCAGAGATTCAATAACGGGGCTTACTCATTTCAGAAATGAGCAGGAAATGATAATTTTAATAGAGGGGACCGTAGAAATAGGGGTTCGGTAGAAAATTTCAATCGAGGCGATAGGACATAAAGGGACGATTAAATGTGTAAAGGTTAATGAGAGTCAACCTCAAGAGGTGTCTGACAAGAGAGACAATTAGACTTTCTCCGATATGTATAGCACCGTAGAACTTCCCACGTTCCTATTTTGTTAAATAACACATTTTTAAGCCTTCTTGGGGACACCGGAGCAGATAGTCATTTATATCGGAAGAGTATATAGAAAATATTTTTCTATAAGCAAATTAAATCACTTGAGCCCAGGTAATAACAGCACAGGGTGCGAAATGCAAAACAGAGTTGTAGAATTGAAAATTAGGATCAGACAATTCGAAAGAAATTGGTCATTCATGTGTTGAAAGATTTAGAATACCCATGTATTCTAGGTATAGATTTCATAAGTGCGTCAAGAATCGTATTAGATTTTAATCAAAATCGTTGAAAATTCAGATTCTCAAATAAATAAGGTGGTTGAACCAATTAAAGAGAGGGAAAAAGTTGAGATAGATTTATCTAAAGTAAAGTGGGGATAGAAAAGCAAAACTACAAATTTGTTTAGTAGTTTTAAAGAGGTTATTTTCAGACAAACCAGGTCTTTACTTTCACATGTTTTATACCATGAAATTGACACAGGAGATAACCCACCAGTAGCTTCAGGGTATATGGTATAGTCGCACTAAGCAAGCAATAATAGATTTTCATACAAAAATGTTGGGAGGAGACGGTGTTCCAATTCAATCCCCACGCGTCACCTGTTGTATTATGCAAGAAAAAAATAAATAGGTTACCACCGGATAATCCGGAAGCATATAGATTTGCAGTAGACTATAGAAAATTCCATTCGATCACAAAGTATCGCGATACCCTTACCGTTAATAGATGATTTATTAACGAACATACCATATACAACAATAATGTCATCTCTTGATCTAAAAGTGGGTACTTTCAAATGGCAGTAAACAGGATATTGTTAGGGGCCGCATTTGTAGTAAAAGTGGCACTTATGCTTTCAAAACGGATGCCATTCGGTTTATCAGGAGCAGCTCCCAATTTTCAAAAAAAATTGACATAATCCTAAAACCGGTGATAGGGGTTGGCGGTTTTACATGGAGACGTTATTTTTCGTCTCCATCATTCACTCACCATGTTGAACATTTAAGGAAGTTTTTCGTTGTTAAAGGATGCAGGATTAAAATTAAATAAGAAAAAAGTAAATTTGGGTGCGATGAATTGAAATATTTAGGTTAAATTTTTAGTAAAGAAGGGAAATTTAAAAAGGATGAGACAAAGGTTAGAGCTATACAAGAGATGAAACCGCCCGTAACTCAAAAGAGGTGTCCAAGTTTTTAGGTATGTCCAGTGGTACGCGAAATTTATTAAAATTATGCGGATATTTGTGGAAAAACTTTATAATCTTAAACGAAAATTTAAAAATTTGTCTGGTCCAATGAAGCACAAAAGGCATTCGAGGTCAAGGGGGCGGTAACAAAAGCGCCAGTTTTAAAATTACCAAACTTTCGGAGCCATTCAGTTTTTACAGATGCCAGTTCGATTGGTTTAGGAGCAGTACTTAACCAACAAAACAGACCAGTGGTATTTGCGTCCCTACACTGAACAACGCAGAGAGTTTCACAGTAACCGAAAAGAATGTCACAGGGAGTATGGGCGTTGAACAAATTTAGAACATATTTGGAATATTACCAATTAAGGTAATAACGGGTCACGCCGCATTAACACGCCTAACACATGGCAAATTTGTCCGAGTAGGATGATTAGATGGGCACTACAAAGTTAGCAGAATTCAATATAGAATGGGAACATAGACCGGGAACTCAAAATGCAGTGGCTGACATTCTTTCAAGGAGTCAATTAAAAGTATAGTGGTGATAAAATTAATTGTGCCATAATCAGGATTTAGTTACTTACTTCATGGGAACAATTAATAAATGAACAAAAAAATGACAGAATTAGGTCATATATATAGATATTTAGAAAACCCGGAAGATAACTCAGTTAATACAACGATATGTGAGAAATTGGTCCCACGATTTCCGTTTAATTGGAAGAGTTGTTATTTTATACGAAACTACGCAACGTCATTAGGTGAAATGCGTGTATACATTCAAAATCTTTAAGGAATGAAAAAATGAGAGAATTTCATGACAAGCCAATCGCGCTGGACACTTAGGCAGATTTAAAACGTATCATAAAATTCGGGACGTTTGTTATTTCCGTACATGAGAAAATTTATTGAATCAATATGTCTCTACATGCCACATGTGCCAAGTTAATAACTATAAAAACGCGTTACCAGCTGGTCGGTTAAATCAATTATATCAAATTATCGGAATGATAAGAGATAGTGACGTTAGATTTGTTAGGCCCGTATCCTATCGAGGAATAAAAACGTAACCGCTATATTTTAGTAATAACCGATCATTTCAGCAAATGGGCTGAAATTATACCTCTTAAAAAGGCCTCATCTCGTATAATAGCGGATATTTTTTTTGATAACTTTATATCGCGTTATGGAGCTCCAATAAAATTAATAAGTGATAATGGTCCCAATTTATATCCGAGATTTTTGAGCGCCAGTGAAAGATTAGGCATAAGGCATGTGAAGACTGTTACATATCGACCACAAGCAAATCGGACTGAAAGAGAGTTAATCGAGGATATAGTGCAAATGATTGCAAATTATGTTAATGATCAACACGATACTTGGGATCAATTCTTACGTGAGTTTGCTTACGCTATTCATTACGGCAGTGAATGAAACAACTTGGAAAAACACCAGCTGAATTATTTTTAGGTCGAAAATTGATTACACCATTTCAAAAACTAGTTATGATATCGGAAAGTTCAAAAATTCAAAATTCAAGATATACAGAAAAGCAGAAGCTAAGACTAAGTACGAAAGAAAATTAAACTGGGAAGATTAAGGAAAAATATTACATAATAGACGTAGAAAAGACATAAAAATAAAGGTAAATGATTGGGTCTTATTGGAAACACACCCTATATGTAAGTTCAGCAGCTAACAAAGTATGCGCTAAATTTAAACAAAATTTGAGGGACCTTATAGGTCTTAGAAGTTAAAATTTTAATAATATTGTAATATGGAAATGGGAAAAGATTAACAGTTAACGTAGATCAAATAAGAATATATCGTCATGGGAAATGTGACGGGTCGAATTAGGAACAGGTATCCCAAATAGTATAAGATCAAGTCAGGAAACTCGTACTTCGGAAAAAGTACATCAAGAAGGATTAAATGAGTCACAATATGGGGAAAGAAAAAATCTGCGGTGAAACGCGTAGGTTAGAGGCAAAAAGGGATTGGTAACCAATCAAATCAATATAAAATACAGAGAGGACCATAAAACAAATCACTGGTCAGATCACTACTGAATTTCCGGTTGGGAATGAAAATAAAAACAAAAGGTTTAGATATAACCAGGGTATTAAAAAGATCCTTGCAGGTGTGTCGGGGGCAAGTGGACCTCAAAGAGAGAGTGGCAAAGAAAGGGAATAATAGCTAATATTAAAGAATAAATGTCATCCAGTACTACTATTTCTAGAAGCAGGAAAGAAAGGAACAAAGAGAGTGCACTGAAGTTACAGATGAAGCAGGGCCACAGTCTAAGGCCACGACGGAGAACAGAAGAACCCCACGACCAGCCAAGGACACGGTTGGGAAGTCAAGGGAAAGGACGACAAAAGGAGATTACAAGCTAGCACAACAAAAGAATTCCGAAGTACAACCGAGGAAGAAGAGTGATGACACCTCATCGTTGAACGTGAATGTGGGAGAAAACATATATAGAAATCAGGTTGTATTGTTTCATTTTTTATGATCTTCAACAGAGTGGTCAGGAAAAGAATTATTGCAAAGAAGAAGGAAGTCTCAGGGCGGTGCTTAAAAAGTTATAAGCCAAGTCAAACACTACAATGAGTGTTCATTTAATTTTGGAACTTTTGACTTGTTAAAATTTTTTCTGAAGAAAACATTTGTAATCACATTTGTTTGCTTCGTCTTATGACTTACGTGAGATGCGAAAATTCCTTTGGTTATTTGTTATAATAGTTTATTGAAAAATGTTTGTAATTGTATAATATGTGTATATATATATGTTGTTGTATTGTTATGTATTATGAGGAATGGCATCTGGTTCGGGAAACGCAGCGTAGTCAGAGCACTAACAATAATAATAGCGGCGCTGCGCGGCTCATTTGGGGAGTTTTTTGTGGAAACCAGATGTGGGGATGGAGAGAAAATTTATTGTGATATATAAATAATATATAATTGTAGGGAATTGATTAATATTAGCTAAGGAAATAGAGACTCAAACAGTTTTCATTTCAGGGAGACTGACCCTGAAAATCTTGAAAAGTATACGAATTATAGCTTCAACAGAAGGGGGCGAAAGTTCAGCTCCATATGCAGTGTTAGGTGGGTCTGCGCACCCAGAATATTTGTTTTAAGAATATTTAAGTGTATAAAATATTTTAAGTAATTGAAATGTAAAAAGTGAGTGGGCATAAATTAAACAGTAATTATTAATGTTGGCCTAGTTATTCGGAGTAAAATTTATTGTCACGAGTTTAAATTTAAATTGAATATTAAAAATTTAATTCTAAGATGAGTAATGAAAATTAAAGTCAAGATAAATTTTGGAAATTATAAAAGTTAAAATTTAAGATTAAAATTGCAATGAAAATTAAAGTCAAGATAAATATTGGAAATTATAAAAGTTAAAATGAGGATTTAAGATTAAAATTGTAATGAAAATTAAAGTCAAGATAAATATTGAAATTATAAAAGTTAAAATGAGGATTTAAAATTAAAATTTAAATAAAACTCAGAAAGCGAAGAAATTTAGAAATAGAGATTTAGACACGTAATTTATTAAGGGCATTGAGAACCCTTAAGTAAATCACGTTTTTTCTTCTTGGAGGGGGTTGTGACGTCTCTCGCGTCTTTCTGTTAACATAACTCCTATGTTCTTTGACGGCCACGATTAATGACAAAACTTTTCCAACCCAATACCAAGAAGATAAACGATCATAATATGTAAATGAGATATACTATAAAAGGATAGAAGCTTTGATGATAAGATATAGCGTGGCAAGCTTAGATATAGCGTGGCAAGCTTAGATATAGCGCGGCAGGCTCAGAGATAATATTGTGGAAGCATTCTGATCGATAGCGTGACAAAGCTTAGTGTGAATCTTATAGATCAAGAGTTAGCAGTCCGATAGTTTTGGGAAAGAATAGAAGCCTAAGATAAAGAAGTTGGAATCATCATATATAAAGTTTATAGATACCATTTTCTAGGTAAAGGAAGGAGAACTGAAAAAGGTAATATTAGATATAAGTAATTAGATGCATAGGATTATTAATGATAATTGAGATAAAGGATCTAGTTGCGTGATCTGACTTGAATACGTGATTTAATTTGGGCTTGACTCTCACTTTAATTAAAATTGTCAAATTAGAATTTAAGTAATATAAGTTATTCTTAATAAAAGTTGTATTAAGAACTATGTCTCATCATTTTGATAATCCCACACCTCTAGCTTACGCGGAACCGGCACGACATGGTCATCACAGGATGGCTATGTCGCAAACTTCCCTCGTAGTCGTTGGAGTGCAGCAGACCGTTTAATATGACAGCCCCTTTGTCAATCTGCACCAAAGAGGAAAGGAAAGCACTGATTCACTTTTGTTTGCGGAAGTTATGATACCTGTACTGGATACTAGCCATCTCTTCCATGACTATAGCCCAGTGTTTCTCAAACTGTGGGGCACGCTCCCTAGGGGGGCGTGATAACTCTGCTAGGGAGGCACGAGGATATTGAAATGGCATAAGCAAAAAAATATTTTTAAACAGTTATTAATTTACTGAAAGTAAACAAACAAAATACATTCTGACATAATAAAAGATAAAGTACACATTTGCACTGAAATAATAAACTTAAAATGTATCAGTATTGCAAAATGTATTTTATAATTAATTTAACAATACTATAAAAACAAGTTTAATAATTACCAGTGACCTCATGGTCTTATTGTATATAACAAATTATATACAAAAATCAACATTTTTCTTGATAATTTATATGGTTTATAAAAACCCCTTAATTGCCGATAAAAAGTTATTCGATTCACTCCCCAATGCCACCGTTTTCCACTTAGGCATGCGTATGCTATGTATTAAGGGGGAGAAAAGGAATAAATAAGCAAAAATCCTCGGAAATAAGTAAATCCTGCACAAATATTGTCAGGGTTCTTTTATTGAAAGTCAAAGTCTTCGGAATAATTTTATAGATAGTAATGCACAGAAAAGAACGTACTTCGCAAAGACGTATATATGCGTCCGGGGCAATCAACGTTTTGGTTGAGCGAGACGTTTATATACGCGTGTGGTACTTAATAGGTTAAAGTCGTATTGTATCTTTAGTGTCAAAGTCTAGTATTATTGAATTCAATACATTGTTATTGCATGGAAGGGTGGCGCGATGAAAACTATGATTGAATATTGGGTCGCAGATATGGAAAGTTTGAGAAACACTGCTATAGCCTCAATGCCTTGTACATTATCCTCAGTGGTGGATGTCAATAGACTGCCCGATCTTTTATCGTCATGTAAAGAAGTTTTTCTCTGTTTGAAGCGTGCTATCCATTCATAGATCTTGCTTCGCGATAAATTGGTATCATACTTCGCTTGCATTGGACGAATAATTTCCGCATTTTCACACCTTCCTCAAACAAAAAAGAGAATCATTTGCAAACCTTGGTGCAGATCGACTAAGGAGCTGCTATGTTGAACAGTCGGCTACACCATAACGACTACGAGGGAAGGTTAGTGACATGTTGTAACGAAGTGCTACCGACCACCCCTCATTTGGCCCGGATACGCGATGTTTTCCCCCGGGAAAAGA
>BMAV01022512.1:0-36390 GCA_019973955.1 Trichonephila inaurata madagascariensis
ATATGTATGACGCATGTCGAAATTCTGATTAGTTCAAAAAATTTCTTAACTGTTTCTTTGAAAATTCGACCCCCCTTTCAATAGTCTTTTTCATTAAATATTTTTTTTTCCCAAACTTACCAAAAGGGCCCATTTCATAAATTTGACCAGGAATTTAAAACTGGTCTCCGTTTCACCGAAATTCCTGTAACGTTTTTAAAAAAAGAAACACCTTGAAAAAAAACCCACCTATTTGGCTTTACAGCCAACATACCGACCCAAATTTTTAAAACCGGTGTCATTCAACGGGGGCCGTTAACAAACCCAAAGACCAAAAATTACCCTGCGATTGTAGAACTCGAGTTATTGCTCTTTGGGTTGCACATGACAAGTATCGAAAAGCACCCAAAAAGTAAAAAAATTTAAATTTCTTGTATCCTTTTGAAGCGTTCCTCTTTTCAAATGTTCTTAATTCCAAACAATTCCGTGCGTTTGGGTCAATTTTTGTCATCCACCCAAATTCTTACCAAACTGCTCCTTGCCAGTTTCAACTGAACTTTGATGCGCTGGTTCAATTGTTCAAAAGTTAGCCCAAATGTTTCTTTTAAAATTGCAACCAATAGTCTGTTTCAGTGACATACCCATCACTATTTTTTACCCTAAAACTTACCAAAAGTGGCACATTCACTCGAGGTGACCGGGAATCTAAATCTGGTCTTCGTTTCACGAAAGTCCTTTAACTTTTAAATGAAACACCTTCTTGAAAAACCGACCCTAATTGGCTGGAAAACCAACTTACCGACCGATTTTAAAAACTGGCCAATTCTCACCCTAACCAGTTTTCTTGCAGAGAATTCAACGCTGATCACGAATATGTATGACGCATGTCGAAATTCTAAATTTTTTCAAAAGTTATCCCCTGTTTGTTTTTAAATTCGTCCCCTCTTTCAATACTTTGTTTCAGTGACATACACACCCCCTATTTTTTTCCTGAAACTTACCAAAGTGACCATTTCACTCGAAATTTGACCGGGGAAACTAAATCTGGTCTCCGTTTCACAAAAAATTTTGTAACTTTTTTAAAAAAGAAACATATTCTTGAAAAAAAAGACCTATTTGGCTGGAAAGCCAACTTTCCGACTGATTTTTAAAAAAACCGGGCCCAAAACTAACCAAACTTGTTTTCATGCATAGAATTCAACGCTCATCACGAATATGTATGACGCATGTCCAAATTCTGATTAGTTCAAAGTTATGCCCTTTAAATGTTTCTTTGAAATTCGTCCCCCCTTTTTAATAGTCTGTTTTTAGTGACATCCCAACACTTTTTTTTTCCCTAGAAACTTTTCCAAAGTGACCCATTGCACTCAAATTGACCAAAATTATATTCTGGTCTCCATTTCTGAAAAATTTCCTTAACGTTTTTAAAAAATGAAACACCTTGAAAAAACCGACCTATTTGTGAAGCCAACATACCGACCAATTTTAAAAACCGGGTGTCATTCGAACGGGAGCCGTTAACAAACCCAAGGACACTTAAAACATACCTCGATTAGTAGAACTCGAGTTATTGCTCTTTGGTAATGCATTTTTTATGACAAAGAATCATAAAAGCACTTGACAAAATAAAAATTAATTGCGGTGTGTATCCTTTTGAAGCGTTCCTCTTTCAAAATGGGCTTAATTGCAACGTATTTCTCTTATCCGCCGTTTGGGTCAATTTACTTTGTCATTTTCAATTCTTACCAAACTTCGTTTTCTATCACAGAATTCAACGCTGATCCTGAAATATAATATAGCATTTGAAATTCCAATGAGTTCAAAAGTTATTACCCTGTTTGAAAATTTCAGTACACCTCTTTCAATAGTCTGTTTCAGTGACTTTATGCACCCACCACTATTATTTTTTACCCTAGGGAAACTTACCAAAATTGGCCCATTTCACTCAAAATTTGACCAGGAATCTAAATCTGGTCTCCGTTTTCTGAGATCCTGTAACTTTTTTAAATGAAACACCTTCTTGGAAAAACCGACCTATTTGGCTGGAAAGCCATCTTGCAGGCTCGATTTTAAAAAATCCTGCCGATTCTCCACCTAACTTAGTTTTTCTTGCAGAATTCAACGCTGATCACGAATATGTATGACGCATGTCGAAAATTCTGGTAGTTCAAAAAGTTGTACTTAAATATTGTCTTTGAAATTCGTCCTCTTTCAATAGTGTTTCAGTGACATACCTAACGCTGATTTTTTTACCCTAGAAACTTACCAAAAGTGGCACATTTCACTCGAAATTTGACCAGGAATCTAAATCTGGTTACCCTTTCACAAATCCTGTAATTTTTTTTTAAAAAATGAAACACCTTCTTGGAAAAACCGATCTAATGGCTGGCTGGAAAAGCCAGCACCCACCGACCAGTTTTTAAAAAAGACAATTATCACCTAACCAGTTTTTCTTGCAGAGGGAATTCAACGCTGATCACAAATATGTGTGACACAGCTTGTTGAAATTCCAATGAATTCAAAAAGTTATGCCCAACTGTTTTCTTTGAAATTCGTACCCTCTTTCAATAGTCTGTTTCAGTGACATACCTACCACTGATTTTTTTACCCTGAAACTTACAAAAGTGGCATTTCACTCGAAATTTGACCAGGAATCTAAATCTGGTCTCCGTTTTACGAACGTCCATGTAACTTTTTTTAAATAAAACCTTCTTGAAAAACCGACCTAGTGGCTGGAAAGCCAACAAGGCTCGATTTTTAAAAAACTATCAAAATTTAACAAAACTTAGTTTTCTTCCACACACATAGATCTCAACGCTGATCACGAATATGTATGACTCATGTCAGGGAATTCTAGTTAGTTCAAAGTAATGCCAACTGTTTCTTTAATTCGTCGCTCTTTTTAGTAGTTTGTTTCAGTGACATGCACCCAACGCTTTTCTTTTACCACAAACTTGCAAAGTGACCCATTTCACTCCCGAGGGTGACCACGAATCTAAATCTGGTGCTCCGTTTCTGAAAGTCCTGTAACTTTTTAAATGAAACACCTTCTTGAAAAAACCGACCCTAATTGGCTTGGGGAAGCCAACTTTCCGACCGATTTTAAAACACAGGCCAAATCCTAACCAAACTTGGGTTTTCTTGCATAGAATGCAATGCTGATCCTGGAGTATGTGGCGCATGTCGAAATTCTGATTAGTTCAAAGTTATGCTTAACTGTTTCTTTGAAATTCGTCCCCTGTTTCAAATTTACATTCAGTGACATGCCTAACACTTTTTACCCTAGAAACTTACCAAGTGACCCATTGCCTCGAAATTTGACCAAGAATTTAATTCTGGTCTCCATTTCACGAAATTCAGTAACTGTTTTAAAAAATGAAACACCATTGAAAAACCATTTTATTTTCTTGAAAGCCAACATACCGACCAATTTTAAAACCGGGTGTCATTCGAACAGGGTTCCGTGCTCAAACCCAAAGACACTTAAAACATTACCCTGCGATTAGTAGAACTCGAGTTATTGCTCTTTTGGTAATGCGCATTTCTATGACAAGTGTCATAAAAGCACCGAACAAAAGTAAAAAAAATTGATTGCGGTAAGTATTATCCTTTTTTGAAGCGTTCCTCTTTCAAAATGGGCTTAATTGCAGCGTATTTCTCTTATCCACCGTTTTGGGTCAATTTTTGTCATCCTCAATTCTTGCAAACTGGGTTTTCTATCACAGGAATTCAACGCTGATCACAAATATATGTACCGACGCATGTCGAAATTCTATTATTTCAAAAGTTATGCCCAACTGTTTCTTTGAAATTCGTACCCTCTTTCAATAGTCTGTTTCAGTGACATACATACCACCGTTTTTTTTTTTTTTTTTTTACCCTAGAAAGCCACACCAAAATTTGGCACATTTCACTCAGGGTGACCAGGAATCTAAATCTGGTCACCGTTTACGAAAATCCTGTAATTTTTTTAAAATAAAACACCCCAGCCTAAAAACCGACCTTTTTGGCTGGAAAGCCAACTTTTCCGACTTGATTTTAAAAACCGGCCAAATCTAACCAAACTTAGTTTTTCTTGCATAGAATTCAACGCGCTGATCACGAATATGTATGACTCATGTCGAAATTCTAGTTGGTTCAAAGTAATGCCCAACTGTTTCTATAAGAAATTCCATTGCCCTTTTTCAATAGTCTGTTTCAGTGACATGCCCAACACTTTTACCCTAGAAATTTACTTACTAAAATGATCCATTGCTTCAATTTGACCAAGGAATTTGATTCTGGTCTCCATTTCACGAAATTCAGTAACTGTTTTAAAAAAATGAAACACCATTGAAAAACCGACCTAATGCTTTTTCTTGAAAGCCAACATACCGACCAATTTTAAAACCGGGTGTCATTCGAACGGGGAGCCGTTAACAAACCCAAAGACATAAAACATTACCCTACGATTTGCTTTAGAATTAGAGTTATTGCTCTTTGGTAATGCATTTTCTATGACAAGTATCAGAAAAGCACTGAACAAAAGTAAAAAAATTAATTGCGGTATTATCCTTTTTGAAGCGTTTAGTCTTTCAAATGGAAACCCCAATTGCAACGTATTTCTCTTATCCGTCCGTTTGGGTCAATTTTTTTTGTCATCCTCCCCATTCTTACCAAACCGTTTTTCTTGCACAGAAATCAACGCTGATCACAAATATGTATGGCGCTTGTTGAAATTCTAGTTAGTTCAAAAGTCCAGCGCCCAACTGTTTCTTTGAAATTCGTCCCCTCTTTCAATAGTGTTTCAGTGACACGGCTATACTGATTTTTACCCTGAAAACTTGCAAAGTGGCACATTTCACTCAGGGTGACCAGGAATCTAAATCTGGTCTCCGTTTCACGAAATTCTGTAACATTTTTTAAAAATGAAACACCTTCTTGGAAAAACCGACCTATTTGGCTGGAAAGGCAACTTACCGACCGATTTTAAAAACACAGGCCAATTCCCACACCTAGCGGATTTTTTCTTGCAGAATTCAACCCTGATCCACGGAATATGTATGACGCATGTCGAAAATCTAATTATTTCAAAAGTAAATGCCCTGTATCTTTGAAATTCGTCCCCTCTTTCAATAGTCTGTTTCAGTGACATACCCACCACTATTTTTTACCTAGAAACTTACCAAAGTGACCCATTGCACTCGGAATTTTGACCAAGAGGTGTTGAATTCTGGTCTCTCCATTTCTGAAGAATTTCTGTAACTGTTTTAAAATGAAACACCTTGGAAAAACCGACCTGTTGGCTTGAAAACCAACATATCGACAATTTTATAAAACGCCCGGGTGTCAATCCGAACAGGAGCCTTTCCCCAAACCCAAGACACTTAAAATATTACCCACACTGCGATTAGTAGAACTCGAGTTGGTTATTGCTCTTTGGTAATGCATTTCTATGACAACCAAGTATCAGAAAAGCACCGAACAAAAGTAAAAAAATTAATTGCGAGGTATTATCCTTTTTGAAGAGTTCCTCTTTCAAATGGGCTTAATTGCAACGTATTTCTCTTATCCGCCGTTGGGTCAATTTTTGTATTCCTTTAATTCTTACCAAAGTTCGTTTTCTATCACGAATTCAACGCTGATCACAAATATGTATAGCGCTTGTTGGAAATTCAATTAGTTCAAAAGTTATGGCCAACTGTTTGAAAATTTGTCCCCTCTTTCAATAGTCTGTTTCAGTGACATACCCGCACTATTTTTTGACCCTAAGGGAAACTTACCAAAGTGGCCCATTTCCTCAGGAATTTGACCAGGAATCTAAAATCTGGTCTCCGTTTCACTGAGATCCTGTAACTTTTTTAAATGGAAACACCTTCTTGAAAAACCGACTATTGATTGGCTGGAAAGCCAACTTACCGACTCCGATTTTAAAAACAGGCCAAAATTTAGCAAACTTAGTTTTCTTCACAGAATTCAACGCTGATCACGAAGAATATGTGTGACGCATGTCGAAATTATGAGTAGTTCAAAGTTATGCCAAATGTGTCTTTGAAATTCGTCCACTCTTTCAATAGTCTGTTTTAGTGACATACCTACCACTGATTTTTTTTTTGCCTAGAAACTTACCAAAAGTGGAACATTTCACTCAAGAAATTTGACCAGGAATCTAAATCTGGTCACCGTTTTACTGAAATCCTGTAATTTTTTAAAAATGAAACACCTTCTTGGAAAAACCGACCTGGCCTGGCTGGAAAGCCAACTTACCAAACGATTTTAAAAACTGGCCAATTCTCACCTAACTTGGATTTTTCTTGCCTGCAGAGATTCAACGCTGATCACAGCGAACCAATAGCCCATGACGTATGTCGAAATTCTATTTATTTCAAAAGTTATGCTTAACTGTTTCTTTGAAATTCGTACCCTCTTTCAATAGTCTGTTTCGGTGACATACCTACCACATGATTTTTTTTACCTAAAGCTTGCAAAGTGGCACATTTCATGAAATTTGACCAGGAATCTAAATCTGGTCACCGTTTCACGAAAATCCTGTAATTTTTTAAGTAGGCGCCCTAACCCGGAAAAACCGACCTATTTGGCTGGAAGAAGCCAACTTTTCCGACGATTTTAAAACCGGCCAAATCTAAGCAAACCCTAGTTTTTCTTGCATAGAATTCAACGCTGATCACGAATAATATTACATGACTCATGTCGAAATTCTAGTTAGTTCAAAAGTAATGCCCAACTGTTTCTTTGAAATTCGTACCCTTTTTCAATAGTCTGTTTCAGTGACATGCCCAGCTTACTTTTTTTACCTAGGAAACTTACCAAAGTGACCCATTTCACTCGAATTTTGACCAGGAATCTAAATCACATTCTTACTTGTTTCACGAAAATCTTGTAACATTTTTTTAAATGAAGCTTGCAACTATTGGAAAAACCGACCTATTTGGCTGGAAAGCCAACTTACCATTTTCGATTTAAAAACAGGCCCAAATCTCACAAACTTAGTTTTTCTTGCATAGAATTCAACGCTGATCACGAATATGTATGACATGTCAGAAATTCTAGTTAGTTCAAAAAGGTATGCTTAACTGTTTTTGAAATTCGTCCCTTCTTTCAATAGTTTGTTTTCAGTGACATACCCAGCACTTTTTTTACCCTGAAACTAACCAAAATTGATCCACTTTCGCTTGAAATTTCCTGGGATTCTATAAATCTGGTCTGCGTTTCACGAAAATCCCATAACCAACTCTTTTTTTAAAATGCAAACACCTTCCTGGAAAAACCGACCCTGTTGGCTGGAAAGCCAACTTACCGACGATTTTTAAAAGGCCGAATTCTCACCTAACTTAGTTTTCTTGCAAGAGGAATTCAACGCTGATCACGAATATGTATGACGCATGTCGAAAATCTAATTATTCAAAAAGTAATGCCCTGTATCTTTAGGGGTAGTACACCTTTCAATACTCTGTTTCAGTGACATACCCACCACAATTTTTTACCCTAGAAACTTACAAAGTCCCGCCATTTCACTCGAAGGGTGACCAGGAATCTAAATCTGGTCTCCGTGCACCTGAAAGTCCTGTAACTTTTTTTTTTTTAAAATGAAACACCTTCCTGGAAAAACCGACCTAATGGCTGGCTGGAAAGCCAACTTTTACCATCGATTTTAAAACAGGTAAATTTAACCTAACTTCGTTTTTCTTGCAGAGATTCAACGCTGATCACGAATAATAGCGCGGCGCATATAAAGGTATAAGAGTAGTTCAAAGTTATGCCCAAATGTGTCTTTGAAATTCGTCCCCTCTTTCAATAGTCTGTTTCAGTGACGCCTTACCTACCACTGATTTTTTTTACCTAGAAACTTACCAAGTGGCACATTTCCTCGAGATTTGACCAGGATCTAAAGCTGGTCACCGTTTCACGAAACTCCTGTAATTTCTTTTTTAAAATGAGCACCTTCTTGGAAAAACCGACCTTTTGGCTGGAAGAAATAACTTACCGATTTTAAAAACTGGCCAAAATTCTCACCTAACTTAGTGTTTCTTGCAGAAGATTCAACGCTGATCACGAATATGTATGACGCATGTCGAAACTCTATTTATTTCAAAAGTTATGCCCAACTGAACAGCACAGAAGTGCCGGTACCCTCTTTCAATAGTCTGTTTCCGGTGACATACCTGCCACTGATTTTTTACCCTGAAACTTACCAAGTGGCATTTCTCTCGAATTTGATGGGAATCTAAATCTGGTCACCGTTTCACGAAAATCCTGTAATTTGTTTTTAAAATGAAACACTTGGAAAAACCGACCCTGTTGGCTTGAAAGCCAACTTTCAAACTGATTTAAAACCGGCCAAATCAACAAACGGATTTTCTTGAATAGAATTCAACGCTGATCACGAATATGTATGACTCATGTCAGAATTCTAGTTGGATTCAAAGTAATGCCCAACTGTTTCTTTGAAATTCGTACCCTTTTCAATAGTCTGTTTCAGTGACATACTTAGCACTTTTTTTACCTAGAAACTTACCAAAGTGACCCATTTCACTCGAATTTTGACCAGGGAATTAAATCTGGTCTGCGTTTCACCGAAATCTTGTAACATTTTTTTTAAAATGAAACACCTTCTTGGAAAAACCGACCTATTTGTACGGAAAGCCAACACCGACCGATTTAAAAACAGGCCAAATCTCACCAAACTTAGTTTTTCTTGCATAGAATTCAACGCTGATCACGAATATGTATGACATGTCGAAATTCTAGTTAGTTCAAAGAAGTTATGCTTAACTGTTTTGAAATTCGTCGCTAACAATAGTTTGTTTCAGTGACATGCCCAACACTTTTTTTTACCTAGGAAACTAACCAAAGTGATCCATTTCACTTGAGAGAAATTTCCTAAAGGAATCTAAATCTGGTCTGCGTTTCACGAAAATCCATAGCAACTCTTTTTTAAAAATGCAAAACACCTTCCTGGAAAAACCGACCTATTTGGCTGGAAAGCCAACTTACCATTCCGATTTTTAAAAGGACCAATTCTCACCCTAGCAGTTTTTCTTGCAGAGAATTCAACGCTGATCACGAATATGTACTTGTTGCGTATTAGAAATCTGTTATTTCAAAGAAAATGACCGCCTGTATGTTTTTAATTCGTACACTCTTTTCAATACTCTGTTTCAGTGACATACCCACCACAATTTTTTACCCTAGAAACTTACCAAAGTCACCCACACTTCACTCGAAATTTGACCAGGAATCTAAATCTGGTCTCGTTTCACGAAAGTCCACCGCTTTTTTAAAATATAAAACACCTTCCTGAAAACCGACCTATTGGCTGAAGCCAACTTACCGACCGATTTTAAAAACAGGCCAAATTTAACCTAACTTCGTTTTTCTTGCAGAGAATTCAACGCTGATCACGAATATATATTATGACGCATGTGAAATTATGAGTAGTTCAAAGTTAATACCCAATGTGTCTTTGAAATTCGTCCCTCTTTCAATAGTCTGTTTCAGTGACACTTACCTACCACTGATTTTTTTTGCCTAGAAACTTAAAGTGGCACATTTCACCACTCGAAGGGGTGATAGGAATCTAAAGCTGGTCACCGTTTCACGAAAACTCCTGTAATTTCTTTTTTTAAAATGAAACACCTTCTTGAAAAACCGACCTTTTTGGCTGGAAAGCCAACTTACCGACTCGATTACAAAAACTGGCCAGTCTCACTGGCAGGTGTTTTCGCAGAATTCAACGCTGATCACGAATATGTATGACGCATGTCAGAAACTCTGTGTATTTCAAAGTTATGCCCAACTGTTTCTTTGAAATTCATTGCCACTCTTCAATAGTCTGTTTCGGTGACATGCCTACCGCTGATTTTTTTTACCCTAGAAACTTACCAAAGTGGCACATTTCTCTCGAAATTTGACCAGGAATCTAAATCTGGTCACCGTTTCACGAAAATCCTGTAATTTGTTTTTTAAAAATGAAACACCTTCTTGGAAAAACCGACCTATTTGGCTTGAAAGCCAACTTTCCGACTGATTTTAAAAACCGGCCAAATCTAACCAAACTTAGTTTTTCTTGAATAGAATTCAACGCTGATCACGAATATGTATGACTCATGTCGAAATTCTAGTTAGTTCAAAAGTAATGCCCAACTGTTTCTTTGAAATTCGTACCCTTTTTCAATAGTCTGTTTCAGTGACATGCCCAACACTTTTTTTTTACCCTAGAAATTTACTAAAATGATCCATTGCACTCAAAATTTGACCAAGAATTTAATTCTGGTCTCCATTTCACGAAATTCCAGTAACTGTTTTTAAAAAATGAAACACCATTGAAAAACCGACCTATTTTTCTTGAAAGCCAACATACCGACCAATTTTAAAAAACCGGGTGTCATTCGAACGGGGAGCCGTTAACAAACCCAAAGACACTTAAAACATTACCCTGCGATTTGTAGAACTCGAGTTATTGCTCTTTGGTAATGCATTTCTATGACAAGTATCAGAAAAGCACTGAACAAAAAAGTAAAAAAAAATTAATTGCGGTATTATCCTTTTTGAAGCGTTCGTCTTTCAAATGGGCTTAATTGCAACGTATTTCTCTTATCCGTCCCCATGGGTCAATTTTTTTTCATCCCCCCATTCTTACCAAACTTCGTTTTTTTTGCACGAAATCAACGCTGATCACAAATATGTATGGCGCTTTTTTGAAATTCTGGTTAGTTCAAAGTTATGCCAACTGTTTCTTTGAAATTCTCCCTCTTTCAATAGTCTGTTTCAGTGACATAGCTACCACTGATTTTTTACCTAAAACTTACCAAAGTGGCCCTTTCCTCGAAATTTGACAGGAATCTAAATCTGGTCTCCTTTCGAAATTCTGTAACATTTTTTTTAAAATGAAACAATTCTTGGAAAAACCGACCTATTTGGCTGGAAAGCCAACTTACCGACCGATTTTTAAAAAAAGGCCAATTCTCACCTATTTTAGTTTTTCTTGCAGAGAATTCAACCTGATCACGAATATGTATGACTCATGTCAAATTCTAGTTAGTTCAAAAGTTATGCCCAACTGTTTCTTGAAATTCGTCCCCTCTTTCAATAGTTTGTTTCAGTGACATGCCCAACACTTTTTTTTTTTACCCTAGAAACTTACCAAAGTGACCCATTTCACTCGAAATTTAACCAGGAATCTAGACGTGGTCTCCGTTTCACGAAAGTCCTGTAACTTTTAAATGAAACACCTTCTTGAAAAACCGACCTAATTTGGGTGGAAAGGCAACTTACCGACCGATTTTAAAAACACAGGCCAACTCACCTAACAGTTTTTCTTGCAGAGAATTCAACCCTGATCACGAATATGTATGACGCATGTCGAAAATCTAAATTATTTCAAAAATAATGCCCTGTATCTTTGAAATTCGTCCCTCTTTCAATAGTCTGTTTCGGTGACTTACCCACCACTATTTTTTACCCTAGAAACTTACCAAAGTGACCCATTGCACTCGGAATTTGACCAAGAATTTAATTCTGGTCTCCATTTCCAATTTCTGTAACTGTTTTTAAATGAAACACCTTGAAAAACCGACCTATTTGGCTTGAAAGCCAACATATCGACAGGTATAAAACGGGTGTCAATCGAACGGGAGCCTTTCCCAAACCCCAAAGACACTTAAAATATTACCCTGCGATTAGTAGAACTCGTTGTGTGCTCCTTTGGTAATGCATTTCTATGACAAATCAGAAAAGCACCGAACAAAAAGTAAAAAAAATTAGTGCGGTATTATCCTTTTTGAAGAGTTCCTCTTTCAAATGGGCTTAATTGCAACGTATTTCTCTTATCCGCCGTTTGGGTCAATTTTTTGTCTTCCTCAATTCTTACCAAGTTCGTTTTCTATCACTAGAATTCAACGCTGATCACAAATATGTATAGCGCACATTTGAAATTCAAGTAGTTCAAAAGTTATGGCCAACTGTTTGAAAATTTGTCCCCTCTTTCAATAGTCTGTTTCAGTGACATACCCACCACTAATTTTGACCCTAGAAACTTACCAAAGTGGCCCATTTCACTCAAAGATTTGACCAGGGAATCTAAATCTGGTCTCCGTTTCACCGAAAAGTCCTGTAACTCTTTTTTAAATGAAACACCTTCTTGAAAAAACCGACCTGATTGGCTGGAAAGCCAGCTTACCGACTTTCGATTTACAAAAACAGGCCCAAATTTAACCAAACTTGGTTGCACCTTCCACAGAATTCAACGCTGATCACGAATATGTATGACATATTCCGAAAGGTATGAGTAGTTCAAAGTTAATACTTAAATGTGTCTTTGAAATTCGTCCCCTCTTTCAATAGTCTGTTTCAGTGACATACCTACCACTGATTTTTTTTTTACCCTAGAAACTTACCAAAGTGGCACATTTCACTCGAAATTTGACCAGGAATCTAAAGCTGGTCACCGTTTCACGAAACTCCTGTAATTTCTTTTTTAAAAATGAAACACCTTCTTGGAAAAACCGACCTATTTGGCTTGAAAGCCAACTTTCCGACTGATTTTAAAACCGGTAAATCTAGCAAACTTAGTTTTCTTGAATAGAATTCAACGCTGATCACGAATATGTATGACTCATGTCGAAATTCTAGTTAGTTCAAAAGTAATGCCCAACTGTTTCTTTGAATTTCGTACCCTTTTTCAATAGTCTGTTTCAGTGACATGCCCAACTTTTTTTTTTACCCTAGAAACTTACCAAAGTGACCCATTTCACTCGAATTTTGACCAGGAATCTAAATTTGGTCTGCGTTTAACGAAAATCTTGTAACATTTTTTTAAAAATGAAACAACTTCTTGGAAAAACCGACCTATTTGGCTGGAAAGCCAACTTACCGATGCGTTTTTAAAAAAAGGTAATTCTCCACCTAACTTAGTTTTCTTGCAGAGAATTCAACCTGATCATGAATATGTATGACGCATGTCGAAATTCTAGTATTTCAAAAGTTATGCCCAACGCTGTTTCTTTGAAATTCATTACCCTCTTTCAATAGTCTGTTTTCAGTGACATGCCCAACACTTTTTTTTACCCTAGGGAAACTTACCAAAGAGAGACCCATTTCACTCGAAATTTGACCAGGAATCTAAATCTTGTCTCCGTTTCACGAGAGTCTGTAACTTTTTACATGACACTTCTTGAAAAACCGGCCTAATTGGCTGGAAAAGCCAACTTACCGACCGATTTAAAAAAACAGGCCAAATCTCACCAAACTTAGTTTTTCTTGCATAGAATTCAACGCTGATCACGAATATGTATGACATGTCGAAATTCTAGTTAGTTCAAAAGTTATGCCCAACTGTTTTTTTGAAATTCGTCCCTTCTTTCAATAGTTTGTTTCAGTGACATGCCCAACACTTTTTTTTTTACCCTAGAAACTAACCAAAGTGACCCATTTCACTTGAAATTTCACAAGGAATCTAAATCTGGTCTGCGTTTCACGAAAATCCTGTAACTCTTTTTTAAAAATGAAACACCTTCCTGGAAAAACCGACCTATTTGGCTGGAAAGCCAACTTACCGACCGATTTTTAAAAAAAGGCCAATTCTCACCTAACTTAGTTTTTCTTGCAGAGAATTCAACGCTGATCACGAATATGTATGACGCATGTCGAAAATCTAATTATTTCAAAAGTAATGCCCCTGTATCTTTGAAATTCGTCCCCTCTTTCAATACTCTGTTTCAGTGACATACCCACCACAATTTTTTTTACCCTAGAAACTTACCAAAGTGACCCATTTCACTCGAAATTTGACCAGGAATCTAAATCTGGTCTCCGTTTCACGAAAGTCCTGTAACTTTTTTTAAAAGAAACACCTTCCTGGAAAAACCGACCTATTTGGCTGGAAAGCCAACTTACCGACCGATTTTAAAAAACAGGCCAAATTTAACCTAACTTCGTTTTTCTTGCAGAGAATTCAACGCTGATCACGAATATGTATGACGCATGTCGAAATTATGAGTAGTTCAAAAGTTATGCCCAAATGTGTCTTTGAAATTCGTCCCCTCTTTCAATAGTCTGTTTCAGTGACATACCTACCACTGATTTTTTTTTTTTTACCCTAGAAACTTACCAAAGTGGAACATTTCACTCGAAATTTGACCAGGAATCTAAATCTTGTCACCGTTTCACGAAAATCCTGTAATTTTTTTTTTTAAAAATGAAACACCTTCTTGGAAAAACCGACCTATTTGGCTGGAAAGCCAACTTACCAAACGATTTTAAAAAACTGGCCAATTCTCACCTAACTTAGTTTTTCTTGCAGAGAATTCAACGCTGATCACGAATATGTATGACGCATGTCGAAATTATGAGTAGTTCAAAAGTTATGCCCAAATGTGTCTTTGAAATTCGTCCCCTCTTTCAATAGTCTGTTTCAGTGACATACCTACCACTGATTTTTTTTTTTTTACCCTAGAAACTTACCAAAGTGGAACATTTCACTCGAAATTTGACCAGGAATCTAAATCTTGTCACCGTTTCACGAAAATCCTGTAATTTTTTTTTTTAAAAATGAAACACCTTCTTGGAAAAACCGACCTATTTGGCTGGAAAGCCAACTTACCAAACGATTTTAAAAAACTGGCCAATTCTCACCTAACTTAGTTTTTCTTGCAGAGAATTCAACGCTGATCACGAATATGTATGACGCATGTCGAAAATCTAATTATTTCAAAAGTAATGCCCCTGTATCTTTGAAATTCGTCCCCTCTTTCAATACTCTGTTTCAGTGACATACCCACCACTATTTTTTTTACCCTAGAAACTTACCAAAGTGACCCATTCCACTCATAATTTGACCAAGAATTTAATTCTGGTGTCCATTTCACGAAATTCCTGTAACTTTTTTTTAAAAATGAAACACCTTGAAAAAATGAAAGCCAACATATCGATGAATTTTAAAAAAACGGGTGTCAATCGAACGGGGAGCCTTTCCCAAACCCAAAGACACTTAAAATATTACCCTGCGATTAGTAGAACTCGAGTTATTGCTCTTTGGTAAAGCATTTCTATGACAAGTGTCATAAAAGCACCGAAAAAAAAGTAAAAAAAAAATTAATTGCGGTATTATCCTTTTTGAAGCGTTCCTCTTTCAAATGGGCTTAATTGCAATGTATTCCTCTTATCCGCCGTTTGGGTCAATCTTTTGTCATCCTCCAATTCTTACCAAACTTTGTTTTTCTATCACAGAATTCAACGCTGATCACAAATATGTATAGCGCTTGTTTAAATTCCAATTAGCTCAAAAGTTATGCCCAACTGTTTGAAAATTCGTCCCCTCTTTCAATAGTCTGTTTCAGTGACATACCCACCACTATTTTTTTTTACCCTAGAAACTTACCAAAGTGGCCCATTTCACTCGAAATTTGACCAGGAATCTAAATCTGGTCTCCGTTTCACGAAAGTCCTGTAACTTTTTTTTTTTAAAATGAAACACCTTCTTGGAAAAACCGACCTATTTGGCTGGAAAGCCAACTTACCGACCGATTTTAAAAAACAGGCCAAATTTAACCTAACTTCGTTTTTCTTGCAGAGAATTCAACGCTGATCACGAATATGTATGACGCATGTCGAAATTCTGAGAAGTTCAAAAGTTATGCCCAACTGTTTCTTTGAAATTCGTCCCCTCTTTCAATAGTTTGTTTCAGTGACATACCTACCACTGATTTTTTTTTTACCCTAGAAACTTACCAAAGTGGCACATTTCACTCGAAATTTGACCAGGAATCTATTTCTGGTCTGCGTTTCACGAAAATCCTGTAACTTTTTTTAAAAAATGAAACACCTTCTTGGAAAAACCGACCTAATTGGCTAGAAAGCCAACTTACCGACCGATTTTAAAAAAAATTCCAATTCTCACCTTATTTAGTTTTTCTTGCAGAGAATTCAACGCTGATCACTAATATGTATGACGCTTGTTGAAATTCCAATTAATTCAAAAGTTATGCCCAACTGTTTCTTTGAAATTCGTACACTCTTTCAATAGTCTGTTTCAGTGACATACCCACCAGTATATATTTTTTTTTTACCCTAGAAACTTACCAAAGTGGCCCATTTCAATCGAAATTTGACCAGGAATCTAAATCTGGTCTCCGTTTCACGAAATCCTGTAACTTTTTTTAAAAATGAAACACCTTCTTGGAAAAACAGACCTATTTGGCTGGAAAGCCAACTTACCGACCGATTTTTAAAAAAAGGCAAATTCTCACCTAACTTAGTTTTTCTTGCAGAGAATTCAACGCTGATCACGAATATGTATGACTCAAATCGAAAATCTAATTTTTGTTAAAAGTTATGCCCCTGTATCTTTGAAATTCGTTCCCTCTTTCAATACTCTTTTTCAGTGACATACCCACCACTATATTTTTTACCCTAGAAACTTACCAAAGTGACCCATTGCACACGGAATTTGACCAAGAATTTAATTCTGGTCTCCATTTCACGAAATTCCTGTAACTTTTTTTAAAAAATGAAACACCTTGAAAAAACCGACCTATTTGGCTTGAAAGCCAACATATCGACGAATTTTAAAAAGCGGGTGTCAATCGAACGGGGAGCCTTTCCCAAACCCAAAGACACTTAAAATATTACCCTGCGATTAGTAGAACTCTAGTTATTGCTTTTTTGTAATGCATTTCTATGACAAGTATCATAAAAGCACCGAACAAAAAAGTAAAAAAAATTAATTGCGGTATTATCCTTTTTGAAGAGTTCCTCTTTCAAATGGGCTTAATTGCAACGTATTTCTCTTATCCGCCGTTTGGGTCAATTTTTTGTCATCCTCCAATTCTTACCAAACTTCGTTTTTCTATCACAGAATTCAACGCTGATCACAAATATGTATAGTGCTTGTTGAAATTCCAAATAGCTCAAAAGTTATGCCCAACTGTTTGAAAATTCGTCCCCTCTTTCAATAGTCTGTTTCAGTGACATACCCACCACTATATTTTTTTACCCTAGAAACTTACCAAAGTGGCCCATTTAACTCGAAATTTTACCAGGAATTTAAATCTTTTCTCCGTTTCACTAAAGTCCTGTAACTTTTTTTTTAAATGAAACACCTTCTTGGAAAAACCGACTATTTTGCTGGAAAGCCAACTTACCGACCGATTTTTAAAAAAGGGCAAATTCTCACCTAACTTAGTTTTTCTTGCAGAGAATTCAACTCTGATCACGAATATGTATGGCTCATGTGGAAATTCTAGTTCGTTCAAAAGTTATGCCCAACTGTTTCTTTGAAATTCGTCCCCTCTTTCAATAGTTTGTTTCAGTGACATGCCCAACACTTTTTTTTTTACCCTTGAAACTTACCAAAGTGACCCATTTCACTCGAAATCTGACCAGGAATCTAAATCTGGTCTGCGTTTCACTAAAATCCTGTAACTTTTTTTTAAAAATGAAACACCTTCTTGGAAAAACCGACCTATTGGCTGGAAAGTTAACTTACAGACCGATTTTTAAAAAAAGGCAAATTCTCACCTAACTTAGTTTTTCGAGAATTCAACCTGATCACAAAATATGTATGACTAAATCGAAAATCAATTTTTGAAAAAATTATGCCCTGTATCTTTGAAATTCGCCCTCTTTCAATACTCTTTTTTTGGGGACATACCCACCCACTATATTTTTTTCCCTGAAACTTACCAAAGTGACCCATTGCACACGGAATTTGACCAAGAATTTAATTCTGGTCTCCATTTCGAAATTCCTGTAACTTTTTTAAAAATGAAACACCTTGAAACCGACCTATTTGGCAGCCAACATATCTGACAATTTTTAAAGCGGTCATCCCGTCAGACGGGGAGCCTTTCCCAAACCCAAAGACGCAAATATTACCCTGCGATTAGTAGAACTCTAGTTATTGCTTTTTGTAATGCATTTCTATGACAAGTATCATAAAGCACCAGGCAAAAGTAAAAAAATTATTTGCGGTATTGCTCCTTTTGGAAAGAGTTCACTCTTAGAATAGGAAGCAGGCCGCAACGTATTTCTCTTATCCGCCGTTTGAGATTTTTTGTCATCCTCAATTCTTACCAAACTTCGTTTTCTATCACAGAATTCAACGCTGATCACAAATATGTATAGTGCTTGTTTGAAATTCCAAATAGCTCAAAGTTATGCCCAACTGTTTGAAATTCGTCCCCTCTTTTCAATGGTCTGTTTCGGTGACATACCCACCACTATATTTTTTACCTAGAAACTTTTCAAAGTGGCCCATTTAACTCAAGGAATTTTACCAGGAATTTAAATCTGGTCTCCGTTTCACTGAGTCACCATAACTTTTTAAATGAAACACCTTCTTGGAAAACCGACCTATTTGGCTGGAAAGCCAACCCACCGGCCAAATTTTAAAAACTGGCCAATTCTCTCACGTAATTTGGATTTTTCTTGCAGAGGAATTCGCGCTGATCCGCGATATGACGCATGTCAGGAAATTCTAATTATTTAAAGTTGTATGCCATTGTTTGTTTTGAAATTCTCGTCCCCACCACTATCTTTTTACCCTAGAAAATTATCAAATTGACCCATTTCACTCGAAATTTGATCAGGAATCAATCTGGTCTCCGTTTCACGAAAATCCTGCAACTTTTTTAAAATGAAACACCTTCTTGAAAAACTGACCTATTTGGCCGGAAGAATTAAACTCCGACTGATTTTAAAAAACTGGCTGGCAAATCTAACCAAACTTAGTTTTCTTGCATAGAAATTCAACGCTGATGCGAATAGTGTATGACCGCATTTTAAAATTCTGGTCGGTTTCAAAAAGTTAATGCCCAATTGTTTTCTTTGAAATTCGTCCCCTCTTTGTAGTTTGTTTCAGTGACGCGCACCACTATATTTTTTTACCCTAGAAACTTACCGGTACTTGTGCACTCGAAATTTGACCAAGAATTTATTTCTGGTCTCCATTCACAAACAGCACTGCAAACAACTTTAAAATGACCTATTTGGCTGGAAAGCCAACTTTCCGACTTGATTTTAAAATAGTATCCCAAATCTACCAAACTTAACGGACGTTTTTTCTTGCATGGGTTAACGCGGATCACGAATATGTATGATGCATGTCAAAATTCTGATTAGTTCAAAAAGTTATGAACAACTCTTTTCTTTTAAATTCATTATACTGAATAGTTTGTTTCGACATAGACAACACTTTACCCTAGAAACTTACCATTGACCCATTGCATTCGAAATTTGGTAAGAATTTAATTGTGGTCTCCATTTCACGAAATTCCTGTAACATTTTTTTTAAAAATGAAACACCTCTAAAAACGACCTATTTGGCGAGAAAGCCAACATATCGACTAATTTTAAAAAGCGGTGTCAATCAGACGGGGAGCCTTTCCCAAACCCAAAGACACATAAATATTACCCTGCGATTAAGTAAAGCTCAGTTGTGCTCTTTGGTAATGCATTTCTGACAAGTATCATAAAAGCACCAGACAAGTAAAAATTAATTGCGGTATTACCCTTTTTGAAGCGTTCTTCTTTCAAATGGGCTTAATTGCAACGTATTCCTCTTATCCGCCGTTTGGGTCAATTTTGTCATCCTCAATTCTTACCAAACTTCGTTTTCTTGCAGAATTCAATGGAGTCACAAATATGTATGGCGCTTGTTAGGAATTTCCAAGTGGATTTTCAAAAGTTATGCACAACTTCTGTTTTCTTTGAAATTCGTCCTATCTTTCAATAGTCTGTTTCAGTGACATACGAAACACTTTTTTACCCTAGAAACTTAACAAAGTGACGTTTCATCAAAATTTGATAGGAATCTAAATCCTGGTCTCTCCGTTTCACAAAAATCCTGTAATTTTTTAAAATGAAACACCTTCTTGAAAAGCGACCTATTTGGCTGGAAAGCCAACTTTCCGGCTGATTTTAAAAACCGGCAAATCTAGGCAAACAGTTTTTTCTTTCATAGAGATTCAACGCTGATCACAATATGTATGACTCATGTCAGGAATTCGTTGGATTCAAAAGTTATGCTAACTGTTTCTTTGAAATTCGTCTCACTCTTTCAATAGTTTGTTCAGTGACATGCCGAACACTTTTTTACCTAGAAACTTACCAAAGTGACCCATTGCACTCAATTTGACCCAAGAATTTTATTCACCGGGTGTCCATTCACGAAAATTCCTGTAACTTTTAAAAAATGAAACACCTTTAAAACCGACCTTTTTTTGGCTGGAAAGCCAACTTTCCGACTTTGATTTTTAAAAACTGGCCCAATTCTTGCAAACTTCGTTTTTCTTTTCCAGAGAATTCAACGCTGATCACGAATATGTATGACGCATGTCGAAATTCTAGTTAAGTTTCAAAAGTTATGCCCAACTGTTTCTTTGAAATTCGTACCCACTATTTCAATGGTCTGTTTCAAGAAACACCCACCACTATTTTTTTTTACCCTGAAACTTACCAAAAGTGGCATTTCACTCTAATTTGACCAGGAATCTAAATCTGGTCTCCGTTTCACAAAGTCCTGTAACTTTTTTTAAATGAAACACCTTCTTGAAAAAACCGACCTCTTGGCTGGAAAGCCAACTTTTCAAACTGATTTTTAAAAAACCGGCCCAAATCTAGCCAGCTTAGTTTTCTTGCATAGAATTCAATGCTGATCACGAATATGTATGACGCATGTCGGAAATTCTGTTCAGTTCAAAGTTATGCCAACTGTTTCTTTGAAATTCATTACCTCTTTCAAAAGTTTTCAGTGACATGCCCACGCTTTTAAGCTAGAAACTTACCAAGTGACCCATTGCACTCGAAATTTGACCAGAATTTCAATTCTGGTCTCCATTTCTGAAAATTCCAGTAACTGTTTTTAAAGAAGTGAAACACCATTGAAAAATCGACCTATTTGTCTTGAAAGCCAACATACCGACCAATTTTAAAACACCGGGTGTCATTCAGACGATGGAGCCGTTAACAAACCCAAAGACACTTAAAACATTACCCTGCGATTAGTAGAATGGTTATTGCTCTTTGGTAATGCATTTCTATGACAAGTATCAGAAAAGCTCCAAAAAAGTAAAAATTAATTGCGGTATTATCCTTTTGAAGCGTTCCTCTTTAAAATGGGCTTAATTACAACGTACGGATGCGGTGACAAAATAATATACGAACACCGAGAAAATGGCATGGCCCATTTCAAAAGACGCACAGCGCGCATGTCATTTTGCGTTGCAGTCAGCCGCCTAGCGGATTGTAAAGGTAATGTATCAGTCGCTCAGCAGCTGCAATAGGTGTTGCACGCGTCCTAATGTAATTTCTGAAAACGCAATAATGACGGACCTGTCAGAGTTCGAAAAAGGTATGATTGTTGGAATGAGGGTGCGCTGGTAGCTCGGTGACGGGGAAACAGCTAATTATTTGGGGCGTGCAAAGAAGTACTGTATCTGCCGTTACTTATGACAGCATACAAGTGCGGGAATGTGGCGTCTGGCAAGCACAACAGTGGACGGAAGAAAGCTTACCGAGAGGGGATAAAAGAGTCTTAACCGCATAGTGGCGGCGCAAGCAATCGCTATCCCAAATAACGTCTAAGGTGAATGGTAATCTTCGTAACCCTATTTCAGCAAGAACCGTCCAAAGGGAACTGCATGCTTCGAACTTGTATGGAAGGGGATTTGCAATTCAACCTTTGGTAACAGCGTCATGCTTTACAGCGACGCCAGTGGTGAACACACAGACAGTGGACCCCACAACGGGCGGCGGCAGTCATCTGGTCGGATGAATCAACGTTCTCCCTATTCCAGACCACCGGACGAGTTTATGTGTGGAGAACACCCAAAAGCATTTGCTCTGGGCCGTATGCCGACTGTGAAGCGTGGGTGGGTCCTTATGGTATGGGGGCGATATCTTGTAGCGTGGTCATGGGCCACTATTTACTCTGCATGGCGGGTTCAAGCTACCCCACTATGTCATTATCACCAGGGGATCAAGGTGCATCCACTGTCAGGCTTTCCCGGAGGAGAGTGCCCGATATCAGAGACGACAACGCTCCTATCCACAGGCTAAAATCGTGCAAGAATGGTTTGCAGAGCATGAGGGGGGACGTAGGTCATCTTTTTTGGCCCCTCAGTCACCTGATTTAAATATTATTGAATATTTATTATGGGGATATTTGGAGTCAAAACTCGTGCTCGATTCCCCACCATCTACGATTTCGGTAGGGGCCGCTCTCCCACGAAGAATGGCTTCGCATATTCCATTAAAAGTTGTTCATGACCTCTATGCGTCCATCCCGTCATACTGTCGTAATTCAGTCAAGGGGTCCAACTCCCTATTAATAAAGCATTTCTCCTCTTTCATAGGTGTTCGTATTATTTTGTCACCCATGTGTATTTTCTCATATCCGTCCGTTTGGGTCAATTTTTTGTCATCCTCCCATTCTTACCAAACTGATGTTTCTTGCACAGAAAATCAACGCTGATCACAAATATGTATGGCGCTTGTTGAAATTCTAGTTGGATTCAAAAGTTATGCACAACTGTTTCTTTTCAAATTCGTCCCTCTTTTCAATAGTCTGTTTTTCAGTGACATACCACCACTGATTTTTTTACCCTAGAAACTTACCAAAGTGGCACATTTCACTCGAAATTTGACCAGGGAATCTAAATCTAGATATAAGTTTCACGAAAGTCCTGTAACTTTTATTAAATAAAACACCTTCTTGAAAAAACCGACCTAGTGGCTGGAAAGCCAACTTACCGTCGATTTTTAAAAACGGGTTAATTCTCACCTAACTTAGTTTCACTTGCAGAGGGAATTCAACGCTGATCACGAATAATATGTATGACGCATGTCGAAATTCTAATTATTTCAAAAAGTTATGCCATTGTTTTGTTTTGAAATTCGTCCCCTCTTTTCAATACTCTGTTTCAGTGACATACCCACCACTATTTTTTTTTACCTAGAAAATTACCAAAATGACCCATTTCACTCAGAAATTTGAACAGGAATCTAAATCTGGTATCGCTTTTCACGAAAATCCTGTAACTTTTTTAAAAATGAAACACCTTCTAAATTTGCCGAACTATTTGGCTGGAAAGCCAACTTTCCGACTGATTTTAAAAACCGACCGTCTAACCAAACTTGGTTTTCTTGCATAGAAATTCAGCGCTGATCACGAATATGTATGACGCATGTCAAAAATTCTGATTAGTTCAAAAGTTATGGCCAACTGTTTCTTTTAAATTCGTCCCTCTTTGAATAGTTTGTTTCAGTGACATGAACAACACTTTTTTACCCTAGAAACTTACCAAAGTGACCCATTGCATTCGAAATTTGACCAGAATTTGTTGTTAATTCACAGTCTCCCATTTCTGAAAATTCCTGTAACTTTTTAAAAATGAAACACCTTTAAAAAACCGACCTATTTGGCTTGAGAAAGCCAACATATCATTAATTTTTAGAAAAAACGGTTGTCAATCGAACGGGAGCCTTTCCCAAACCCAAAGACACTTAAAATATTACCCTGCGATTAGTAGAACTCAGTTATTGCTCTTTGGTAATGCATTTCTATGACAAGTATCATAAAGCACCGAACAAAAAGTAAAAAATTAATTGCGGTATTATCCTTTTTGGAAGCGTTCCTCTTTCAAAATGGGCTTAATTGCAACGTATTCCTCTTATCCGCCGTTTGGGTCAATTTTTTGTCATCACCCAATTCTTACCAAACTTCGTTTTTTCTTGCACAGAATTCAACGCTGATCACAAATATGTATAGCTTGTTGAAATTCAATTAGTTCAAAAGTTATGCACAACTGTTTCTTTGAAATTCATCCCCTCTTTGAATAGTTTGTTTCAGTGACATGAACAACCTTTTTACCCTAGAAACTTACCAAAGTGACCCATTGCACTCGAATTGCCCAAAGGGAATTTAATTCTGGTCTCCATTTCATGAAATTCCAGTAACTGTTTTTAAAAATGAAACACCATTGAAAAACCGACCTATTTGTCTTGAAAGCCAACATACCGACCAATTTTAAAACACCGGGTGTCATTCAGACGGGAGCCGTTAACAAACCCAAGACACTTAAAAACATTCCCCTGCGATTAGTAGAACTCGAGTTATTGCTCTTTGGTAATGCATTTCTCTGACAAGTATCAGAAAAGCCCCGAAAAAAGTAAAAAATTAATTGCGGTATTACCCTTTTTTGAAGCGTTCCTCTTCAAATGGGCTTAATTCAACGTACAGATGGGTGAAAAAATAATACGAACACCGAGAAAATGGCATGGCCCATTTCAAAGACGCACAGCGCGCATGTCATTTTGCGTTGCAGTCAGCCGCCTAGCGGATTCGAAAGGTAATGTATCAGTCGCTCAACAGCTGCAATAGGTGTTGCACGCGTCTATTGTAATTTCTGAAAAACGCAATAATGACCGGACCTGTCAGAGTTCAAAAAGGGATGATTGTTGGAATGAGGGGGCGCTGGTAGCTCGGTGACGGAAACAACTAATTATTTGGGGCGTGCAAGTACTGTATCTGCCGTTATGACAGCATACAAGGTGCGGGAATGTGGCGTCTGGCAAACACAACGGGGGACGGAAAGAAAGCTTCCAAGGAGGGATAAAGATTCTTAACCCATAGTGGCCCGAAAGCGCAAGCAATCGCTATCCCAAATAACGTCGGGTGAATAGTCATCTTCGAACCCTATTTCAGCAAGAACCGTCCAAAGGGAACGCGAGCTCGAACTTGTATGGAAGAGTTGCAATTCGTAAACCTTTGGTAACAGCACGTCATGCTTTACAGCGACGCCAGTGGTGAACACACGAACAGTGGACCCCCAACAGTGGCAACAAGTCATCTGGTCGGATGAATCAACGTTCTCCCCATTCCAGACCACCGGACGAGGGTTTATTGTGGAGAACACCCAAAAACATTTGCTCCTGAATGCATCATGCCGACTGTGAAGCATGGAGGTGGGTCCTTATGGTATGGGGGCGATATCTTGGCGTGGTCATGGGCCCCCTTGTTACTCTGCATGGCAGGTTCAAGCTGCCCACTATGTCGGATATCCTGGGGATCAGGTGCATCCATTTGTCAGACTTTATTTCCCGGAGAATGCCCATTTTATCAAGACGACAACGCTCCTATCCACAGAGCTAAAATCGTGCAAAAATGGTTTGCAGAGCATGAGGGGGACGTAGGTCATCTTTTGGCCCCTCAGTCACCTGATTTAAATATTATTGAATATTTGTGGGGATATTTGGAGTCAAAACTCCGTGCTCGATTCCCCTCACCATCTACGATTTCGGCATTAGAGACCGCTCTCCACGAAGAATGGCTTCATATTCCATTAAAAGTTGTTCATGACCTCTATGCGTCCATCCCACGTCGCATACAGTCTGTAATTAAGTCAAAGGGGGGTCTAACTCCCTATTAATAAAGCATTTCTCCTCTTTCATAGGTGTTCGTATTATTTTGTCACCCATGTGTATTTCTCTTATCCGTCCGTTTGGGTCAATTTTTTGTCATCCTCCCATTCTTACCAAACTTCGTGTTTCTTGCACAGAAATCAACGCTGATCACAAATATGTATAGCGCTTGTTGAAATTCCAATTAGTTCAAAAGTTATGCCCAACTGTTTCTTTGAAAATTCGTCTCCTCTTTCAATAGTCTGTTTCAGTGAAATGCCCAACACTTTTTTTTTTTACCCTAGAAACTTACCAAAGTAACCCATTGCACTCGAAATTTGACCAGGAATCTAAATCTGGTCTCCGTTTCACGAAAGTCCTGTAACTTTTTTTTAAATGAAACACCTTCTTGAAAAAACCGACCTATTTGGCTGGAAAGCCAACTTACCGACCGATTTTAAAAACGGCCAATTCTCACCAAACTTAGTTTTCCTTTTCAGAGAATTCAACGCTGATCACGAATATGTATGACGCATGTCAAAATTCTAGTTAGTTCAAAAGTTATGCCCAACTGTTTCTTTGAAATTCGTACCCTCTTTCAATAGTCTGTTTCAGAAACATACCCACCACTATTTTTTTTACCCTAGAAACTTACCAAAGTGGCACATTTCACTCTAATTTGACCAGGAATCTAAATCTGGTCTCCGTTTCATGAAAGTCCTGTAACTTTTTTTTAAATGAAACACCTTCTTGAAAAAACCGACCTCTTTGGCTGGAAAGCCAACTTTCCGACTGATTTTAAAAAACCGGCCAAATCTAACCAAACTTAGTTTTCTTGCATAGAATTCAATGCTGATCACGAATATGTATGACGCATGTCGAAATTCTGTTTAGTTCAAAAGTTATGCCCAACTGTTTCTTTGAAATTCGTCCCCTCTTTCAAAGTTTGTTTCAGTGACATGCCCAACACTTTTTTTTTAAGCTAGAAACTTACCAAAGTGACCCATTGCACTCGAAATTTGACCAAGAATTTAATTCTGGTCTCCATTTCACGAAATTCCAGTAACTGTTTTTAAAAAATGAAACACCATTGAAAAACCGACCTATTTGTCTTGAAAGCCAACATACCGACCAATTTTAAAACACCGGGTGTCATTCGAACGTGGAGCCATTAACAAACCCAAAGACACTTAAAACATTACCCTGCGATTAGTAGAACTCGAGTTATTGCTCTTTGGTAATGCATTTCTATGACAAGTATCAGAAAAGCTCCGAAAAAAAAGTAAAAAATTAATTGCGGTATTATCCTTTTTGAAGCGTTCCTCTTTCAAATGGGCTTAATTGCAACGTACAGATGGGTGACAAAATAATACGAACACCGAGAAAATGGCATGGCCCATTTCAAAGACGCACAGCGCGCATGTCATTTTGCGTTGCAGTCAGCCGCCTAGCGGATTGTAAAGGTAATGTATCAGTCGCTCAACAGCTGCAATAGGTGTTGCACGCGTCTATTGTAATTTCTGAAAAACGCAATAATGACGGACCTGTCAGAGTTCGAAAAAGGTATGATTGTTGGAATGAGGTGCGCTGGTAGCTCGGTGACGGAAACAGCTAATTATTTGGGGCGTGCAAGAAGTACTGTATCTGCCGTTATGACAGCATACAAGAAGTGCGGGAATGTGGCGTCTGGCAAGCACAACAGTGGACGGAAAAGAAAGCTTACCGAGAGGGATAAAAGAGTCTTAACCCGCATAGTGGCCCGAAAGCGCAAGCAATCGCTATCCCAAATAACGTCTGAGGTGAATAGTCATCTTCGTAACCCTATTTCAGCAAGAACCGTCCAAAGGGAACTGCATGCTTCGAACTTGTATGGAAGAGATGCAATTCGTAAACCTTTGGTAACAGCACGTCATGCTTTACAGCGACGCCAGTGGTGTTGAACACACAGACAGTGGACCCCACAACAGTGGCAACAAGTCATCTGGTCGGATGAATCAACGTTCTCCCTATTCCAGACCACCGGACGAGTTTATGTGTGGAGAACACCCAAAGAAGCATTTGCTCCTGAATGCATCATGCCGACTGTGAAGCATGGAGGTGGGTCCCTTATGGTATGGGGGGCGATATCTTGGCGTGGTCATGGGCCACTTGTTACTCTGCATGGCAAGGTTCAAGCTGCCCACTATGTCGATATCCTGGGGATCAGGTGCATCCATTTGTCCAGACTTTATTTCCCGGAGAATGCCCATTTTATCAAGACGACAACGCTCCTATCCACAGAGCTAAAATCGTGCAAGAATGGTTTGCAGAGCATGAGGGGGACGTAGGTCATCTTTTATGGCCCCCTCAGTCACCTGATTTAAATATTATTGAATATTTGTGGGGATATTTGGAGTCAAAACTCCGTGCTCGATTCCCCCCACCATCTACGATTTCGGCATTAGAGACCGCTCTCCACGAAGAATGGCTTCATATTCCATTAAAAGTTGTTCATGACCTCTATGCGTCCATCCCACGTCGCATACTGTCTGTAATTCAGTCAAAGGGGGGTCCAACTCCCTATTAATAAAGCATTTCTCCTCTTTCATAGGTGTTCGTATTATTTTGTCACCCATGTGTATTTCTCATATCCGTCCGTTTGGGTCAATTTTTTGTCATCCTCCCATTCTTACCAAACTTCGTGTTTCTTGCACAGAAATCAACGCTGATCACAAATATGTATGGCGCTTGTTGAAATTCTAGTTAGTTCAAAAGTTATGCACAACTGTTTCTTTGAAATTCGTCCCCTCTTTCAATAGTCTGTTTCAGTGACATACCTACCACTGATTTTTTTTTTACCCTAGAAACTTACCAAAGTGGCACATTTCACTCGAAATTTGACCAGGAATCTAAATCTGGTCTCCGTTTCACGAAAGTCCTGTAACTTTTTTTAAATGAAACACCTTCTTGAAAAAACCGACCTAATTGGCTGGAAAGCCAACTTACCGACCGATTTTAAAAAACAGGCCAATTCTCACCTAACTTAGTTTCTCTTGCAGAGAATTCAACGCTGATCACGAATATGTATGACGCATGTCGAAATTCTAATTATTTCAAAAGTTATGCCATTGTTTGTTTGAAATTCGTCCCCTCTTTCAATACTCTGTTTCAGTGACATACCCACCAATATTTTTTACCCTAGAAAATTACCAAAATGACCCATTTCACTCGAAATTTGAACAGGAATCTAAATCTGGTCTCCATTTCACGAAAATCCTGTAACTTTTTTAAAAATGGAACACCTTCTTGAAATTTGCCGAACTATTTGGCTGGAAAGCCAACTTTCCGACTGATTTTAAAAACCGGCCAAATCTAACCAAACTTAGTTTTTCTTGCATAGAATTCAACGCTGATCACGAATATGTATGACGCATGTCAAAATTCTGATTAGTTCAAAAGTTATGCCCAACTGTTTCTTTTAAATTCGTCCCTCTTTGAATAGTTTGTTTCATTTACATGAACAACACTTTTTGTTTACCCTAGAAACATACCAAAAATGACCCATTGCATTCGAAATTTGACCAAAATTTAATTCTGGTCTCCATTCCTGAAATTCCTGTAACTTTTTTTTTAAAAATGAAACACCTTGAAAAAACCGACCTATTTGGCTTGAAAGCCAACATATCGACGAATTTTAAAAAAAAGGGTGTCAATCGAAAGGGGAGCCTTTCCCAAACCCAAAGACACTTAAAATATTACCCTGCGATTAGTAGAACTCGAGTTATTGCTCTTTTTGGGAATGCATTTCTATGACAAGTATCATAAAGCACCGAACAAAAAGTAAAAAAAATTAATTGCGGTATTATCCTTTTGAAGCGTTCCTCTTTCAAATGGGTAGATTTACGTATTCCTCTTATCCGCCGTTTGGGTCAATTTTTGTCATCCTCAATTCTTACCAAACTTCGATTTTCTTGCACAGAATTCAACGCTGATCACAAATATGTATGGCGCTTGTTGAAATTCCAAATAGTTCAAAAGTTATGCCCAACTGTTTCTTTTTAAATTCGTCCCTCTTTTTAGTAGTCTGTTTCAGTGACATGCTAACACTTTTTTACCCTAGAACTTAACAAAGTGACCCATTTCACTCAAAATTTGACCAAGAATTTATATCTGGTCTCCATTTCACGAAATTCCTGTAACTTTTTTAAAAAAATGAAACACCTTTAAAAACCGACCTATTTGGCTGGAAAGCCAACTTTCCGACTGATTTTACAAAACTGGCCAATTCTTACCAAACTTCGTTTTTCTTGCACAGCATTCAACGCTGATCACAAATATGTATAGCGCTTGTTGAAATTCCAATTAGTTCAAAAGTTATGAACAACTCTTTCTTTTAAATTCGTCCCCTCTTTGAATAGTTTGTTTCAGTGACATGAACAACACTTTTTTTTTACCCTAGAAACTTACCAAAGTGACCCATTGCATTCGAAATTTGACCAAGAATTTAATTGTGGTCTCCATTTCACGAAATTCCTGTAACATTTTTTAAAATGAAACACCTTTAAAAAACCGACCTATTTGGCTTGAAAGCCAACATATCGACTAATTTTAAAAAAAACGGGTGTCAATCGAACGGGGAGCCTTTCCCAAACCCAAAGACACTTAAAATATTACCCTGCGATTAGTAGAACTCGAGTTATTGCTCTTTGGTAATGCATTTCTATGACAAGTATCATAAAAGCACCGAACAAAAAAGTAAAAAAATTAATTGCGGTATTATCCTTTTTGAAGCGTTCCTCTTTCAAATGGGCTTAATTGCAACGTATTTCTCTTATCCGCCGTTTGGGTCAATTTTTTGTCATCCTCCAATTCTTACCAAACTTCGTTTTTCTTGCACAGAATTCAACGCTGATCACAAATATGTATAGCGCTTGTTGAAATTCCAATTAGTTCAAAAGTTATGCACAACTGTTTCTTTGAAATTCGTCCCCTCTTTCAATAGTCTGTTTCAGTGACATGCGAAACACTTTTTTTACCCTAGAAACTTAACAAAGTGACCCATTTCACTCAAAATTTGACCAGGAATCTAAATCTGGTCTCCGTTTCACAAAAATCCTGTAATTTTTTTTTAAAAAGAAACACCTTCTTGAAAAAACCGACCTATTTGGCTGGAAAGCCAACTTTCCGACTGATTTTAAAAAACCGGCCAAATCTAACCAAACTTAGTTTTTCTTGCATAGAATTCAACGCTGATCACGAATATGTATGACTCATGTCGAAATTCTAGTTAGTTCAAAAGTTATGCCCAACTGTTTCTTTGAAATTCGTCTCCTCTTTCAATAGTTTGTTTCAGTGACATGCCGAACACTTTTTTTTTACCCTAGAAACTTACCAAAGTGACCCATTGCACTCGAAATTTGACCAAGAATTTTATTCTGGTGTCCATTTCACGAAATTCCTGTAACTTTTTTTAAAAAATGAAACACCTTTAAAAACCGACCTTTTTGGCTGGAAAGCCAACTTTCCGACTGATTTTAAAAAACTGGCCAATTCTTACCAAACTTCGTTTTTCTTTTCAGAGAATTCAACGCTGATCACGAATATGTATGACGCATGTCGAAATTCTAGTTAGTTCAAAAGTTATGCCCAACTGTTTCTTTGAAATTCGTACCCTCTTTCAATAGTCTGTTTCAGAAACATACCCACCACTATTTTTTACCCTAGAAACTTACCAAAGTGGCACATTTCACTCTAATTTGACCAGGAATCTAAATCTGGTCTCCGTTTCACGAAAGTCCTGTAACTTTTTTTAAATGAAACACCTTCTTGAAAAAACCGACCTCTTTGGCTGGAAAGCCAACTTTCCGACTGATTTTAAAAAACCGGCCAAATCTAACCAAACTTGGTTTTCTTGCATAGAATTCAATGCTGATCACGAATATGTATGACGCATGTCGAAATTCTGATTAGTTCAAAAGTTATGCCCAACTGTTTCTTTGAAATTCGTCTCTTGTTTCAAATTTTTTTTCAGTGACATGCCTAACACATTTTTTTTACCCTAGAAACTTACCAAAGTGACCCATATCACTCGAAATTTGACCAAAAATTTAATTCTGGTCTCCATTTCACGAAATTCCAGTAACTGTTTTTAAAAAGTGAAACACCATTGAAAAACCGACCTATTTGTCTTGAAAGCCAACATACCGACCAATTTTAAAAAACCGGGTGTCATTCGAACGGGGAGCCGTTAACAAACCCAAAGACACTTAAAACATTACCCTGCGATTAGTAGAACTCGAGTTATTGCTCTTTGGTAATGCATTTCTATGACAAGTATCAGAAAAAGCTCCGAAAAAAGTAAAAAATTAATTGCGGTGATTATCCTTTTGAAGCGTTCCTCTTCAAATGGGCTTAATTGCAACGTACAGATGGGTGACAAAATAATACGAACACCGAGAAAATGGCATGGCCCATTTCAAAGACGCACAGCGCGCATGTCATTTTGCGTTGCAGTCAGCCGCCTAGCGGATTCGAAGGTAATGTATCAGTCGCTCAACAGCTGCAATAGATTGTTGCACGCGTCTTGTAATTTCTGAAAAACGCAATAATGACGGACCTGTCAGAGTTCGAAAAGGTCATGATTGTTGGAATGAGGTGCGCTGGTAGCTCGGTGACGGAAACAGCTAATTATTTGGGGCGTGCAAAAGTACTGTATCTGCCGTTATGACAGCATCAAAGTGCGGGAATGTGGCGTCTGGCAAGCACAACAGTGGACGGAAAGAAAGCTACCGGAGGGATAAAAGATTCTTAACCCGCATAGTGGCCCGAAAGCGCAAGCAATCGCTATCCCAAATAACGTCTGAGGTGAATAGTCATCTTCGTAACCCTATTTCAGCAAGAACCGTCCAAAGGGAACTGCATGCTTCGAACTTGTATGGAAGAGTTGCAATTCGTAAACCTTTGGTAACAGCACGTCATGCTTTACAGCGCCGCCAGTGGTGTGAAGACACAGACAGTGGACCCCACAACAGTGGCAACAAGTCATCTGGTCGGATGAATCAACGTTCTCCCTATTCAGACCACCGGACGAGTTTATGTGTGGAGAACACCCAAAGACGCATTTGCTCCTGAATGCATCATGCCGACTTGAAGCATGGAGGTGGGTCCCTATGGTATGGGGGCGATATCTTGGCGTGGTGTGGGCCACTTGTTACTCTGCATGGCAAGGTTCAAGCTGCCCACTATGTCGATATCCTGGGGATCAGGTGCATCCATTTGTCAGACTTTATTTCCCGGAGAATGCCCATTTTATCAAGACGACAACGCTCCTCTCCACAGAGCTAAAATCGGGCAAGAATGGGTTGCAGAGCATGAGGGGGACGTAGGTCATCTTTTTGGCCCCTCAGTCACCTGATTTAAATATTATTGAATATTTGTGGGGATATTTGGGGTCAAAACCCGTGCTCGATTCCCCCCACCCTCACGATTTCGGCATTAAAACCGCTCTCCACGAAGAAGGCTTCAATTCCCTTAAAAGTTGTTCATGACCTCTATGCGTCCATCCCCCGTCCAAAAGTCTGTAATTTAAATCAAAGGGGGGCTAACTCCCCATTTAAAAAAGCATTTCTCCTCTTTTTTAGGTGTTCGTATTTTTTTGTCACCCCTGTGTATTTTCATCCGTCCGTTTTGGGGCAATTTTTGTCATCCCCCATTCTTCCAAACTTGTGTTTCTTGCACAAAAAACAACGCTGATCACAAATATTTTGGCGCTTGTTGAAATTCTAGTTAGTTCTTATCACAACTGTTTCTTTTTTTCGCCCTCTTTCAATAGTCTGTTTCAGTGACATACCTCCACGATTTTTTTTTTTTTAGAAACTTCCCAAAATGGCACATTTCACTCGAAATTTGACCAGGAAACTAAATCTGGTCTCCGTTTTACGAAAGTCCTGTAACTTTTTTTAAATGAAACACCTTCTTGAAAAAAAGACCAATTTGGGTGGGAAAAACCAAAAATTCCACCGATTTTTTAAAAAAGGAACTCACCTAACTTAGTTTCTGTTGCAGAGAATTCAACGCTGATCACGAATATGTATGACGCATGTCGAAATTCTAATTATTTCAAAAGTTATGATTGTTTGTTTGAAATTGTCCCCTTTTCAATACTTTTTCAGTGACATACCCACCATATTTTTTTTCCCCGAAAATTACCAAAATGACCCATTTTACTCGAAATTTGAACAGGGAAACTAAATCTGGGCTCCCCTTTTACGAAAATCCTGAACTTTTTAAAAAAAGGGAAAACCTTCTTGAAATTTGCCAATTATTTGGCTGGAAAGCCAACTTTCCAGATTTTAAAAAAACCCGGGCCCAAATCTAACCAAACTTAGTTTTTCTTGCATAGAATTCAACGCTGATCACGAATATGTATGACGCATGTCAAAATTCTGATTAGTTCAAAAGTTATGCCCAACTGTTTCTTTTAAATTCGTCCCCTCTTTGAATAGTTTGTTTCAGTGACATGAACAACACTTTTTTTTTACCCTAGAAACTTACCAAAGTGACCCATTGCATTCGAAATTTGACCAAGAATTTAATTCTGGTCTCCATTTCACGAAATTCCTGTAACTTTTTTTTAAAAATGAAACACCTTTAAAAAACCGACCTATTTGGCTTGAAAGCCAACATATCGACTAATTTTAAAAAAAAACGGGTGTCAATCGAACGGGGAGCCTTTCCCAAACCCAAAGACACATAAATATTACCCTGCGATTAGTAGAATTCGAGTTATTGCTCTTTGGTAATGCATTTCTATGACAAGTGTCATAAAAGCACCGAACAAAAAAAATTAATTGCGGTATTATCCTTTTTGAAGCGTTCCTCTTTCAAATGGGCTTAATTGCAACGTATTCCTCTTATCCGCCGTTTGGGTCAATTTTTTGTCATCCTCCAATTCTTACCAAACTTCGTTTTTCTTGCACAGAATTCAACGCTGATCACAAATATGTATAGCGCTTGTTGAAATTCCAATTAGTTCAAAAGTTATGCCCAACTGTTTCTTTGAAATTCGTCCCCTCTTTCAATAGTCTGTTTCGGGGACATGCGAAACCTTTTTTTACCCTAGAAACTTAACAAAGTGACCCATTTCACTCAAAAATTTGACCAGGAATCTAAATCTGGTCTCCGTTTCCTAAAAATCCTGTAATTTTTTTTTTTTAAAAGAAACACCTTCTTAAAAACTGACCTATTTGGCTGGAAAGCCAACTTTCCGACTGATTTTAAAAAAACCCGGGAAAAACTAAACAAACTAGTTTTTTTTGCATAGAATTCAACGCTGATCACGAATATGTATGACTCATGTCGAAATTCTAGTTAGTTCAAAGTTATGCCCAACTGTTTCTTTGAAATTCGTCTCCTCTTTCAATAGTTTGTTTTTAGTGACATGCCCAACACTTTTTTTTACCCTAGAAACTTACCAAAGTGACCCATTGCACTCGAAATTTGACCAAGAATTTAATTCTGGTCTCCATTTCACGAAATTCCTGTAACTTTTTTAAAAATGAAACACCTTGAAAACCGACCTATTTGGCTGGAAAGCCAACTTTCCAAATGATTTTTAAAAACTGGCCAATTCTTACCAAACTTCGTTTTTCTTTTCAGAGAATTCAACGCTGATCACGAATATGTATGACGCATGTCGAAATTCTAGTTAGTTCAAAAGTTATGCCCAACTGTTTCTTTTGAAATTCTTTCCCTCTTTCAATAGTCTGTTTCAGAAACATACCTACCACTATTTTTTACCTAGAAATTTTCCCAAAAGTGGCACATTTCACTCTAATTTGACCAGGAATCTAAATCTGGTCTCCGTTTCACGAAAGTCCCTGTAACTTTTTTTAAATGAAAAACTTCTTGAAAAACCGACCTCTTTGGCTGGAAAGCCAACTTTCCGACTGATTTTAAAACCGGCCAAATCTAACCAAACTTGTTTTCTTGCATAGAATTCAATGCTGACCCACGAATATGTATGACGCATGTCGAAATTCTGTTTAGTTAAAAAGTTATGCCCAACTGTTTCTTTGAAATTCGTCCCTCTTTCAAAGTTTGTTTTCAGTGACATCCCCCAACACTTTTTTTTAAGCTAGAAACTTACCAAAGTGACCCATTGCACTTGAGATTTGACCAAAATTTAATTCTGGTCTCCATTTCTGAAATTCAGTAACTGTTTTAAAAATGAAACACCATTGAAAAACCGACCTATTTGTCTTGAAAGCCAACATACCGACCAATTTTAAACACCGGGTGTCATTCGAACGTGGAGCCGTTAACAAACCCAAAGACACTTAAAAACATTACCTGCGATTAGTAAGAACTCGAGTTTTGCTCTTTGGTAATGCATTTCTATGACAAGTATCAGAAAAGCCCCAAAAAAAGTAAAAAATTAATTGCGGTATTATCCTTTTGAAGCGTTCCTCTTTCAAATGGGCTAATTGCAACGTACAGATGGGTGACAAAATAATACGAACACCGAGAAAATGGCATGGCCCATTTCAAAGACGCACAGCGCGCATGTCATTTTGCGTTGCAGTCAGCCGCCTAGCGGATTGTAAAGGTAATGTATCAGTCGCTCAACAGCTGCAATGGTGTTGCACGCGTCATTGTAATTTCTGAAAAACGCAATAATGACGGACCTGTCAGAGTTCGAAAAGGTATGATTGTTGGAATGAGGTGCGCTGGTAGCTCGGTGACGGAAACAGCTAATTATTTGGGGCGTGCAAGTACTGTATCTGCCGTTATGACGGGATACAAAAGTGCGGGAATGTGGCGTCTGGCAAGCACAACAGTGGACGGAAAAAAAGCTTACCGAGAGGGATAAAAAAAGGGCTTAACCCGCATAGTGGCCCAAAACGCAAACAATCGCTATCCCAAATAACGTCTGGTGAAATCATCTTCGTAACCCCATTTCCAAGCCCTCAAAGGGGGAAATGCTGCTTCGAACTTGTATGGAAGGTTGCAATTTGTAAACCTTTGGTAACCCCCACG
>BMAV01022513.1:0-75844 GCA_019973955.1 Trichonephila inaurata madagascariensis
GATACCTTAAGAATTTACAGTTAAAGATATTTGGATTGTGAATTTTAATCTACTAAATAAAATGCTAGATTTTTCTTCAAGAATTATACCTGAATACTATGCCTTCAATTTATTCAATTCTGCTTCTGAAGACTCTTAATTAAAAGAGATTGATCTCACTAGTGGACAACATCTGAGTGTTTTTAAGTATTTATATTGTTATCAATCACATCTTAGCATCCTGTGAGGGGCCACATTTTTCAAAACACTTTTACTGAATTTTATGTTCTTCCCTATATTCTAAATATAATTTTGGGGAGGGTCATTCATTTGGGACCATTTTGTACATGCATTACATTTAGTATGTAAATAAAGTAACTTCTCGGAGGGTTGGTTCGCAGCTCGAAACCCTTTGGGTGAGCTCGATTTTCCCGAGTAAGTAAGAAGCTAAAGAATCTTCTGTTTAGTATGGTGTGGTAGTTAGAAGATGTAATATTCAAGCTCATAAATATTTCCTAATCAATTTACCGATTGTTTAAAATTATTAGGTTTTCGTGTTGCTTCAGAATGCGATGACAATAAACCCTAATTAGGGGATTTTGCAGTGGATTTTAGTCTGAGAAATAAAAGAATAAAATAGTCTGTTCATAGATATAAATCTATCAATTATGCAAAAACTTTTGAAGGAGCATATGTTTTTGTGTTTCAAAACACACTAAATCAGAAAATTTAGAACATAATAGTTAATCGTATCAAATACCTGAAACAGTTATTGAAAATAGATGTTGCAGGTAAAATTGATTAATTACGGAAAAAATAATTCGTAGAATGGATTAAATTTATTGCAAACCAGAGTAAATATTTTGAAATACTAAAATGAATAATTTCGTTAGACTGACAAATTGCAAATAAAACTACTTAAATATATATGTATAAATGCACTAAAAATCTATTTTGTCTGGTAATGATATTTAAGAATTTGGACAATAGTAACATATCCTTTTCGTCTAAGAGAATGAGCTAAAACGAATTAATGAGAAATATTTATTAAATCGTAAATGAACTGTATTAAATTGAAATTTAAATATTCTCCAGAGACAGCATTAACACAGTCAGCAATCTTTAATTAATCGTTTAATTTTGTCCACAAATAGCAAAATACATGTTTATTTTACTGATTTTATTAAGGTAACATAAAGTGAAAAAACTTACTCTCATAACAATTCAATTTATTCAAGCAAACTGACTAATATGTAAAATGAACCGTCTATTTCTCTGTTCTAGACAGTCTGTCAAGGTAACCATGGAAACCTCACCGAGATATTTAATCTCGATCTAAGACTGTAATTACAGAAAATGTTTAAAACGTGGAAAATTTAAATTATCTCTTGCCCCAGTGAATTTATACTGTCAATAGGAAGTATTTAATTAAAAACTTTTTAATACATAGATAAGTTTAATAAGTTATTTTATTAACCAAAAGTATGATTAGAGCAGATTTAAAATACCAAGATGCTTTCATAAGCTTTGTAAAAAAAAAAAAAAGTTAGAATGGATAAATCACCAATTTGCTAAGAGATTAGAAAACAAATAAAAATTACGAGTTCTTTGTTTGAATATATCTGAGGGAAGAAGCAAACTTTTCTGAACTTTTGTTATTAATTTTTTTTTCTATTTGATAAGACTATTAATTTTTGTTTAACTACAAAAAGTTAATGTATTAAAGGCTAATAAAATGTTTTGCAGTCTTAGCAAATCTATTTTAAGAAATGTGACAGTTATATTGTTAATTAATATAAAATCTAATATTATTAATATTATTTCTTTCAAGTATATAACCTAGAATGATTTTTTAATGAAAGAAAAGTATTTGTAGCACTTTAGAGCAAAATAAGGCTATATGCAGAAGTTATTACCTCTTAAGTTAGAGTTACATAAAGGTCGCTCTATAAAGCTGCACTAAGGCTATTGGACTTGTCAGAAGACCATGACCTTGACCACTAGGCTACCTTATTACCTCTTAAAATCTGTTCTTTAAACATGTAATTTAAGTTTTTTTTTTTTTTTGGGGGGGATGTTTTGCGCGAATGATTTCAAAACAAAGAACAAAGAAAGATAGAATTTAGAAATAATGAGGTATAAATGAACAAACACAACAAAGTGCAATGAAATAGAAAAAAGTTCTACTTGCACGAACGTAACATCTGTTTGTTAAGTTGTTCAATAGAAAAAATTAGGCTGAATCAAAAAAAATTGTCCACAAAAACTGAAAAATGTTTTTACAGAACATAAATTTTATAATAAACTAAACTTAAAACTGAATATGATTTTCTAAATGAATGTTTTGCAAGAATTATCAAAAGAGAGAGAGAGAGACACAGACACTGACACGTAGAAATTTGCTACAAGATTCTGTATTCCAACAGTCTCTCCAACATCCTTACCAGCACCTGTGTCCCAGCATTTCCCACCTCGTTTTATAGCCGCCTTCATCAGGAGAAATTCTCGGCTGTCTTAGCAGCGAAATCAACAGCGCTGCCCTTTATAGAACAAGGCGTCGCAGATAAACGTACCAATACTTTGTTGGTGATTTTCTGGTTCAGTCACAGATGATGATGATGATGAGTCAGATTGTTTTATGGCGCAAAGAGCCAGTTTTGGCTATACTGCATAACGTGCTGGAGTCTGTGGTCTGGACGGGAAAGAAGAAAAGGAGAAATTGGATGACAAGACGGAGGGTCGAAGTAGAAGGATCACTGGGGTACCCCGGGTCGTGACACCCATGTTACCAAAAGATGAAAGTAAACCCTTGGGAAAAGGAAAAAGATCACTGGGGTACTTCCGGTTGGTACCCGTACCCACGTAAAGAAGTGAGCCCCTGAGGGGTGGTTCAGTCACAGAAATAATTGCTTGCATTGTTCAGTAGCTACATTAACACCGGGATTCCACAGTCTCTAATAGACCACCTTCCTCCATATTTCACTAGATGCGTAGGATAACAGTTTAGCAGTAAGTTACTCGTTTCGGCCTTGAAAATTTTGCTTCTCCGGGATTCATGTAGTATATTTTGCATTTCGGATTGTTATAAGACATCCACTTTTTATGTGCTGTCACGGTTTCCACAAGAAAACTTTTTATATCGCCCGTGTGTAGCAGAATCATGCATTTCAAGAAACACTCATCATTATCCTTTGGGTTCAATGCATGTGAACTCCTTCTGAATGTTTATCATTGGGTATAAGTTATTCGAAATAATTTTTGTGATATTTTTAACAGTTCGACAAGTTATTTTTGCATTTAAGATACATATTCCTTGAGCGGTGCTTGTAAATATTCTTATCTAACCTTCAGTGGAGCAGCATTACGTTTTCGATCGCTAACATCAAAATTGCCATGTTTACATCTAAACTCAAACGTGCTTTTCAATACTGTTCTTTCCTTTGAAAGGAATAGATTGATTGACATGATTTTCCAGCACTTTTTCTTTGGTGAAATTCGCTACGAATTCAATGGCAAATAAATGATTTATCGTATTTCTTTCAAAATTTCAATACTTTCAGTTTTTGCAAAGTTTTTGTGTTGCTTTGAACCTATTCTTATCTCATAATACAAACGCAGTGCTTTGTGATTGGTATGATGTTTCACATCAAATGTTACACCGAACTCGCCGTACGACCTTTCATTACACCCAATATAGTTTTATTTAATTGTTTTAAATAGTTTCCACTTCAACATTTGCCTTTTCAGATCATCCAAAGGAATGTTTTTCTCAATAACATATGTCCATGAGTGATATAATACTCTGAAAATATTAGGCATATATATTATTAATTTTTAAGTTTATGGGGACATCTGTTCTCCAAATATTTACAACTTGTGGATACGGGTTAAAACTCCATTAGAGAGGAGAATAATTTGTATTTGAAATGTCTCTGATAGAATTAATTATTGATTTAGTAGTAGGCATTTTAAATACAATTAGTAGAAATGTTTATTTACCAAACACAGCCAAATGCTCAAAACATTCTGAAACGCTAAATTATACTATAGTTACAATTTATTATATAACTTTTGATTTCGCATATTATCTTAAGAATAATATATATATATATATATATATATATATATATATATATATATATATATATATATATATATATATATATATATATATATATATATATATATATAAAATATATTATTATTTTATAATTAAATTATGTCATTTATGTCCATAGACTTTCTTTCTTGTAAGCACATTGTTTGCAACGATTTGCTAGAATTTCTTGAGTTGATTACTAAAAAAGGAGACAAAACGTACATTGATGTAAAATCCGCTTGAAAAATTCAAGAATTTTGAAAAGAAGAAAAGAATAAAAGTTTTTGTAATTTTTTAAAATACCAGATGACACCATCTATTTGAAGGAAATGCAAATAAAATAAAAAAAATAGAATAATTGGAGATTTTGAAGAGAAACAAATATTAAAGCAATAACAGTAAGTATATAAAAATACATGTATCAAAACAATTATAAAAAATCATATATCAAACTAATACCATTGAACATATCACAAATGTATGCATGAAGAATGTTACTAAGATAAGCGTGTCCTAAATAGTACATCATAAATATGTAACATTAGTAATTTTGTCATTATTTTTATTGTTTTACATTATTTAATAATTAATGGTAATATACTTTTTTGAATAGATATGTAATATTTTAATAACTTAGAGCACTTTTATAACATTAAAATTTAAAATATCCCTACGTAAATATTTAAATGAGTTAAGTTGTTTCAAAGTGATTTGTAGTATGTATTTCATCGTTAACTTTAATAAGCTTTAATTTATTAGGAAAAATTAACATTATTTACAAAGTATAAACTACCTATTTTTACAACATCTATTAAATCATCTACACTGGTGTGCAAAACTTAAGCAACAATGTAAAAATTTAGCAGATAGCCATGAAATTGCAGAAAAGGAGGTCTGGAGATCAGTAGAGGGAACATGTAAGTCAGTAGAAACGTCATGCGTATGCAAATATCAGGAACAAAACGTCAGAAGCGATGAGCGAACGCAAAACGGCGTGATGTCGGCGCGAGCTGTTTCAACAGTAGAATGAAAATGAAGGACGGAGACGCAATTCACCATATTCTCTGCAATTGCCAGTGAGTCGTTCGTGAAATATGGCTAGAAGAAATCATCTGGATGACTTCACACGTGGAAGAATGATCGGAAAGCTGGAGGAGGGCGTACTGTCACCAGTGTAACTGCAGAGTTCGGAATCAACAAAGTGTCGTTTCGCGCGCTTGGAAAGCGTTCCAAACCAAGGTACAGCTGTTAGAAAGGTTGGTGTTCCCGCCCGAGGACGACAACTGCAGGGGATGACCAATATATCATCCTGCAGGCGAAAAGTTCGACAGCAGTCAGCAAGAAACTCTGTACAGCAACAGGTTGACAAGTGTAGCGGTTTTACTGTGGCCAGACGCCTTTCACAAAGGGGCCTGTTCACCCACCGTCCCGAACGCTGCCTCCCGTTGAAGAAAGGGACCGAAGCCACCGTTTACAGTGGGGCAGAGAGCACCAAAAATGGACAACTGATCATGAGTCGTGTTCTCTTAACGGATGAAAGTCGGTTCAGTACCAGAAGCGATTCTCAACGGTTTTTATTTGGAGAGAGATCGGGACCCGGTTTTATCCCAGAACATGGGAAAGACATCGTTACGGTGGTCCTGGAGTTCTTGTCTGGGGGGCATTATGCTGAACGGCGGTACTGAGCTTCTCATTTTCGACAGAGGGTCTGGGAACCGGAGATCGCATTGTGAGGAGGTACTTCTTCCCATGTGCGTCTTTTCCGAAGTGCCATTGGCCCAGACTTCATTTTATGGATGACAATGCACGGCCACATCGCACTCTTGCTGTTGAGGAGCTGCTGGAAAGTGAAGATATCACTCGAATGGATTGGCCAGCGTGCTCCCAGATTTAATCCCATCGAACATGTGTGGATGCTTTGGGGAGACGTATTGCTACACGCTCACATCATCCGGAGTACAACCAACAACTCAAACAGAGTTTTTGATTGAGGAATGGGCACTCCTACCTCAAGAAATGTTGAAACCAAACTGGTTCTGAGTATGCGGGGACGTGCAAAGCAACCATTGTAGTAAGGGGAGGGCATATACCATATTAAGGAACATCTGCTTGTTGTTCTTCCTGTTGGGTAGACAATCATGAGTTACGATACTATGCGTTCAATAAAAGCTTGTTTTTGTTTGATTCCATACCGTATGCGTTGTATCCTTTTTCAGCGCCGATCTTTCGTCATCCTTTACGTACATAAACTCTCCCTCATTTCAGAATTTCATGTCCCCTCAGATGATTTTTCGTAAATTTGGAAAAAAACCCTTTTTGGTTTTTTTTAAATTTTATTAAAAATAAAAAAAAATCTTATAATATAATTTTTCCCAAAGATTATTCTTTTACACATTCCCCATTTTAAAAATTTTAAAACAAAATTTTTTTAAATTGGAAAACTGTCATGTTTGTGTATGAAGGATTGATTTTAATCAGTTGTCTATAAAATAATATCAGAAATACAAAAAATTTTTTATATCTTTTTAAATCTTATTTAAAAAAATATATGATAATATAAAAGGTATATTATTACAATTAATTGATAAAATTTTTTTGCTAACTACTGAAGGTTTAAAAAAAATGTTTTTTGTAATGTAGTAAAGCCAATCCCTGAATTTTGCACACAATTAACCTGAGAAATTTATGTGTAGAAAATTATATATTTCTCAGAGTTACAATATTATTTCCACCATTTTAGATTTTGGAACACAAAGCGAGGTTGAAAAATCGGTCACGATTTTGTGGCTTGCTTGTTAATGAGTTAGAACCTAATTGACACTAAAGACCTGTCGTGTAGATGGACTCAGTCATCTCAAAATTTTGAGGCTAAAAAAATCCCAGTTGAGCGGGGATGTTTGAAGAGGTTGGAAAATTGGGTGTCGTCCTTATCAGTCATAATAAATAATTAAATATTACATATGGAAACATTTTAAAAACTTTTTCTCATTGAAACACAGATAAATTTTCAAAAATCCATACATAAGTCATTGCTACTCATGAATCCCCGTGTGAATAAGTTCAAAAAGTTTTTTACGTGAAAAACAATTTCAATTTATTTATTTTTGGCCCTAAATAAACGATAAGTTTTTTAAAGGGTGGTGGGGGTTTTATAAATTTAATATTTTGGGAAAAATTTTATTTAAATAATTTTTTTTTTAAAATGTCCAAAACAATTTTTTGCATGTATTCTAATCTAAGTGACACAAAATATCTGAAAAGTTTATTTATGCGCTTTTTAAAAAAAGGCTTCCGAACGTAGTCGGATCCTTTTAAACATTTTGGGTAACCACTTTTGTTGGGTGGTGGTGGCGAGTGGCGCGTATCATTGATATGGTTGATATGGCGATATCTACCACCCTGTTTAAAATTATAAGTTGCGTCATCAATAGCTACCATGTTGTTTAAAGTGCAACGTTAATAAACACTCACTCATTCATTCAGTTATATTATAGTAAGATATACACTGTAACAAACACTGAAAAGATTGTAAAAATTCAAAATTTCTTGAAAAATGAACTTAAACATTTGTTAATATTTTAAGGGTACAAAATACGATTTATAAAATATATTTTGTATTTAAAACTTTTTTGATTGCTCCGTATGTATATTTTAGGCACTTTTTTCAAATTACCACAAAAGCTAACCATTTTAGATATTTTTAAAAAAAATTAAAATTTATTCAGTGTTTTTGCCCTCCTCCTAAATAATTGACAATATATGCAATTTGATTTACAAGTACCCCAAACTATGAAATAAAAAAAGTTGGATGGGTTTTCTGCTAGCGATTGATTTTTAAATATCTTTTCTGGATAAAAAACCCCTTAAAAAATTTAAAATTCTAAATTTTAAACTATTTTTTTTAAAAAAATAAGTACTACTTTGATTCAAAATGTACACTAACTTTTATATGTACTAAAGCAATCTATAAAAAAAGAATTCAGTCTTTTTGGGATGAGAAAAAAAAAAGGGCCCAAACGTTTTAAATGAAAATATACAAATTACGTTTTTTTTCCCAGATAAATCCAGCTTTAGTTTCTATTTGACTTTGGGAAAGAGAATAAAGACGAACATAAAAAAATCATAATGGGACATCTCAAATTTTTGAAATTATAGAAAAATATAAAAAATAATTTTGGGGGAAAAACCCATATTTTTTCCTTGGGGCGTATTGTTCCTCTATAATAATTTTATCTCTAATACAAAAATTTAATTTCTCTCTCTCTTATATGTTTTTGCAAAAAAGATCAATGTATCTAATTTTAAAATTCGTGAACTTAAGGCATGATTTGTTCCTCCTAATATGTTTTTGACGTGCTAAGAAGTAATTAAATCAAGAATTCACGATAGATGTGGTTAGGAAGAAAAATACAGCTTTTAAGATGATAGGAACAACGCAGAAGTAGTTTTCTACGTTATCACTCGTTTTATGAGTCTGCATATTTCTGCTAACCTTTCTAATTTTAGAAAATTTATGAAGTTGTAATTAGTTAGATTCTGGTTTCTAATTTTAAACACTTCATGTCTGCCTCCTACTTATCTTGAATGGAAGCTGATAGAATAACAAATTGAGTAAAACCTTTAATAGATATGTTCTCTTTAATAAGAAATACACAAGGGAAATCGCAGTTGTTTAATAGCAATTTGGAACTTTAGAAAAATATATTTCTTCTGTAATTAAGAATTAAGTGAAATAGTTATAATAATATGTAGCGCTAGAGAATAGTTACATATATGTTTTTTTTCTTTAAATTGAAGTTCATAATTAGAGTGTTCAAAAGAAAATGGGAGAAGATAAATAGAAAATCATGTGTGAAATTAATGCATTAAATTTTAGAATTTAAATCAGTATGTGTGTACCTTAGTACACTAAATGACTGCCTAAACACAATTCAGTGCCAAACTAAAAAATTGCGTAGATCATTTCACATGGCTGGACAGTGACCTTAAGTGGATCCCAAGATAAGCTGGAATCCCCGGTAATTAGAGTGCTGACCAAAACGCCAAGCAGGGAGCAGCGTCGTCTCACCCGGAAATCCCCTTGACCCTCAGAAGGGCAAGGAACATTGTAACTATATATATTGACAAATGTACTGTCACGACCCAAAATACTAAAAACATTGGAGAATCATGGGAGACCCTGACCACTGTGGATCCTATCCCGAGGCACCTGGACAGAGCCATTGTCGTTGCCAGCTTTCGCCTAGCCACCGGACATGAATTTTTGGGAGTATACCTCCACTGACTTGACGTGGCTGCTGACAAGGCCAGCCCACTTTGCAGCCATGCCAGGATATACGGCGACCGCCAGTTCAATATACTGAACTCGAAGAATATCCGACTGACAACGTCGTCAGTCGGTACTGGGAGGCTCGGCGTCTAATGGTCAAGAAGTCAAGCACGAGTGTTGGATAAATAAAAAATAAATAAATAAGTACGTGCGTGCATGCGTAACAGTTTCACATCTGTTTCTCAATTTTGATTTTTATAAATCAAAATTGAGCACACAATGTCTCATTCTTTTAAATTAATTTATCTTTAGATGAAAATTTAAAGTTTTTTTGATATGTATATCAGCTTTTCTCAAGCTGTGGGGCACGCCCTCCTTGGGGCATGACAACTCTACAAGAGGGGTGAGAGCATGTTGAAAAGCCAAAAACAAAGATTATTTAAAAATTATTAATTTATGGAAAGTAAACAAACAAAACACGTTCTGACATAATAAAAAATAAAACACACATTTACACTGATATATTACTCTTATAATTGTATCAGTGCTACACAATGTATTTTATAATTATTTTAACAATACTAAGAACATGTTTAATAACTACCAGTGACCCCATGGGATACTCATATATGAAATTATATTCAAAAATTATAACTTATCTTGATAATTTGTACGGTTTAGAAGTAAATTCTTAATTGCCGATTAAAAGTTACACGTTTGTATTGAGGGGGGGCGGAAGGAATAAAGAAGCAAATAGTCTGAAATAAGTGAATCCTTTGCAAACATTGTTAAAGTCCTTTTATTGCATTCCAAAGCCTTCGGAATAATTTTATGCATATCAGTGCACAGAAAAGACCGTACTTCGGAAAGACGTATATATACGAGCAGGGAAATTAACGTTTTGGCTGAGCGAGACGTTTATTTATGCCGGTGGCACTTAAGAGGTTAAAGTCGTATTGTAGTTTTAGCATCAAAGTATAGTATTATTGAGTTCACAATACATTGTTATTATATGGAGGGGCGCGATGAAAATTATGATTGAATATTGGATCGCGAATATTGAAACTGAGAAGCACTGATGTACATGATGTATAAGTAAATTTTGTCTTCCTCCCCTCATTTCTTAGAGCATGGTAGACAAGTGGTCATAGTCGAGAACTCTTGGTCTAAACTGCTTTTGTCGAATCCTGGTGGCACTAAAGATCCACCATATTGAGAAATTAGTGAATGGTAAACCTTTAGAGGTGCAAGACTCTAAAGCTGCATGGTATGGAAGTGTTTTTAGAATATGGTGACATGGCAGTAGTCATTCTCGTCCCTTGATCTTGATTGAAAATCACGAGGTCCGCCACCTAATAAACTCCTTGTGTTGTTTTGTAACCTATTAAATTCTGAGGTTATTTAGTTTAAATTTAGTTACCTAGTTTTTACTTAACATTCTCATAATATTTTTCTTTTAAATGTGTATCAAATATTATTATTGAGTAAGGCCGCATTTCCGGTACAGTGGTTAGTGACGCTGACTACTGTGCCGTAAGGCCTGGGTTAGAATCCTAGAAAAGGCATGGATATATGTGAATGTATAGTGACTGCGGGGCATAGGAGATACTCTAAATGAGCGATACTCAACCTGCGGTCCACCAAGCCTTTTTAAGTGGCCCGGTCATGGTATATTGTTCTGAGAAATATACTAAAAACGTTGTATCAAAAATTTGGGGACAATACTTTTTCAAGAAATTAAATATATCAATTTTGCTGTCGGTGTCGTATGGGTACGATTCATATTACTTTTCTATTCGGAACGGTTACGGATAGTGATAGCAGACAACAGTGAAGTAGTGATAATTTTATGGATGAAGCTAATGTTTAACTATCTTTCATATCTTGTAAGCGAAAAATATTCAAAGAAAATATATCGTTTCAAGACGGTTGGGAAGTTGACTATTTTGTAGGGAAAACAAACATGGATCAGTAACTGTTTGATTTGTCACGAAAGTGCTGCATTTAAAAAATACCAATAAACAGAAATCTTTCAATGACACTTTTCCTCGAAGATCTCCTTCAAGAGGTGATAAATAGGCTTTCTTGAATAATATTTGCAGCAGCAACAAAATGTTTTGTCAATGGCCACATCACACAATGGTAACAAAGGCATCCTATGTGAAGCTCGTTATATTATTAATAATCATGTAAAAGCGTTTGCTGATGCAGAAATTGTGAAGGAGTGTTTCCTAAATTCTTCTAATTTAGTGTTAGTGACAAAAATAAATATAAAAAATAATAATTTAAAAAAGCAAAACAGGAGTTATAATAATTTGATCAATTTTCCACATTTTAAATTACCAATGTTATCTTGGTCTTAAAGCATTTCCCCCCCCCTCCCCCATTTATCCTCATGTTGCAGCCAGAGTCAGATAACTATCATATGTATGCGGCCCGCATGAAATAGATGACATATGGATGCGGCCCAGCAGAAAAAAAGGTTAGAGTACCTCTGCTCTAAATAGATGTCAAGCCACTTGTCAGGTTATGAAAGGGTTAGAGAGGTGCAAGGCCCCTGACCTCTTCCAGGGACCACTTCCACTCTCTCGAAATCGTGGTGAACCGAGTCAAATCATACCGCCTACCTAAATAGAACTCTATGCTATAGCTAACGGCTGGTGTAAATCTTGCTCTTTGCCACGATGAATTTTGTGGACCTCGATCTGACACCACCAGAGAGGTGGCATTAGAAACAACATAACTGAATAAGGTGAAAATCGTAGCTTTTTATCCTACGTGGTGTCTGACGGTAATTTTGCTGCAACATTGTAATAATCCCCAATGTTGTAGCATATTCAGTACTTAATATTTTAGCTTAAACCTATTTTTTGTATAAATTTTTTAATTTATATGAATTGCACCTATTTGTTTTTAAACTTACTTTGTTCTCTTCATTTTATAATTTAATTTTTCCATTATTTTTCTTTGGTATTGCAGAATTAATTTTTTGAAATGTGTTTTAAATGTTCGGATTCATTTTTAATTATGCAATAAATATGAATATTGACACATTATCAGGAAAAAAAAATGTCGTTACATATATTCTAATGCATTAAAAACAGGAATGAGTTCGATCGCTTCACTTTTAATCTAACAAAATGTTAATCTTTTCCACCCAGTCTAATATTCAAAATACCTTCTTTAAATATGTTGTATCATGTAGCCCAAACTTCGTGACTTGTTATTTTTGAAAACGACACAATATTAAAAAATTCCCTTCCAGTTAACTTAAATGACCTAGTGAAACCAATAATAATGTAAGGGACAAGAACGGGTGCTTTTAAACGACCTAGACAAAATGAAAATACAAAAGTTCCCCTCTGATGTCACTAGTTTAATTCTCGACAACGTCTGTTACATTATAGTAAGGCATAATTAAATGTAAAAATAAAGAATATTAATAATTGCATGTACACTCTTAAAATTAAGTTAATTAAAACTCACATTTTCTTCCACATTAACAAGCACCTGTCTTGTCAAAATTAATTTCATCCCTCGTGATCTACTAAATTTAGAAACCCAACCTGCCTCATTATATTTGCTCTTCTTTCTTTCAGACTAAATACGTATGCTTTTGAACTCACTAAATAAATTTTATAAAGTTAGTTTTCCCACTTTTAGTCTGCTGACCTTTAAAATTGTAGACCTACAAAGGAAAACAACTAACAAAACTTTTCTTACTATACGCATACAGTAAGAAAGGAAACATGACGAAATTTGTAAGTAATTTAGGGGTTACTTAGGGTCCGAAAGTAATACAGTCTGCAGCCGCCTCTAGCAGATAAAATGACCTCTAGCCCTGTAGGCATCGAGTATAATAGAGCTTTTAAGATAGACAAGGGCAAGTCATTCCTTCCTATTTTTAGTTTATGCCACACTTGATTAAGGTATCCGACTACGTTCGGAACCGTGACTTTGCAAAAGCGTGTAAATGGATTATATTTATGATATATAGTGTCACTTAGATAAGAATTCATGTATAAAACTGTTTTAAGGCCATTTATGACAAAAACAAATTATTTAAATACAATATTTTGGCAAAAATTAATAGAATAACCTTTTTCAAATGTTCTCCTTTTTGTAAAATGCTTCTTGTATTAATATTATGACTGTATATAGCTCAAACCTCTGTACCGAGGCTCAAATAGAATTTTTGAAACGCATAACTTGGAAGTCGGTTTATCCATGTTTTACAAAAACAGAAGGGATACGCCGATAATTATTTCAAATGGTTGTAACTCTGAAAAAAACGTGAATTTTTCATAAATTCTAGTTGAGCCTCTTTAGAGAGTTCTGAGTTATATACAGGCAAGATATTAATACAATAGAAGCATTTTTAAAAGGGGGAAAAATTTGGAAAAAAGTTATTCAAAGTTAATGTTTTCAAAATATTGTATTAAATAATTTTTGTCATAATGTTCTTAAACGTTTTATACATGTATTCTAATCTAAGGACATAAAAACATGAAAATTATACATTTATGCGCTTTTTTAAAATCATGGTTCCGAACGTAGTCGGAGACCTTAATTGTAGTAATTGGGGAGTGGTCACTTAACAATGACCAAAAGTTTCTAATGGGTGAGAGATCGGGAGAATGCTCTGGCCAGGGCAGGAATCCCGCGGATTCGAGATAGGTTAAGATACGATGGACAACATATGGTTTTGCACTATCTTGTTGAAAGATGACGTCTCTAAGCTCTCACAGCCACTGACTTTAAGATCTGAGATATGTAATACTGCTTCTTCCGCTGGATAAATCAACATAGAATGTGTGAATCAGTTTTAAGGGAATAAAAATTTAAAGTAATACTGAAATTTAAATAAGTAGTTTTCTATTTATATAGAATATACACATCCATGTCTTCATATTACAACTAGTCAAAAGTTCCTGGAATGGTCTACATTCCCACAGGTGTTTGTTGGAGGAAATATCTGTTTAGGCGTTTGACAGCTCTAAAACACACACAGCTATCCGGAATTCATTTCCTGTACTGTTGACGTTAATCGCAGATAATTTTCGACAAAGCGAATTTTTCGTTTGACTGATTTTGCAATGTCACGTCTTTGAAGCAGCGTGCAAACATCAAATTCTGTGTTTTGCTCGAGAAACAACATTCTAAAACTCTTTAGATGCGGAAGAAAGCAAAAAGGAACATTCCAGCACCGGAGGAATTTTTCCTTGTCTCCAGAGCTGAAAATTAAATTGGAGAGACATCGTTTTGTGGATTCAAGGAGGTTATCCGAAATGTGATAAAGGACCAATTATAAATGTATTCCAGAAGAGTTTTTTAACTATTATACGAACGCTGGAACAAGAGTGTGGAAGCAGGAGGTCAGTACTTTGAAGGTCAATAAGATATAATTATTGTTCTGTTTTTTAAGAATTTTTGATTGACCTATTTCAGGAATTTTTTTACCCTACTTTGTAGAAAGCTATCGATAGACCTGTGTCTTTGCTATTACATTAAAATTTGATTAAAATGTGACAAAATATTTTCCTTAAATAGATCTGTTGTACTTTTAGCCTCTGTCTCTAGAATCATTCTTTTCAACGTAAAAGGCAACCGGTTCCCATCCTTTCCGTGTCTCTCTTAACGTAAGTTTATTGTTACCATATATCATCCTCATATTAACTCACCTTAAGGTATCAGACTACGTTTGGAACCGTGATTTTAAAAAAGCGCATAAATGGATAATTGTCATGATATTTAGTGTCACTTAGATTAGAATACATGTATAAAATTGTTTTAAGGACATTTTGACAAAAAAAAAAAATATTTCAATACAATATTTTGGCAAAAAATTTACTTAGAATAATCTTTTTTCCAAATCTTCTTTTGTGAAAAATGCATCAATTATAATAAAATTTTGCCTGTATATAGCTCAGACCTCAATACATAGGCTCAACCAGAATGTTTGAAAAATTCACATTATTTTCAGAGTTACCACCAATTTAAATAATTGTTGGCGTTTTTTTCTTAAAACTGCTCTCCTCTGTTGTCGTAAAATATGGATAAACCCACTTCTAAGTTATATATTTCAAAACTTCTAGTTGAGCCTCTGTACGGTGGTCTGAGTTATATACAGGCAAAATATTATTATAATAGGAACATTTTTCACAAAAGGGCTGAAAATTTCTGAAAAGATTATTCTTTTGCCCGAAATATTGTATTTAATAATTTTGTCAAAATGTCCTAAATTTACATGATTCTAATCAAACACTAAATATCATGAAAATTATCCATTTATCCTTTATAATCCTCCGAACGTAGTCGGATACCTTAATAACTACTTACTGTGAAAAACAAAGACAATCTTTAGCTCTTCAGTGTTCAGTGCTTAATTGTTCTCTTTTGAAAGCTTATTGAAATTAATATAATCCAACTCCAGTCCCCTGACTTTTGTCAAAGACAAGACCTCGTTGACGACAGACCCAGCAAGTACCGTCTTAAACCTCTAGAAGTCACATTCGATAACTCTCTCCCACCAACACTTCTTGCAAACAGAATTAACAGTTCCTTCTGTAAAATCCCTACTCTCTTATAAACACATTCAGCTATCTGTCATGTAATCCTTATAAATTTCGCTTTTTGTTTTTCTTTCTTCTCTTTTCAGTTTATTTCCAGTACGACAGTGTCAAAATGTCGATTAGATTGCGTCCCGTCTCTTTTCTCTACCAATTGATTACTTTTATTTGCCTCGCCTTTGTGTTTCAACTTCAGATATCAATCGTGGCTCAAACTCCTCCAGTTGGCGTGCTGTGATAATTTGTAGAGAGGGATGCCTGCTCGGAACCACGTCACTTGACTGAGGCTCAAAATTACGAAGTCCGCTGCCAACTGCTATCGTGTTGTTTTATATTGCGGTGTTAATAAACACTCACTCACTCACTCGACCATATACTTCAAATTCAAGGGCCCTCTCTTCATTTTACTTAAGGTATCCCACTACTTAAGATAACTGTTTTTTTTAAAAAAAAGAGAGAGACGGAAATTTTTTTTTGCAGGGGGGTGAGCTGGTTAGGTTTATTTAGTACATTTTAAGAAGAATATGCTAAAATTAGAAGAGAAAAATAAATTATTATTACTAAAATGAGGAAAAAATGGTAAAAACTTACAAAAAACTACATAAACGGGTCCCCCTACCTGTACAAAGAATTTATGAAGAAATTCTCAATTTTTTAATTTAATGTGGTACTTTGGTATTCATTCTTTGAAATGACCTTCAGGATAAGAAATATTGTAAATTTCCAAAAACTAGAGAACTTTATTTTAGTTATTATATGAAATTGCTTAAAAAAAACAATGATTATAGCCACATAAGGGACCGTAAATTCATTAATAAATAAGTAATTGATAAATCTGATAGTTAAAACACATCTACTATTACACAGAATATACACAAAAAATTTCAGAAAATTATTCTTAAACCTTTTTGAGTAATCGCTGTCCCCGTTCGAGTTTACCGGAAAAAAAACACATTGAGAGTAAAGCACATTTTAAAGTTTGACATCTCGTTAAAAGTTATGGCATCTGCTTTACTAAAACACTTGTAGTTTTTGTTCTAGCGAATGGAAAATAAAACCCTTGGTATTTTTACACAGTTCATAAGACTATCTATGAAATAAAATCATAAAAAAATTGTCAATTTTTTAAAAATTTCACGATTTTAGGGTAGTTGTATACCATAAACGCCGCCTGCATTTTATCTGAAATAATACCATTGAATAGTAAGAGAAAAATACTTGTCAAGCATTTATACTCGTTTGGAGAGTAAATTTTTCACAAATTCTTTTGTTTGTAATTCGATATTCCGTTGTATTTTCTTCGGACTTGAACTTCTACTACAATTGATAATTAATTTATAGTTATAAAACTCATAGATGATTAAAATTCTAAACGTTATTTTAAATCAAGTTTTATTTTATCACAGTTATAATGTAGCATTATGATATATGTATAGTAACTACCGTTCTAGTTAAAGTATGTTATTCAAAGTATTCCGTCGGTTTTGTGAGGAAGAATTGTTTTAGTGGCGACAGTCTCCTTTGCTACTAAAACGAGTTTCCATAACATTAAACCTGCATGTATCTGTCGAAAATTTTAGATAGACCTAAACAAGTTTATCAATGTTTAAAATATGGTTTAACGTGAGTTAGCCTCGCAAAATGGTAGCTAACTGAATTATTAAAACGTATATGACGGAGGTTTCGAATTATGTATGAAGTAACTTAGATAAGCCTAGAAATACATCACCTATTTTACTTCACAGGATTATTAAAATACGCCTACTTCCAGATTTTCCGGAAAATAATTTCCCAGAAGTGTCATAATTTGATACGATATTATAAGAGTTTTGTATGTATTGCAATTTTGAAATTAGAAATGAAAATAAAAATAGCATATTCTGGAAAAAGTCGATTTTAACGGATCAATTGATAATTTATTGCTAGAAAATTCCCACACAGCTATCACTAATGTCATGAATGGGCATCGACTCGCTTGAAAACTCATTTAGTTGTACCATCCAGTAAAAATATTTGTGGAACATAGAAAGAATTGTTTAAAATATGTCTTTAGTTTGTACAATTTAATGAAGAATTATATTTTATGCACCAGTAATATTCTCTGCTTTTATTTGTCTCCAAAGGTTTTGTTTTCTGCATAAAGTATTAAACAGAAACATAGAATAATAAACAGTACCATTATTTTTATAATTTTTTTTTACAATATTTTTTATTTAATTGGAATTATCAAAAAAATAGTAGAAACACTTAGAATTATTAAAATAGTAGAAGAATAAAAATTTAAAATTATTAAAATAATGGAAGATTTATCAAAACAGTAAGAAAATTATCAAAATAGTAGAACCATCAAAAAAGTAGAATTAAATCAAAATAGGGGATTATCCAAACATTAGAATAATCAACATAATAGAAAAAATTATCGAAACAATTCGAGCATTTATTTATAATTATCGATATAGTATATATATGTAAGGATAATTAAATTAGATTAAAAATTAAATTCCCTATCTAGTAATTTACTTTTATATTACCTCCTCACCTTTTCAAGTATCAAACTAATGACCCATTTATTTCTTCCGAACATATGGCCTAGCCAGTAAACATGTCTAATTCCAGATCGTTATGTTTAATAGCCCTATATGTCAGCATTAACTTTCAAGAGCACTCATGGACGCCGCGATCGGTATTTTAAGTGTTTAACCCACTTAAGATTATTCGGTGGCGTTCTTTTTCTCTCTCTACATTCTTGCGTCAGATGATGTATAACTTTGATCAAATAAAGACATTTATATATATTAAAACTAAGTCTGTTTCTGACTCTAAAAATCATGTCATATATATTTAAAATTTTCAAAAGTTCAAAATCATTATTTGACTTTTAGAAGGAAATATACGAAATATTTTTCCAACAGCGTTTTATGTGTGATTTCATATTTGTTTTACATTATTTAACCATTTATAACAGCAACCCTTTAAGAGACCGTAGGTAGTTTTCTTTCCACGAACTTCATTAGTTTTGAAATGTCTATAGGAACTATTATCCCACTTATGATTTGTGCTGCGAACACTTGAAATAGTACTACAACTGATTTGTGGATTTTCAAATCGTAAGCTCAAAGGTCGACCTGTAATTTTAATGAGTTTCAAGGAAAATGTTTCAGATGACATACGATTGACTGAAGCTGGTGACTATATGACAAAATTTTACGAAAAAATTAGACGTTGCTATTAACACTCTACTAAAACACATGAGAAGAGAACAAGATACATTTATACAGCTTGCAATGTCCACTAGGTATTGATCTCTATCTTCTGAAATTTCATGAAAAATATTATGTATAATTTATTAAAATTTATTATTCATTTTGCTGATTTTAGTATTTTGAAATTATATTTCATGAATATCATGTAATGCCATTTGAAAAGAACAAGTAATATAAAAAAAATTATAGTCAATTCCTACTTTGGTCAACAAAGAAAAGTTTTGTTTTAGTTAATTAAATTCAATTAAGGAATTCATATTTGAAAAAACTGTTAACAACAAGTGTCATTCACTACAAGTTTAAAAAACTGTATTTGATCTTCAATGAATGAATAAAAAATATTTTATTAACAACTGAAAATTTGAACAATATATATATATATATACGAGGGTTGGGGCATAAGTCATGGCAACTATTTTTTTTCTTGTAAATATGTGAACAGATCACAAACGTATATGTGTCTTGTGGAAGCTCTGCAGCCATAGTGTGTATGCACAACAGAGGGATCTGTGATAGATGGTAGTAACGCAGCGAGGGCAGTGAAATCAGTTAGTTGGTGAGTGTCGTGTGAGATGGAAGAAACCTGTTTTCAGCAGCCCGTTTACATCAAAATGGCCCTTCTCCGAGGAAGAAATGCGATGGAATGTCACAGTGAATTTGATATGACTATGTAACTTTGATCTCATCCCCAAGATTAAGGAACAAATACGTGGTAGGCGGTTTGCAACACGAGAGAACATTGCTAATGCTGTGCGCCTACAGATGACCCGATTCACACATGGTGCGGCAAATGCTAAGGCTGGTGGTATCCAGCGCCTCCCATATCGTTGGCAGCGTGTGGTGATAGTAGCATGGAGGGTCTTTAGGCCCAGGTTTGTCATGTCAACTGTCTGTGTACTGTGTTGTCATTCTTTTGCACCGTGAAGGCCATATAGCCCTGTATACAACCGTAATAAATTAGTGTAATACGAGATTTGAGTGTTATTCATTGTCCACACATGTAGTTAACACCTTGTCCTTCCGTCTGTATATGTCACATTTTCCAACCGGACTGGTATGTTCAAGAAAAAAAATAGTTGCCATGATTTTTGCCCCATCCCTCGTACATATACAGCCGAACCTGCATATTACGAATCTCTATATAGCGAATTTTTCTATATTGCGAACTTTTTCATGGAACCAAGAACACTTCACGATTTTCTTCATTAAAATAACCTCTTTATTGCGAAGTGTATTTTCTATATGACGAACTGTTTTTTGTGAAATTCAATTTTTTTCTCCCAATTTTTAAAGTATTTCTGTAATAATTTCTAGGTAGCAATGGATGACAAGAAAAGTTTAAGAAAAGACACGGAAAAATACATCTGAAGGGATTTTGGGGTATTGTAAAGACGTGAGGCGTATTATGAAACAAAGCATTTTTTCAAACAAAAAGTATTCAAACAAAATTAACAGATTTTATGAGTAATAAAATGTAAGACGCATGTGGTAAGGTATGTTTAAAAATTCTAGTTACAAAATAATGTAACTGAAAATTACTTGCATGCTTTAAATTAGAAAATGCCTTAAACTTCATTAATTTTAATACAAATTATTTTCTTCATGTTGAAAATACAGTATATTCCTCGGCGCTCATTTTTCTTATTTTCTTTCAGTTTTTCTTTCTTTTTTTTTTGATGGATAAGATATATAAAATAAATATATATTAATTTTGAAAAGTGTGAACAGTTACTTTTTTAATATATAGTGTTTATAAATTTAGAATGTGTTTTTTGTGGTTTAAAAGTCTATTGAAAGATGAACCTCTAGACAACGAAATTTTCCATATACTTTTTTTCGGGATTTAGCTACTTCGCTATATAGAGGTAGGACTGTATATATATATATATATGTCAGGTTTGAAAAGTTTAGGTTCAAATTTAAGTAAGTAATAAATAAAAATAGAGAGAAATCTTTACCATCGCGTACGGATTTGTGAGTAAATAAGCCTATTTAAAGGTGGAGCGAACGCTGACGAAGAAGAGAGCATACTCGAAAAGGCTTAGCTGGTGAAAAGGGCCGCCATGTTGGATTTTATGTGATTGAAACAAAATAAAGAAGTTATTATAGAGATGATGCCTTTCTCATTTTACCAGTAGGCCTGGAGCCTGTCATATATAGGGAGAGAGCGAACTAATAGTAGGAATATTGAAAAAGAGACCATAAGATACCCTACCTAAGAATAGTCGTTATGGGCAACATATCTCCCCTTTCCCTCCAAAAAGGTCCTAAAAATCAAAATAGTTTTAGATAAGTTACATTAATTTACTCTTATAGATCAATCTCGATCACAAGACTATTTTAACATAATAGAACAAGGAAAAAATGCCCGATAAAGGGTTTATGTGTCAATATGGAAGTCCTGGTCAGTTATTTTTATACATTTATTTCCTCTCAGTTGTGAAACATATTAATACACTTATTACGTTTATAGATCTAACTCTAATGACAAATCAATTTTGTAGAAGTATATGTAGTAAAGAGGACTGAAAACTATTGGATAGAAAAATATTTTTAGTGGTATTTAACATTTTTCTTAACATAAAAAATTCTATAAAAATCGAATAGAATTCATTGTTAACAATAAATGTTTTTTTTTAAATGACGTTTTATTCATAACCGGTTTTGATTTTTTTGTCAAATACCATCTCTTTACACGTTAAAAAAATAAAACTATCCCCATTGACTACTGAAGATAAGATTTTAGTGATTTCGTAAAGTTGCCGTGAGAAGCAAAAAATATGTTTCATTAACTTGAAAGAAGAACAATTTTCTTTTTTTCATTCAGGTAAGAAATTCTTACTTTCAGTAATTTTTTTGTCTGTTTCTTTTGTCAAAGAACGTCTTTTTTTGCTTCTAATTGAAGTAAATCGAGTTTCACAAGACCTTCTTGAAATGTGCCATTGTTGCGGTGAAAAAATTTATCGGTAAAGTACCAACTGCTCAAAATGAGAAAGTTACTAATGGAAAAATCAATAAAAATGTCTTAAGAGAACTAATTATCTGATTCGATTTTCTTATAAATAAATTCAATTTCTTTTCTTTGAAAAGAATAAAATAAAAGTGTACAAAAAAACTGAAACATGAAAATTTGGGCAAAATTGTTTGTTTCCTTTTTGAAAAAATAGATTGAACTTAAAATTTGAATTCTATAGCATAAATTTTATAAATCGTATCTAACTAAAAATCCAGTGCATAGTTAATATATAATGTACTAGGAATAAATAAATAGTTTATAAACGCAGCGTAATAATAATGTATAAATGGAGTGCAAAAGCATGATCCAGGAGTAGCCAACTGAAATGATCTTGCAGGCCATTTCGGTAGAACATTATAATGCCGCAGTCTGCATATATATATATATACATTATAGTTTGTCGACTGAGCCTTTCATTCCTACTGCAATGGGTCGATAAATGAGTAGCAAGAGTGCTTGGGAACTTAAACATTGGAGGTCTCACTTCAGACTGACCACCTGATCGGGACATCTGCTCAAGCACTTCAGTGACAAATGGCCAGGTATACTGGGATGGGTATAGTATGCCCTGGTCCCATGGCTGTTGCCTTACTAAATTTGAGCTTTTATATTAGATTTGGATCCATTACAAACATTTATTTGAGTGAAAATTTAAAATAGAGTGAATATTATTATTGCTTTCATTGTTTTACATGCATACAAACTTAGATGATACAATAATAATAATACACTGATCAAATAATGTTTAATTTATTGAATTAGTGCAATATTTGTTTCTCAATTCTTTCATTTAGTGTTTGCAAGGCGATCTCAATGCGTGTATTTAGACAACGTCATTGATGTTGCGGATTTCGTCCATTCCATTCAATTTGATTACAATTTATGTTTGATAAATTTAATTTTCGGAAAAGAAAAAAAGAGCGATTCGTAAGTTAATGTTGATCTAAAAACACTTAGAAATTTTCATGCCACATTTCTCAAATTGGAAACTTTTTCTTTTGTGACATAAGTGTTATAAAATTCTATTTTTTATTCAGATGTTTTAAAATGTGTTTATATTCATTATCGCGATGTAAGTAAATCATGTCCATTTGGAGCTTTTTGGGGGCTGATTCAACATCGAGAAGAAAGGGGGATGAATATATTTCAAATAATTTTTTGTATTTGTTTAAATGAGTGAAACGATTCTGAAAAGTAGCTGCAGGTTCGCTTATTCGCAGGTTTAAGTATTTGGTATTTGGGGTCATTTTAATTTTTTTTCACCAATGGAAAAGGTTTTGGGAAATTTTTATGAATCTCGTAAGCCACGAAATAATTCAAGGAGAGCCACGGGGCCAACCCTGGCATAAATAGTGTAACACTAATACCAGGTCTCCCAACTTTAAAAAAAAATAAAATACATTCTTTTATGAATTGAATAAAAAGTAAAAAAAAATAATTCTTAATATAAGAATAAAATAATTAATGGGAAAATTAATGTCTTTTTGGTAAAATTGGGGGGGGGTGGGGGCTTTGTACTACTTTTTAATAACTCACTTTTGGGAATAGAACTAGTACGAAATTATAACAATTAATATAGACATCATACGCTTTTTCCCACGACATTAATTTTTTTCTGTTAGTCATTTTATTCTTATATTAAAATTTTTTTCCCTTTAGCTCTTTCGCTATAAAAAGCATTTTTTCTTTTTTTAAACTATAATTTATTTTTCATTTTTTATTTTTATTTAAAAATTATTTGTTGTACACGTAATATCTAGTTTCCACGATGTGTTTCTCGTTAATAGTATTGGAATGGAAGCAAATGTTTGTCGAGATTCCAGCAAAAATTTTTTTTATGTGATTGACCAACTAACATTGTCATGTATCCAAAACGCATTCAATGTCTAAAAATTTTAGATGCAAATTCAAAATGCTGTTTAGAAATGGAAGGTATTTTTTTTCAATTGTGATTCAATACATCAGGAAAAAAGAAGTAAATGCATTATATGTATAAAAATATATAATTAGGACTAAAAAAATAATTTCAAACTTATTCATAATAAGCTAACATATCAAAAACGTATAAGGAATTAGTAAACATTTTACTAAAATTGTAGATGTTATTGAAAAAGATTAAATAATTCCCTAAAGCAAGAGATATTATAATATTTGTAATACTTTGCATATTAATCATTATTCGCGATATAATGTACATAAATAGCGCCTTTGTACAATTAGTCTGTGTATGTAGCCTATTTGTAATACAATTTTTATTAATTGGGAGTTAAAATAACATATTAAATGTATACTTGTTTCTACTAAGATCATATCTTATACTCAAAGCAAGGTCAATTTTTTCCAATAGTCAATTTCCCTCCCGCCGTCCTAAGAAAGGGGGGTGATTACTACGAAGAAAGCTTTATTAGAAAAGTTATACATAAAATATTATTTTACGAATTAATTTTTAGAGAAGAATCAAAATGTCTAAATGCTTTAAGAGTAAAATTAATATCTATTTTATTTCATTTATAACACGTTTTCATAAGTTTCCCTTGTATGTAACGGAATCTTTGAACTCGACTTTTACCCACATTAAAAGGTCAAATTAATTTGAAATTTTACACACTTGTCAAGGACCGACGATGACAATACAATAATTTCATATTTTTTTTATTTTGTCATGAACAGGATGAATAACGATTTCCGTTGCGACAATTTCATTATACCATTTCCAGATTTGGCGACTAATTCATTATACCATTTCCAGATTTGGCGACTAATTCATTATACCATTGCCAGATTTGGCTACCAATTCTATATACTATTTCTAGATTTGGCGACTAAAAGATTAAGAGTAACCCTGAAAGCGAAAACGTTATTTTGCGTTAGCAGTTTCTTATCATAATATAAACAATTGTCCAGTCTTTCTGAAAATGGAAATATATATATATATATATATAAAAGAAACGAGTATGTAAAAAAAAATTAATTTGTTCTAACTCAGGGATAGGCAAACTTTTTCGATCGCGGGCCGAAAATTTAAAAAAAAAGTGTATGAATAAATGATAGCTTAAAAAACTAAAAAGGCTTGCTTTTACTGTAGATTGAATTAAAAAATGAAGATTAATTACGGTTTAAAAAAACTAAAAAACACGTTTTTAGGGTTAATTGAACTAAAAAGTAAAAAAAAAAAATTCTGAATATAAGAATAAAACAATTTACGAGCAAATTAATGTCGTTGGGGTAAAAGAGTGGAGCGCTCTATATCTACGGTGACCAATCGTCCTCCTTTAGGGAGGACAGCCCTCCTTTTGTAGGTTCTGTCCTTCCTCGAAAAGTGTCCTCCTATGTGTCCTCCTTTTCAATATTTTAAAATATATCTGTTACATTATATTCAGAGATGAACTAAAAATGTTTTCAATATATCGAAGAATGGTCTGAAATAAATATTAATGGAAATAACCGTTTTCAATGGTGTTTTTGACTTCATTGCGTAAATTGGGCAGATATAGAAAATTGTGCTGAGTGGTTTGTCGAAAGAAATGTCTGATATTAAAATCGATGACGATTGTCTGTTTGAAGAAATTAGAATACTGAATATATATTTATTCTAATAAATTGGAAAAATGGAAAAATTAACATGCTTGAATTGATAAAAGATGGGTGGAAATACCTTTTAAAAAGTTGCATAAAGATTAAAAGCAAAGAAATCAACAAATACGCTTTGATTGACACAAAATTTCAGAAAAATAAACTTATATATTTATACATAAAACAAAAAACAATAATTATGTACAGAAATGAAACAATATTAAATTTTTGTAAGTTATCACATAATGTCATACTGGGGTCATAAGCAGAATTATGTATAAAGTGAAAAAAAACAGCATAAAATGAAAAAAAAGGGCAAATAGGGTATGTGTTCTCCCCCCATCTGTATTCAAGTTTTCACCTTCTGACCATGCCAAAGGTGGTCCACCACCGCAGAATTAACAATGCCATTCTTCAGAGCAGTTTCCAGCCCGGGGGGAAATGAAAATACAGACCCGAGACCTCCCAAAGATTTTCAATGGGTTAAAATCGGGGAATATGCTGGCTACGCCACCCCAATCCCCTTTCCCCCAGGGAGTCATCGGTGTTCAACTCTATGGGGGCGTGCAAACGTCCATTAAAACAAAAAAGGGCTTCCTGCTGCAGCGTAAAATCTCACAATGGGTTTTGGACTTCTCAATACCGGACCCTTCACAGAACCCCGTTTAAAGAGGGCAGGTCGGTGCGGTATCCTAATCATATTCCCCCCATCCATAATGCCCCCGCCCGGAATGCGTGATTTTTTGGGCGATTGAGTTTTCCTTGTTTACCCCATATCCTTAACGCTTGTCATCTGGCCCAGGCAAATCTTGCCTCATCGTAAACATGACATTGCCCCAGTGCACACCGTTCCCATTTTCCCCGGCACCCCTTTAATCGTCCCTTTTCTTATTGGACGGATTGGGAACACAAACTTGAGGTACTCGGGCATAAGTCCATTCATATGTAATCTTGGGGTTGAAAGAGCCAGATATTCCCCCAAGGGACGCTGCTGGGCCCAAACCGTGGAGGTCCCGGATTCCGTTTTGGCTACAACAGCAATATATCGATCTTCCCGGGGTTGTAACCCTTGGGCGACTGCCTAGGGGCCTTAGGACAACTTCTGTGTGGTTTGGAATTGTTTCCAAAACATGAAATAACAGAATGATGAACGCCGGAAAAAAGTAACATTTGTGGTCGACTGTCCTGCTTCAATGCGCCCCCCGCCAGCCCAAACCTTTCCCCTTTTTAAAACCCTGCACGAACTTTAAAAAAAATTGTACGGAAGTTTTAAACACCTTCTAAATTAAAAATCAACTTCTGTAACCATTCATAAAGCGCTTTTATAAGACTGCCCTTTTTATAGTTCTTGACTTGAAAAAAATTTGGTGTTACCCATATTTGCATACCCATCTACCTCTGGCGAAATTTTATCCCCTTCAACTGATCGGCTTCCAGAAATTAGCATTTACCCTTCCTGCTCAACTTTTTGAAGTGAAGGGATTTGTTTTCAAACATGTTTTTTTTGTGATAATTTAGTTATTCTTGTTGAATTTACATTGTACTGCCCCGAAACGAATGCAGAGGTTGAAAGAGTTTTTTCAGTTGATAGTGATTTTTAGACAAGTGAGATATCAAGATTAAATGTTGATATTTTAGCTGCAGTACTTGCCGTGCAATTCAATATGAAGAATATTTTTTATTCTGAAATTTTCGATCTATTACTAAACGGTTTATTGACAAAAAAATTATTCAATGGGAAAATACTCATTTAAGTAAATAATTAAAATAAATGTAAACGTAATTAGTGTATTTTTATTTCAATCAATAAAATGTTTCATATATTTAAGTTGTAACTTTTTCTTAAATTTTTCGCACACGCGGGTCCTCCTTTTTTTCTTGTAAAAACTTAAATTTTTTATTATCTCAATTGTTATAATTTCTTATTAGTTCTATTCCAAAACTGTGAGTCAACATGACATTAATTTTCTCGTAAATTGTTTCATTCTTATGCTAAGATTTTTTTTTTACTTTTTAGTTCAATTTACCATAAAAGCGTGTTTTTTTTTTTTTTTAAAATTTTTTTTAAATGCCCAGAAGAATAAATTGCTTTTTTTACTTACTTTTAACAACCCTGATTAAAACCAAACAAAAAATTTTTATAGTGTGAATTGTTTTCCATTTTACTTAACTGAAATGGAACAAAATTTTTAAAGAAAATATTTATTTGGTAGTTGTTCTTGCATGTAAAAACCGAATAAAGACATTAAATACTACATTTATAATATTTTAATTGTTTAATAGACTCGTGGATGTTTTTAAAAACATTTTACAAATATGAGAATTTAAGTTTGGGTAAACTTTTTTCTTATTACATTCATGTTATACGGAATTTTGCTGAGGAATTTTTTTAGTTTAATTAATATATAAACCTTTAATTAATCCTCTTTATTTGCCTGTGTCATTACACACATTCTGTAACATCATACTTTATGTTAATATAAAATAAATATTACTCTATAAGAGTAAGACAAATATATAAAAAAATAATTACTTTAAGTTTTATTTAAGTCATGTTTTAATCTGCTTCATTTTAATGTCTTACCTTAATTTGAACTTAAGGCCGCATTTAATTTCAGAAATGCTTTCATGTTTGGCGAGAAATCTCATTAATTAAATTAGCTTAATGGCTTTTGGAATTTAATTAAAATTTCTTGAAGCTAACCTGGTGTGAGAAGTGAAATTTCAAGGAATTTTACATTTATTCAAGAAATCTGAATAATTCGAAAGGAAAATTTAATTTGGAATTAAGTTAATTGGTATTTAACATTAGTCGCAGTCTTTTATCTGTGAAAATAATTTAATTAAAGAAAGAAAACGCCGTTATTTTCTAGGTAATAGTAGACTGCTGAAGCAATTGGTCGTAGACTAGAATTTCATTTTTTTGTCTTGTACCTTGCTTTATCTTTCTCTGAATGAAGAATGTTTACTGGACATTCTAATTTGCACTTCATTTAGAAAGATATAACAAATACATCGAATCCCAAATTTATGAATTCATTGGGACCAAACATTTTATACGTTTATTCGGGAGGTAATTCATAATATTGGGGTCCATAAAAACATAAAAAAATTTTGCACTTACCTTTCTGAAATTGTTCAGTAAGTAACTACACGAAAAATATCCATAGAATTAAACATTTTACTCGGAAGCTAAAAATACTATTTTCGAATCATTACGCACCAACTAGTTGGAAATTTTAAAATACTGACTAATATTTGTTTGAAAATCTTTTTGATTCCTGTAAAGCAGCGTTTTTCAAACTGTGGGGTGCACCCCCCCTAGGGGGCGTGATAACCTTACGAGGGGGGTGCGAGCATATTGAAAAAACGGAACAAAGGGTTATTTTCAAAATAAAGTATTAATTTACTGAAAGTAAGCAAACAAAATATATTCTGACATAATAAAAGTAAAATACACAGTGACACTGATATAATACTCTTATAAATATATGAGTACTGCACAATATATTTTATAATTAATTTAGCAATACTAAAGAACAGGTTTAATAATTAATAATTGCCAGTGACCCCATGGGCTTGACATATCTAAAATTTTATACGAAAATTAACATTTCTCTTGATAACTTGTACGGTTTGTAATTAATCCCTTAAATGCCTAATAAAAATTACGCAATTCGCTTCCCAATGCCACTGTTTAACAAGTAGGTGAGAATATGTGGTGTCTTGGGGGGGGGACGGTAGAAAAGTAATAAATAAGCAAATCCTCTGAAATAAGTAAACCCGTCGCAAACACTGTCAAGGTCCTTTTATAGCATTCCGAAGTCTTCGGAATAATTTTATGGGTAGTAGTGCATAAAAAAAACTTCGAAAATACGTATATATACGTCCTGGTAATTAATGTGCTAGCTGAGAGAGACGTTTATATACATCGATGGTACTTAAGAGGTCAAAGTCGTATTGCAGGTTTAGCGTCAATATTATTATTGAATTCAATACATTGTTATTGTATGGAAGCGGGGAGGAAGAAGGAGGGTGTGATGAAAATTATGATTGAATATTGGGTTGCTGACATTGTAAAGTTTGAGAAGCACTGCTGTAAAGTGTTTGTATTCGACTTTATGCTGAGAAGAAAATACTGCGTCACTTATATCCTCTGCTGCACGAGGGTTATTTTCATAGTTTCCAAACAATGTAAAGCTTGAAAAAATGTAACAGTTTTGTCAGGAGTTTCATTGTCAATTTCTGCTTCAGAATCGCAATTCATTGGTTCCGAAAAATCACCTGTCTCTTCAAATTCAGTTGTAAAAAGTATTCTACACAAAATCGTACGTATATTAAGCATCACTTCCCTCAAAACAGAAATCAAATGGTAAGAATTCAAAATCAAATCTCCCTTTCTGCAGTGAGGAGTAGGATAAGATACGAAATGAGTTTCTTGTCCTATTCAAATATTACACGACAGGTTACTCATGATTCATGTGCAACTGTTATTTCTAACAATGAGAGGCATCCTTTCCCATCGAAATGTGCTACACATAATTAAGTCTTTCTTTGTTCCGAATTAAAACGATAAATTATTTGAAGAGAAATCCAATGTTTTCTAATCCAAATGAATATTTTGTTCCAGCTGTGGACATAATTCTTAAAATTGGGGTTCATTATTCGTTACATAAGAGATTTTTGTGCCTTCATGTTGATCGGGGGAAAGTAAAATGAAATTCACGAAATTCGTTAAATCGTTACCCGATTGTAAAGGAGAAATTTAAACAAACCACTATCTAAAATCAGTTATAAACTTATCAAGTGCCGCATTTATTTAAGAAACACGTAACTAGCTGAAGAAAATAAATGTTAGTTTGAACGCAAGAGCACATCATCATTTTTAATAAAGGAGAAAATAGCCAATTTTGAATTAAGTTATTTATAATATTATTGCGTAATTATCTGAAACTTGACTCGTGATGTTTAAAAACTGATTGGTTGAGAAACTGAAAGGAAAATGAAAATAGCACTTGTGCTTTCAATTATTTGAACCATTAGCCTACACAAGTGTTTGGTTTGGGAATTCAATCTCTCCAATAGACAAACTAATTTCTAACTATAGCATTAAAATAACACTTCGGGGCTTTCGTCTACACGTTTTTATTAATAATTTAAACCCCTTTCCAGGAAAATAATCTGTATACGCCTTGCTATTGGAACAACAAAATTAAGTCCCATTCACAATTATAATAATAGTCTAATTTAAACTGGATAATTACACCTACTATTGCCAAGTTTTTCTACTTCTTGAAATAGTAAAATATGAATAACTATTAAATTAAATTATTGTACAAAAAATATTTAGTTATGACAAGAATATACAAAATTTGTATCTTCTATCCACTGAATCTTTTAGGTTAGATCATAATAATTTGGGAAGCATTTATTTTCAAAAAACAATGCAATTTGAATCAATTACCATTTGGGGATGGCAGTGGATGGCAGTCTATTTCTGGGTATTTTTGGATTAATACAAAAGTCCTCTAATCCCATATCTTAAAAGTCTTTGATGTGGGGCTTGGCTCTTTGAGTTATTCAGTCTGTGATGTAGCATGCAGGCTATGGCTGTGACTATGGAATCGGGAGGATGGGCTTAAGGTGATCTTCATGTCGTAGAAAGTTCATACATGGCTGAGAGCTATGTGGGTGCTCTCATTAGGTTGGAGGTGAAGTGAATATAGCTTCTGGCTGGCTGCCCATGGATATAGGAAAAAATTTTTAAAAAGTAGAAAGTGGAATCCTTGTCCAATGGGGTAAGAGATAAGAAAAAATAATTAAATAAGAAAATTAAAGAATTAAAAATTTACTAGGGTGCAATAATTACTTAATTATTGCGAGAATAATTACCATTTGTTCCGTTCTTTTTCTTCTTTTAAATACTAAAGTTTACTAAAAAATAGTGGTAAACTGCTCTGAAATTTTAAAAGAAATTTTTTCGTTTTTGTAATATACCAGGAATTTTCCGTTACATTTTATTAAGATTAGAGTATAACAATTTTCTCATTTCATAATATTTTAAATTGCAACTATAGATTTAAAATGAAGAAAATATGATTTCATTTCAATTTGTTCTACCTAATTAAAAACCAGGGAAAATCAAGCCATTGTATTTTCAATTATATTACTTACTGATTGTTTTTAGAATTATTCACTGAAAAAGAAGAATGATAGATAAACCTTTATAGATTTTTCATTTTTACTTACATTTCACTTATTAATTTTTAATAAAAGATTATCTTAGGTGCAGAGATATCTTAGAAACTGTGTTTAAACAAATAATAAAAAAAAAAAAATTAAGTCAATTCCTACTTAGATCAACAAAGAAAAATTTTATTTTAGCTACTTTTTATTAAATAGTTACAATTAATATAAATTTGTATATACATATGACAGAATCTCAACATTAAGTGGTAATTAGATTTTATGAAATATCATTTAAGTATTGTATTGTCATCCAAAACAATCGTGTGTAGAAAATTTCAGCTCAACTGAATGCTTTAAAACCCGAGAAAAAAATATTTTCAAGTTTTGACATAAGTCGCCAAAATGGTCACTAAGTCGCCAAAAAGGATGCCAACGTGTCTGTATTTGTAATTCTTTAAATATTTAGTTTTAATCAATTAATTTTTATTAAGTATGATTAAATTATTGTATTGTCATCCAAAATAACCTTGTATATAAAATTTCAGCTTAATTGAACGCTTTGAAATGTATTTTATTAACGATTGAAAATTCCACCAAGATAAATAAATAAATATGTAGAGAGTGTGAGCTAATAGTAGGGATTTAAAAAAGAAAAACGACTTTTAATAAGTATTTATTACATTCACACAACACCATCTTTCCATTCACAAATTTTTACTTCCATAGTTAACATTTATTATGAAATGTGATTTACGTTTATACAATTAACTACGTTAATAAATTTATTTAACCATTAACATGAAGAAAATATACCTTTTAATTCCGAATTCAACATCATTATTTGTAATTTTCTTTTACAGTAGAACTTTTTTCTTATAAAAGAATCTTAAAATTTGAGGACAATGTTCTGAATATTAAATTTTTCACAGAGTATTTCAAAACGTAATTTTCTACTAACGTTTATACACAGTAAAAGAATAAATTTAAACTTTTAAGTGTGTGTTGTACAAAGTTATAAGTATCATATTATTTCAATATCGTATATTAAACTACACTTAGTCAAAAATATTACTGAATTCAACTTGGCAAAAATGTTAACCCTTTATCTACCGCATTATGATTTGCTGCAGTTTTTCTCATGCAATATTTTTTTTTGAATCACTACATTGGAAATTAAGGGATATGCATAAATAAAATACTCAACTTTGGGAAATTTAATCCGTTAGATTTAATTAATTAATTAAAGATATTAATTAACTGTAAAATTAATTATATGCACTGTTCACTTGAAATAAATAGTCAAATCGTTTTCTAACGTCTTTATTAACACACACAAAAGTTAGACATTTACCTTTTGACATTAAATATTTTTTCGGAACAAAAATGACAATCTTCGCAATGCGCTAAGAACTCCGTCAGCTGAAAACGCAACTTCTGCTATAAAACTATTCGCCTTCCCCGCTGAAGTACTCATCATAGAACCCTTCTGCCATATATCTTGGAAAAGGGGATTTAAAAGAATATTCCTGCTTCGTATCGTCATAGTAGTCGCAAAAATGGTTATTCTATGTAATTTTAAAGTAAGTGGTACTTATAATTACCGTCGGTAGATAAAGGGTTAAAGATCTGTTCTTTAAAATTTTGTTGATTCCTAAGACATAAATCTACCTTCAATACTTTATGTAAAATCAGTACTACATTATAATGGAGCTGAATACAACGAATTGATTTTTTTTAGTTAAAATAAAAGTATTACAATTTCCAAACCTCACCATATATTTTTCTTGTGTCTTTCTTTTTATGTTTCTTCAAAGAATAAATGGAAAAAAAAATTCCAGTACTAATGAGTAAAAATAACATAGCCAATCCACTTATCTTATCTATTGTAGAGGTTGTTACAAACCGAATATTTGCAGAAGGAATAACCGTATTATTAGAATCTTAATGGAGAAATGGTGAAGCCAAACTAAAATTTGAGGTTTGTAGTGTTAAGCTCGACTCCTTTAATACAGAATTGATATCAGAAGCACGTATAGAAGTAATAAAAGTTGTCATGATTCCGTTAATAATCACCTTTAGGAAAATGTATATTTTGATTAGTGGAAGTGTGGTATTGAATAGAAATATATTCTAGAAAAATCAGGGAATGCATTTCAAGATGAATTGTTTTTGTTTGTGGAGAAAATTTCGAATAAAGTGGAATAATTTTTATATGGTATGATTCTTTTATCGAATATTTTCAGCTTTCGGAGTTTATTTCACTGAAATCATTGGAAACAAATCTGGTGAGAATATAATTCATACCAAATCATTTTCAATCAACAATAAGAAATCTGCAGATAAGATTTATTGAAGTTAGAGGAAAGAAGAAGAATTTGAGTGCCACCCATCTGGTATAGTGGTTAGTGACGCTGACTATGGCGCCGTAGGGACTGGGTTCGAATCCCAGAGAAGGCATGGATGTTTGTAAATTTAATGTGCCTTCGCGGCATGGGGGTACTTTGGAGGCGCAAATCCTCTCGTGAAGTTGGTGGAAGGGAAAGAGAGGTGAGAGGCCCCTGACCACCCTCAGGGTGTTATCCCTCAAAATTGGGGCAGAATCGATCAAAATCATAATTGTCACCCTGCATGGTGCTCAAAGCTAAGGTTAAATTGACATGCGTTAAACTAGCCCTTAGCCGCGACAGAATTTCGTGTGGACTCTGCAATCAGATGTTACTGAAGATCAGGTGGCATATGTAACGACAACAACAGAAAAATAGAGGCTTTTCTTTTTTCTTACATTTGAAGAATATTATCAAATTAATTCTAAAGATGGATTATAACTGCCATTTTTGTCACATTTCACATAAAATATGCTTAAATATGTGAAGAACTTCTACCTATTTTAGTAGATGCACATTTACAGCATCGCACACGGTATTTATGATGACCCGAATTATAAGCCCATAAAGCAATGTCCCATAAAGATGTCCAATACATGAATGCAGGATGTTTTTGTATTCTAAGCGTTTGTTACACACAAGAATGTGTCCCAAGACGTCTGATACAGAGGATGTGAGATATCGTTTGTATGTGTAATTCAAATGCAGTATTGCAACTGTAGTATGCAATAGTATACGCCATAGCCTATTTTGAGCATGAAAATGAAGACAACATATGTTACGAATAATAAAAGATAATTATCGAGATGTGACGATTTCATTACTTGTTACAGAAAAGCTCTTGGCCATGCGTTTCGTTGAACTTTTTATAAAACAGACCGAATCACCTTATAACAAAATTAACCAAAGACTTCAAAGTTCACTGGATAACAGTCGAAAACGAGCTAGAATGGATAGATTCAGGAAGTTGCGTTTTACGGATTGGTGACTGGCTACTTGTATTTACTTGTTTTTACAGTACAAAAAAGACATACTTTTAAATGGATTATGATAGGTGATGAGAAGTGGGTAAAATACTCTTTGGCGGTTTCTGAATCACAATGCATCGACATCGAAATCAGAATTTCACCCAAAGAAATTTTGTTGAGTATGTGGTGGGATATGTCGGGTATAATTTATACGAAAGTCTTTCAAAACCATTATCCTCTCATTCTATACTTTTTATTTAGATATGCCGAGATCTGCAATGGTTAAGAAGGGACTCAGAATTGTCATTTGATACTGTTTTATCTTCCATCAAGATAACACGAGACCCCATACAAACGTTATGAGTAATTTTACCTTTACATCCCATTTTCTTGACTTTTAGTTAGTACTAACTATTTAACACCTTGGGCACTTTTTACAGCTTATGTGATCTTTTGATGATTTCGATGTTGTGAAATTTGCCATCGAAGATGCTTTCACTTCAAACTTCTGAACTTCTACCAACATCTACAATAATAGAAAGATGACAAAATGTCTCATATAGTGATAAAGAATATACAGTACCTTCGGGTACGTGCATTGTTCATTACCTTATCGTTTCAGAAATGGGTTGAACTTTCGAACAGACCTAGTATTAAGTTACAAAAAGAAATAAAACATTATATTATATTTATCAAAGATAAAATGTCTAAAAAGTCTACGTTGGAATTTAATTTTCAGTTGAACAAAATCACTTTAATAGATTATAAAAGCATAGTAATAGTTCAAATTATATATATAAGTAAAAACTAATAATATTTTTACTAATTTAGTGCCTATTCCCCTAAAAATATAAACATATATAAGATTTCAAACATATAAGCACAAATTCATACATTATATAATGTGACGAAATAATGAAAAAAATTCGTAGTGTAACATGTAATCAGTTAATTTATCATTTTCTTACATGTGATGCAATTTAAACCTTAAATACTGCTAAGACCCCCATACATTCGAGTTGTAAACATCATTTGAGTCTAAAGAAAAAAAGATTTTTTGGAAACAATGGAGAATTGTGAAAAATCTATTCAAATAAAAATCTGCTGCATTTGAAGGCGTTCTAAAGCACGTTGGAACCTCACGAACAACAGCCCCTCACTTGCCAATTTATAAACTTGTTTTTTACTTAATCTGTTTAGGGAATTTCCTATTTCAATACTTTTCCTTTTACTTGCCAACTGACTGTTTTTCTGTTGTTAGTTTAAAAATAAATGATTCAGAAAAGGGCTTAAAGAATATAAACGTGACAAATGTGTGGAAAGTTTTATATCGTGCAACTTTTTCTGAAAAACATTTTCGCTGTGCTTTTTAAAAAATACATATATGGAGTGAAAAAACAAACATTTTTAGCGGATTTCTAAAACAATGCAATCTGTTTATTTTTTAGTGTCAAAATTTAGAGTTAGTTTTTAGATTAAAGTAGCATTTAAAAAAAATAGCAAAGTATGTTTTATTATTTAATAAGCTATAAATTAATTTTAAATACAGTTTAAAATTAGCTTAATAGAGGACTTTAGATTAAAATGAAATTGTTATGTATCTGAATATCTTGTGATAATTTATTCTATATATAATATGGTCTCACATAGTTTCAATTCCATAATAATATAAATGAATGTTATTTAACAAATAAATTTATAATTTATTTTTATATAAGGGTTCTAGTCACTTCCTTTATAAAATAATACCTATTTTATTATATGTGAAACATGTATGCCTACATTCTAAGGATTATTGTCACGAATTTGTGTAAAATAGTGTAAATAATTTGTATTTGGATGTGTGCAATGCATTGACATTGCTTTTTATGTTATATGTATTTTCTAGAAAAATCTGTAATATTTCGTAAGCAACGCTAATCCCTTTACGTTATAATGGCGATTCAATGGGGAACTTGGCGATAGAGTCAGTTACACTCTTATGTTAGGGGAAAAAGTAGGTCATTACATTACAAATACATTTTAAATGCGTGCTCGTACAAACTAGCACTGAAGAAGCTGTAGTTGAAAGAAAAAGAAGATTACAAAAGAAAAAACCATACAAAAATAGAATAGTAAAAGTATATTGTTTAACATTTCTGATCATGAAAAATAATGCAGCGATGTAAAATAAACCTAATAAAAATAACTTGAGATAATAAACCAAAGGAAATTTTGAAATGTTTTTCGAAGATGACCTATTAAATTATATCTTACAGCACGGTTTAATTACTTATTTTCAGTTCGAAATAATCGTGACCAACTTATGCTTTATGCAAATTTGTTAAAAAAATGGGGAGATCTTAATCTTTTATGACGTAGAGAAACGTTTTTCCACATTTTTAAATTAGGGATTGTCGTATCTAATTGTACTCTTGTTTGTATTTTTTATACGGAATGTCAAAATAGAACATATGCCGGACACAATTACGTAAACGGGAACATTTAGGGGAAAAAACCAGTCATATCAACTGTCGTCAATGATAAAAAATTCGCGGAGAATAAAACATTCTTATTACATTTTTTCAATTTATTGAGTCGTATAATAATATATTACTGTAGTTTTTTTCTTCATATATTTTATGATATTTGGTAAGTATAATTTTGTACAATTATGAAGTACATTTGTATCTATATAATGTTATGTACGTTTCTTTTTTTTAATTCTGAGTCAAAAAAATTAAATAAACAGTTACATACTAATATTTACTTATAGCAAACATATGGTCATGGAAAGGTTAACTGTTAAGTAAATATCACGCTTTATCTCAGGAACAAATGAATTGATTACAAGAAGAAATATTGAAATTGCACGAAACATTATGACGAAAAAAGAAAATGTTATATTAACATAAAGATAAGCCTACATTTTAGTGATAATACAAGTACCTTAATAAATAAAAACATGGACAAATTATTCAAACTTAAACCAAATTTAGATAAACTAAATAAAAAAATGAGTAATTAGGAATAATTTCGTATTTTATTTGCGTTATATGATGGTGCATTATTATAGGCATTCACAAGCAATGAGTAATGTATTGTGGTGAGACGGATATTGCTATAAGGCTCCTAACTAATAATTTACCTGTCTATGAAGGCACATAACTAATAATTCACTTATCTATAAAGACACATTACTAATAATTCACTTATCTATAAATACATATTACTAATAATTCACTTATCTATGAAAGCACCTAACTAATAATTCACCTATCTGGGAAGGCATCTAACTAATATTTCAGAAAATGGCATGTATAATGTCGGATAGTGATAAAGTAAGATTGTGATAACAGAGAAACCAGAGGAAGATTACTTTTACCTCTGCAATTTTTTTCACAAGTTTTCATTGATGAAAAACCTAAAAGAAAGAAATATACCTGCGATCGAAAGGGAAAAATATAATAGGACGAATAAAGGTCCTATAAAAACAAATAGTGAAACGAGGAAAGAATTTCCTGGAACTTTCAATTATAGATATGATGAAGTGTTTGAAAAGACAATACAGTAAAAATGTTATCAAATCATTCGGAAATTTTACCTCTGGAATGTAAGGAAAGATTGTTTTGAGCTGAGAAGAAGCAAGTACTAATTCATCAGCCTAATGCCGTTACAGAGAACAATAAGAACATAGATGACATATGAAAGTATTTGACTGAGATAAACAAAAAATACATGAAACAAAAAGTAAGAAGTATTAATTTCCTGTTTTTACCAATGCCGCTTAACTTTTTCCACCTTGCAGATGCAAAATCTGCTTCTCTATAAAATTACCACTACGTCGTCCATATCTACACGTGCACTATTAAAATGTTGCAGGGATATTTCATCTGACATCGCACCGACAACTGATGGTCTTGAGAAAACAACACTTTCTAGGAGCTGGAACACCGAGTGTAATTTGAGATGTAAGAAGCTACCGCATCCATTCAAGCATAGAGGAAAGTTAGTCCGCTTTGAAGCACTGGAAATAACGGTTGTGTTTGCTTTCTGCTTTACAAATAACATATTCTGTAGAATGGTAATAGTCAGGAAAACTTGTAACCAACTTTCATACTGTAACTATTACCTATGTATATAATAAATCAATTATTTAATTTCTTAACTCTCACGCAACCCATTAATTTTCCCAAACGTCATACTGTGTATATGGATCTAGTTGGTGGTGATGCAACATACTGCAATGTTCAGTCATAAAAAGCCCACTACTGAATTTCAGAAGGGATACTACAAGGTTCTATCTCAGTTTGAACTCTTAGTATGAGCCAAAAAATAGTGGAAGAATATCATACAGAAACGAGAAACGAGCACCAAGAGGTGAAAGAAAAAAATCATGAGATATACTTATAAAAAAAATATTAGATGAAAAACAAAGAAACCGTGCAGTTTTTCTTAAAAATGTCCATATATATATAAACAATGTATAAACTGTGATGTTGAACGTGTTATTCCATGGCACTCATAAAAAAATAATGCAATTATTTATGATTGATTTTGATCCCCAAAGGAGAATTTAATTTTTAATCGGTTATCATACATCTAACTCATAATCGCACAGTTTATTAAATGTAATTGTTTATACAAAAGATTTGATATAAAAAATACATATTAAAAAAAGTAATTGCTAATGGATTAAGAATGCAAGCTAAAATTATTTATGAACCATGAAAATATTCGAGATTATTAATGATGCGAAAGGGAAAGCGCGGTTACTCTCAAAACTCTATTTTTGATATCTTGGAATGATTCCATACTTGATGCGCAGTATTTTATTTCTTTAATTTTACCAAAATTGTATGAGTAACTTAATGAAATAGTAAGTCTTTTGAAGGAAATTGAGTAAAAAATTTCAAAGTACATAATATATTCTTATGTAATAATAACAAAATATTTTACTTAATTTACACGGATTAAGAAAGGAAAAATTTCAATATGAAACATAACGAAGCTCTTATTAGACTTATATTTCCTCTTTTTCTCCATTGAAAATTGTTTTTTGTGCGTTCATTATACTGTTTAATACCAATAGACGTTTCACTTCCATGACACACAACAACAACAAAAACTGAATGAAAAAGTAACCTACACCCAAATACATTTTTACTTGATTCTAATTTTGCTCGAATTAGAAACAAACAACTCTTCCTTTTGCACAAGTAATTTGGATTTAACACAATCAACCGAAATTCTAACAATAAAACTTTTTTTTATTTTTATAGCAGCAACATTGAACACAAAGAATGAAATGTGTTTACCATTTGTGAGAATTTCCCCGAATTTTATAACCTCAATATGGAGTTTTGTCTGCTTTCCGAAACATTTTATTAAACATAAGTCTTTTGACGAATGAGGGGAAATTTCAACATAATTTTAAATCATAAATCACTTTTTATAGAAATATATACGATGGTCTAGCCAAAACATTACACAGATTAATTATAGAATTCTGTTTAAAATACACTGAAACATTACCACCACAGAAGGATAGTAATAACTTGCTTTAAGGGGGTCCGGCACGTCCATAGGAGCCCATGTTAAATTGTATACATGTAAATTGTATTGTTAAATTGTATTGCCCATGTTAATTATGTACCGTTTACTCAGAAACTATTAGTCATTAATAAAATTTACTACTATTTTCTCACTAATAAAATTTTCACAGTAGGTTATGTGTAATATTAATAACAATTTAACGAACGGCTTTGTCTTTTTGTTAAAGATTAAAAATTAATTACGATTTTTTAAAAAATTATCCGATTCTTTCTCCTAAAATTTAGTTTAAAAAAGTCATATCTAAACACTTTTGCTAGATATATCTAATTCCCCTCATTAAAATGTGTAAATCTGTTAAATGTATGCTCACTGAAAGTTTGAGAATAAAATGATAAGTAGTTTTTGAGAAAACGGTACATAAAGTAAAAAATATTACATTTTGAGAAAACAGGCTTTAAAGTAAAAATTTTTAAAAATTTTTGATCATTTACTTTTTTTAGTAATTTCCAGAAGCATATTAAGCATCTTTTTTAGTCTGACATTCAAATGACTCTTCTAATTTTCTTTTTTTTCCCATTATTTTTAACAATTTTGCCTTTTTTGGTTCCCAAATGCTTTCGTTGGGCTACACGAATCTTACTTGTATCTCGTTTTTTGAAGCATGCTACACAGTTATAACTTTTTTCAGTATCAGGATGTTTTAAAATCATTAATTCTGCTACATGACTCATACTGAACTGTTAAATAGCTGTATTTACCCGTAATATTTTAGATTTTTTTATTCCACAAAAATGTAGATCTTGGAATCACTGGCTCTATGGTGTTATTAACTGGCTCACATTTGGGTTCTGGGTCTTTCCATGTAAGCAATTTCTTAATAACATAGGATCACCTAGATCTCTAAAAATGGCTTCATTTAATTAATTATGGTGTAAGTGTTAATGATAATAATGTATTTCGTTACATTCAGCTTATGTCTTTTAAAACTTGCACCTGGCATTTATTATTGTAGGACAGAGTCCATGTTGAGGGTTCTCGTTTGAAGATAGAAGAATAAAATAAACAGGCTAAATAGCAGTTTTCTTGCTATGTTTAGATCATTCATTTTATTTCTAATAGTTATACTATAGTACCTTTGAAACTTGATATTAAAGTGTCGGTGAGTCGGTCACGGCCTCTTGGACTTCTTTTATCACTTAACCTTATTTTCTCTGTTTCGTTTTTAAGATTCAAAAGACGTGTACACATACACTTTTAGACAAGCCCAATACACTCTAACCTTTACACCTGAACATCATATGGATTCGCGTTCATCAGAAACTTATGCAAGAGAAAACACAGGTGATTCTAGCTCAGTTTATTTGATGCGTGTCAAAAAGTAGCTTCATTTATAAAAATAAATAAAAATACTTCTAATTACCGTATTTTCATATATCATTTTAAACATAATTGTTTGAACTTTTAGAAAATTAAAAAAAAAAGTGAAAATCGATAATTTTTCAAAAATTTATGCCCTTAAGAGATTACAGAAATGCATTCGCCAAGGAGCAGGAATACGATAACTAAGACATTTCAAGTGATATCAGTCATATTGTAGTTTTATGTAAAAGTAAATCTCAGAAAGTGACAGTGAACACAAAGTTTTTTGCTTGTGACTCATATTATTTTGGTTAATTTTTGTTTTCATGAATTTCTTGTATATTTTTTTCTTATTCGAATTATGATTTGTTTTTATGATACACATACACAATTCTGATAAACTAAAATACTTAAGATCCTTAGAAAAAAATTAATAGATAATTGTATTATTTTCACACACACTGATTTCTTACAATTTTAGAACCAATCTTCTATTCATCAGCTAATATAATATTTTTATACGAGTATTTATACGTATTTTAAGGAAGACAATATATCATATAAAAACAGAATTAGGTGTACGTATCGTTTCAATATTTTTTGGTTAGTAAAAAATTTCTTAAAATTCGGGCAATTTTTTTCCCTTTTATTCCTTTTGTATTTATTTGTTATCACGTATTAAGATCCCTGCATTGTCACCATACAATGTTATATATATATTTAATCTTTTTTGAAAATCCTCATCTTATAATTCAGAAGATTCCTTGAAACCATTGCTCCAACATTTGGAGGATGTTCTTTGAATTGTTAGATCTCCTGTCCTCCATTTTTTTTAATTTCGAGAGAACGTAAAAATTGCTTCTGGCAATATTGAAAGATTAGATAAAACGTAACACACACAAAATTTCTGAGTAACTTTGTTTGTATTCTTCAACTGCACCTCGAGATGGATGAGTAGGTGTATTGTCAACATACGATGGATGCCTTGCCGTAACAACATCGTCTATTAATATCGTTTATTAGGGTACTCACTACTTTTCCATATTAAGGACTATCATTTTCATAAAATATCAGGTTTTTCCCAGTCATTGACCCTTTTAAAATAAAGGGTTATTTTAATGCCCCCGGAGCCTCCATTTTTTGGTTTATCCCTGCATTTACTTCAACCTACAGCTTCTTGATACCAAACAACTCATGATCAATTAAACAACTGAGAAAAAAGTTTTTATCAACATATCTCAATTATTTCTCTGTAAAAATTAAACCTTTACGGAACTATCAAGTATGTAAAAATACTTTATTTAAGCCTTTATTTTAATTTAAGAGACGAGCTAATGTTTCCGTGTCCCATTACATCTTAGTACATCTTCAAAAAGTTATATTCTACTTTTTCTTCAAAATTTCAATTAAGAAAACCAGCGAAAAAAAAAAAATTACTTAATTTTCATGCTGATTAAATAAAAATGATTAATTACTTAACACATTATTCTTCGGTATTATTTGGTTCAAGGAACTCATTATTTTAATCATAATTTGAATGAACACCGTAAAGAAACATATCACACTGAAGATGCAAATTAATGTTTCACGACTATTTTTCTTACGGTTTATACTTCAATACTTCACTTTCAATTAGAAAATTGAATTTCTTGGAGCTCACATCCATTATATAATTACAAACCTTTAACTAACAAAAACTGATTTTCATAGAGTAATGTGAACTTAAAGTGAATGTATGGATGTTCACACGCATAGAATAAACAAGCCTTTTCTTATTTAAATTAATGCAGTCACCGTTCTTTGTTCCGGGATAACAGGAACTTTTTTCCAGTTTTCGATTGTTTGCTCAATGTCTGTTGTTTCCTGAAGGAAAATTTACTCTTGGAAATTCCTGCAGTGTTTATTCTTACCATTAAAACCTCGTTAACCAACTACAGAATATTTATCAATCCAATCTATTAGTCGTAGCTCTTTAAAAAAATTTAAGTAATTCGCCAATGAATTTTAAAATAATTTCATGAAATCAATTTACTTTTAATAAGATAGGAAGGAGAATATATGAATGAAAATGTGTAATAGCAAAATTATCGTAAAATAAGGCGTATAACGTTCACTTTTAACACAAAAATATAAGCTAGAAATTTAAGGGGTATAAAAACGATAGGTTTTAAAATAAAAAAGAAGATGAGTATAAAAGTTAGACTTCTACACATATTGGAATACTGTTTATTTAAAAGAAATGACAAGCCTTATGAATTAAAAGAGATGTAGTTCAAGAAATATACCATTTTTCAAAATTCTGATAATATCTCGAATAAATGACTTCCAAAACATAAGAGCATTGTATACTAACATTTCAGATTTCTTTCTAAAAAAGGGATGCGTTATACGACGAATTTACCTACAAATTGATAAATATAGCTTTAAAATATAGTTAAAAGTATAGCTTAAAATATAACTTAAAAGTATATAGTACTTTATACGCCAGATTTTGCGGTATTTAAAAAATTTTACAGTAAATTTCAGCTTTGAATGATTTTTTAATAAATATTCACCAATTTATAAACTAAACTTAATATATGAAACATATTTCTATATCTCATCAAATCAAATCTATTGGGATGGTATTGAAATGAATTTCTGCTTAAACCCTTATCACAAATAATTTCTTATGACTAATAAAAAATGACAGTGAACTAGATGTGTGATTTAAACTTGTATATTTCAATTGATTCATTAAATATTGTGGATGAAAAGTATAAGGCTGTTACAACTTTTATTGCGATTGCATATCCCAGGGGATCAGAAGGGTTAGAGATCAAGTCTATGACTTTCTATACCCTAAAGTAGCGGTTCTTAAACTCTCGATTGTAGCGGGCCCCCTTTTATGCGTTAGCCTGACATCGTCGACACCCAAAACTTTGAACACTCCTATCTGACTCCCAACGCGTGACTCCTCTCGTGGTGTGGTATGGTAGTTAAGTGAGGGGGGTGCCAGCTCAGGTGCCATCCACGTCACTTGACCATGGTTCAAAATGGCGTGGTCTGTCGCCAAAAGCCCTCGTGTAGCTGAATAGTGCGACGTTAATATTCACTCACTCACCCAACGCATGACTGAGTGATTTAAAGGTTCTTCAATAGTCCTAAGATTGCTTCTGCTATTTATACAGACTTTTTAAACAATTTTTTTTCCTTTAAGAAAACTAAGAACATCTAATTATATATGTATATAAAAGTATTGCAAAGTACTAGTTTCTCAAATAAATAATTAATGCAAGCATAATTCTCTCCATTTGGAACTCAAGATGGATGCAAACGTTACCTTATTGAAATGCTATATTAATTCAATTCTTAATCTTTGCATAAGTGTTTTTCTGCTATCTTTTGACTAATAGTTATGTGGTCGCAAACAATAAAACAATTGAATTAATATTCTTGATTGCAATACATGTTCGAGCAGATATTTTTATTGGGGGCAATTTAGCGATCTAGTCTAGTGGGGCACATCTTTCAATTTTTTCACGAGGTCTTTCAGAGTCTGTAAAGATGGGAATCTTAACATTAGATGAGGGACCTTTACGGAACCCCTAGAAATGCGCTATGAACCCCCGGGGTTCACGGACCCCAGTTTAAGAATAGCCTCCCTAAGGAAATCCAAAACCAACAATGGATTGACTGCAAGATCTTCTCTAGAAAGTTCGAGGCATTCTAGGTTATGATATGGGGAAGCTATACATGTGGTACACTTAGAGCAGACTGCATAGCTCAGGCACCATCAGTGTATGTGAAAGATCTAAGAGGTCCTACCTGTTGCAACTAAGAGTCAGAGAACCACCAGGACAATTGCCCTGATACCAGTACTGTTATGGCAGAACAGACGAAGTAATTTGGCTTTTGCATTTTGCCCGCGAAAAGAGCTCCGAATAGGTAAGAGGTGTAGATTATATCGAAGGGTCACAAGCACGAAATTTTACCAAAATATCTGCAATATCATTGCATTCAACGTCAACATGTGAAAGGTTATAACAACGCTTTTAGTTCCCTTAAGTTTCTTTTTAAGTAATTTAAGATCAAATAAATACAATCGTTAGTAAATAGAAAAATGAAGGTATGTGAGCAAATCATTTACAGAATCAGTGAATTAGAGAATTATTTTACAGAATTATAATTTCTAAATGTAATTTTTTTGTGAAAACTATAAATTTCATAAATAAATAAAACAACATCGCTAAGTTACACAGAATTATTTTTTATCAAAAATGTTTTAACTTGTTTAAATGATAAGAATTTCTCAAAATTTCTTTAAGATTGATACCTGATTTAACACCCACACCTATAATATTATTACTTTTAATTTCAAAAAAGGTATTCATTTATTTAAAATAAAAATAAATTAAATTGTGAACCGTTTTTGTTTTCATTTTGTTACTTATCAGCTCTTCTTTTTACCAAACGGAATGAAGAAAATAAAGTCTAAAAAAAAAATGTCTCATAGCAAAAATTTTCTTCTTTTCAAATATAAGTCATTTATATTTTCTTATTTAGAGTTTTTACCATTGACTTGCTTTAATTGTTACAATTTTAAGAACATAATCCCAGGAAAGCGAATTATTAGCCATATTTTATAAATCCGTCCCATTTGCTTAACGTTACATGTAGGTACACTTATTTTCTATTTTTTCATTCACAAAATCGACTCTCTTATCATGAGAAAAAACCCAAACAGTAGCTGCTGAGATAATGATGTAAAAGAAATAAAATACGAATCGAAGTAACTGAAAGATAAGAAAAAGCTTTTAACTGAGTGTTTGTTTCTTCTCTTCACATCCAGCACTGGGTTATTTTCTTTTACGACCAGATCTAAAAGGTAGTCAAATAAAGAATCGAGAAATGTCTCCTACATAGCTTTTATCAAAGCTTTATTTGATAGAAAAAGGAAAATGTTTCATTGCGCGTGTGTTTTAGTTTAAAATAACTCACAAGTAATGCAAACGTATTTAAATCAGACTCTACTATATATATATATGTCTCTTTCGCAAACAGATTCTAACTCAGAAAAGTCTTGAAAAAATAATTTTTATTTTATTTCTTTGCATGCATGTAAGAAAATAAAGTCCATTCCATGAAAAAATGTATTTTATATATCAGCATTTTTAATAGTAGATTTGTATCAGCATGTTTCTTGTCGTAAAGGAGACAGAAAGAAATATTTGCTTAAAAGCTACAGTAAACATACTTACAATACTTACTCTAAGAAATCTTTCTGTAACGGAAAACATATTTAATTTCCATTTGGTTGGTATCAGTTCCAAAGAATTATAAATAGCTGATATATGTATCATATTTAAATTTTTATGTTACTACTCGTAATATTTATAAAATTATTTTCAATTAAAAATTTTCATAAGCATGAATTAGTATCCCCTTGAGGAATAATATTCTCTAAAAGATAAATGAATAAATCGTAAGAAAAACGTGAATTGAATTTTTATACCATTTCGGCTACAATTTAACTACAATATGCTACAATATGCTGGTTCACACGCCATGTAGTGCACAATGCACATTAAATATGTCAATGCTCAAATGTCCTCCCTTTGGTGTGGTGTAGAAGTTTGGAGAGGGGGTGCCAGCTAAAGTGTCATCCTCGTCATTTGTCCAAGATTCAAAATTACGAGGTGTGTCGGAAAAGCTCTCGATCGAGTAGCTGAATATATATAGTGCGACGTTAATGTTCACTTACTCACTTACTACTCCATACACATGTTAGGCAACTGAGAGGAAAAGAAATGCTAATTCGGATCACTAGTTAAATGCGTTTATTCCAGGCTTTTTGTTGTTTGGGATTTGGACGAGAAGGGGTCTCAGCATATCCTCTTTCTAGGGAAGAAAGTATTTTTGTTGTTGACGGGATTTCAGAAAAATACTTCGAGAATGTTGTTTTTCAACATTTACTGCAATTCATATACATCCCAAGTATGATTAAGAGTCGTTTGGAACGTTTTCGTCCATATCATAGGCAATTTCTTGTTGAGGTAATGGGTCTGGTTGATGCACGCAGCTTAATCGTTTCCATCTTTAATTGTGATTTATTTGAAAGGTCTACTTTAGACTCTCCATAGAGTACATAATAAACTGGTTGTTTTGGTCTGTGCTGCCATCTTTTTCAATTCTTGGGTCACCACTTTGACGCGTGGTATCCTTGGTGTCCTTGACTGCTACATGCTGCCAGAGTAAGATGAAAGGTTTTTTTGGACTAGGTACCATTTAATATGCGCCTTAGATCATTGATTCGCAACCCTCGGTCCGTGGATAAAATGTTACCGGGCCGCCTAAAGAACATTAAACTATTGCCATTTTATTTAAAGTGGTGCATTTCTCTCGGAATTGCACAATTTTCCACAGAAATCACTTTATATTCCACGTTAAATCACTTTTATTAATTTTTGGTATAACTATAATTTATTCTGATGGCATATTTAAATGTAACTAAATTAAAACTGCTAAATCAAAACAAATCTAAAATACAAACAATCAACGTTTCCCCTCAGCGGGCCACGGTAAAATTATCAAACGTTGACCGCTCAGCAGCGATGAAAAGGTTGCGGAGCACTGCCTTAGATGACTGAACACAAAGGAATCCATCCATTGTCTCTCATTAAGCGTTTTAATTCATGTTGTTTTATGTTCACAGAAGAAGGGTTGCTAAAACCATACCCTCCCGGATCTACTTAATGGATTTTTAAATTCTGTTTGAAATTTATCATTTATGAAATTCATTAAAAATTCTTTAAATTGCTTAAGGTATAAAAAAAGGGGAACCGTGATTTAAAAAAGGAAAAAATGGATAATTTTCATGATTTTTAGTGTCATTTGGGTTATAAATGTTAATTTTTTAAGAACTTTTTTTGACAAAAATATTTAAATAAATTTTTTGGAAAAAATTAAATTAGAATAATTTTTTTTCCCAAAATTTTCTTTTTAAAAAAAATGCTTCTATTATAATAAAATTTTTGCATGTAAAAGCTCAACAGAATTTTGAAATATATGTTAGAAGGGGGTTTATGCATGTTTTACGGCAACAGGGGGGAAATTTTAAAAAAAAAAGCCGACATTATATTTCAATGAGTTATAACCTTTAAAAATAATGTGAATGTTTAAAAATCATAGTTGAGCCCCTGTAAAGAAGTCTGAGCTATTTACAGGCAAAATATTATTATAAAAGAAGCATTTTTCACAAAAGGAGAAAAATTTTTAAAAAAAAAATTATTCTGTTAATTTTTTCCAAAATGTTGTATTTAAATAAAATTTTTTTGTCAAAATGTCCTTAAAGCAATTTTATACATGTATTCTAATCTAAGTGACACTAAATGTCATGAAAATAATCCATTTATACGCGTTTTTTAAAATCACTGTTCCGAACGTAGTCGAATACCTCAAGATAATAAAAGCAAAAAAAGAAAAAAAAAGAAAAGAGAATGTAAAATAAACAGTTTTTTTTGTTAAGGGTCCCTTAAATGCCCTAACATAGAAACTCTTGTTAGAGTAACGAACAATCTTGTTGATGGGATTTCTATTTATTTTTATTATTTTCGTTGATAAACCTGAACTGGCACCTCATCCTACATAATCTCGACTGATATACTGGACATCAGTCCTTCTAAGTTGCGAATCTTACTGGTATCAGTATTCACTCCACAAAGCTGGTCATGTATTCATCACCATAACTATTCAGTTATCTCTGTCACTCTTTTTGATCTGAATATTTATTATTAGATGCATTATTAAACTAGGAGAAAAATCCATTGTAAAATATTTGAAACACATAATATGTAAGTTAAGCGATAGAATCAGTAGAATTCTAAGAAATAAAATAATTTTTTAAAAAAATAATTCCATTCAAAAAGATATAAATATTTCTCAGATAAAAATACATACTTTAAATTGAAAGAAGCATCATTCTTTTTCATTCTGTAAGAAAATAACACAGCCTTGATTTGAAAAACAAAGATTCACTTTTTTTTTCTTTTAAATTTTAGTATTAATGATTAATTACCAATGAAATATTTGTTTCTTTTATCGGAAACCTTTAAAGTGTTATATCAAACTGAGGTTCTGATTTTATTCAGAAGAATGAATTTTTATTTGGAAACTACATTTAACTTCAATTTTCCTTTTTTAGATAAAAAAAAAATTCAAACTTCCAATCCATAATACTAAAAATATTATCATTTAAGAAATTCTATCATATATCCTCAATATTAAATCCAGAAGTAAATTTAAAAATCCCTTATATTCTACATCTCGTATACTCAACTTAAATAACATTTATACTCATATGAAATATTCTTTGAAAATTAATAAGAATGAAGTAGGAGCAACAAAAAGGAGTATTTTCCATGAGAAATGCCATTAAAATGTACCATTTTATAGATTGTCGCAATGAAGATCCTATAAATACATTATTCTGAATGATATAAAAAATTTAATGATACACAAGGTATAAACCATGTGTATAAAACATCAGTATGAATAAGCAAAGGTTCTTGAGAAATATTGGAATGCACAGAATATCTAAAAGAATAAATCAAAAGTTTCATTAACTTCAATGATACATAGTATATGCGCTCATATAGATACACATATACTTAAAAGAAAAGGAGTGAATTTTGTTCGAATTATTTCGGGAAATGAAAAAGAAACTTTATTTTCTTGTCTAAAAAAGAAAAAAATTACCAAAAAAGCGTTGTAGCCTTTTTGTGTCAGAGGGTCGTAAATTCATGGCTTCACCGTCTCCCGCGGATAAATAGATATTTATTAAGTCTAATGGAGCCTCAAATTACTGAACGTAGTCTGGAATAAAAATCTGAAAAGTGAGATGCTAATTTCGGTACCATCATTGTTACATAATAATGATTGAAAATCGCTGGAGCCATAAACAGTAGATCTGGAGATATTTTAGAACAACAATTAAAAAAACAGCCTTAAATCAATATATTTTTTTTACGAATTGATATCCGTTAAATGAAAAATTTCACTGAAAATTGTTCTAAATAAAGTAAAATATACCTGAAGTGAAATGTTTAAGGTATCCGACTGCATTCGGAACCAAGATTTTAAAAAAAGCGCATAAATGGATAATTTTCATGATATTTAGTGTCACTTAGATTAGAATATATGTATAAAATTGTTTTAAGGATATTTTGACAAAAAAAATATTTATATACAATATTTGGCAAAAATTAACTTAGAATCCCCAAAATGTTTCCTTTTGTGAAAAATCTTCTATTAAAATAATACTTTGCCTGTATATAGCTCAGACCTCTGTACAAACCAACTTATTTTTGAAAAATTCGCATTATTTCAGAGTTACCCATTTGAAATAAATTATCGGCGTTTTATTCAAAAAAATTTCCCCCTTCTGTTTGTAAAACATGAATAAACCCACTTCTAAGTAAATATCTCAAAATTTAGTTGAGCCTCTGTACAGAGGTCTGGAGCTATATACAGGCAAAATATTATTATAATAAAAACTTTTTTTCAAAAAGGAGTTTTTTTTAAAAAATTTATTCTATGTTTTTTTTATAAAAATATTTACTTTTATTTACATTGTATTTTTTTTATTGAAATGCTATTTTTAAAACTTTTTATATACTTTTTTCAAACCCTAAGGACACAAATATCATAATTATTATGCATTTATACTCTTTTGAAAAATCACGGTTCCGAACGTAGTCGGATACCTTAAGACGAAATATCGGTTAACACGAAATAATATACAATGGTCCCGATAAACTACTAAGTAACTCTGTGCAATCTTTTTCTGTTAACCCGAAAAGATTTTCCGTCCGGGAATGAACCAAATACGGAAAACACCAGCCGTGCAAGTGAGATTTAAGAGGGGTGTTGAATGAAAGCGAGATGCTTTCACATTCGTAGAAAGGAGACTAACTGAACTTTACAACACCCTCGGAATATCCTGTGGAAGGAGCCAATTTTGTTTAACACCCTCGGAATATCCTGAGGAAGGAGCCAATTTTGTTTATCTAAGCTAATTTCACCCTCCACCCTTACAAACTCGGCACCCCAAAATGAAATGAACGATGCAACAGTTCTTGTACCCATATTTTAAGAAATGAGGAGCATCAAGAAAAATATGCGCAGTTATTTAGACATACATTTCAACGGTGGGATATATAACAGAATGGACGACATCGAACAATTTGATGCTAAAAAAGACAATACAAAAGGGGAAAAAAATTAGATTATTTTTTCAAAACTCAATAATTTTTTTGATTTTCAAAGTTTAAAATTTTGTATTAAATTTCAGCAAATTCTTGTGAATGTTTTCATTCATTGAACATGCATATATACGCATCTATAATCACTTATCACGAATACTAGCATATATACACATCTATGTAAATAAAATGTACTCGAATAATCTTAATTTTGTCTAATATATTTTTCCCCTGTAACACGAAATTCTTGTGACATAAAAAAAAAAATATTCAATGGCCTCAGTTTCGTGTTAACGACTTTCCCTGTATACTACTGTGACATTTGAAATTAGTATTGGAATTTCCTATATATTATCCAGGTTTGAGTATTTCAAACGCAGAATTTTTAAAGATAAATCCATCCATACTAATTCAAAATGTCGTATATTTGGAATTTTATATTATTCTATACTTAAACACATTTTTATTATATATCTCTAAGTGTAATAGTATGAGTTGAGTGTATGTTGCAAACCTACCTATCAATTTTCTTTCACATACGGAAACACATTTTCAGAAACCTTTCATTTCCTAAAGCTGAATGACCAAGACAGGGGGAAAATAGCTGCGTAACTAAAGAAATGGAAGGAAGAAAATAGACGTAGACATAAAATAATAAAGTATGGGATGAAAAGGAATCTGTACGTGATCCTAAGAGGTTCTAAATCATAAGGGGACTTTCGTTATCAGGAGGCACAAGGTTCTCTTTTCGTTTTGATCTGAACGTCTTTGAGTGAGGTCTGTATTAATCATGTCCCTTGTAATTACTATCTTTCATGTTTCTACGAATTCGTGTCTCAACTTGTTTCGGGATTTTTCTTTTATTATAATCCATTTAAAGGAAATTTCATCCGTAATTATATTTCACGTGTATTTTTCTTTTATGCTCCCGGATTAAGTATAACCGTGATTGATCATGATCGCGATAACGAGGCCAGCGTTGTCAAATCGCGGGTTCAAGACCAGATGTTATCCATCGTGTAGAGCAGGGGTGGGCAGACTTTTCCAGGGTACGCAGGCTACTTCTAATTTTTTCAAGGTGTTGCGGTTCACCCAGTGTTAGTGATGCACACACACAGTCCTTGATTTTTTTTCCTGATTAATTATAATCCCACGTAAAAACAACGTAGCATTTGTTATTAGTATTTTTTATTAATTAATGTTAATTATTTATTCAGTAATTAATTTTTTGCTGTTATTTGTTTCCGACAATCGACAATATCAAAAAATTATGCTTGGCTACGTATTGAGTATGATACGAGAATGGTAGACCTTCGACCCTCGACCCCCTTCTTGAAAAATTCTTGTGTGTGCTACTACCTAATGTCATAGGTGTGGTGAGGTAGGGAAAAGAGATTATTATAACTTAATAATAAATACGCGGAATATGTACTTACCTTTTGCCACAACACTTTTAAAACCAAATATAATTATGTTAAATGATGCATTTATGATGAAACAATTCAAAATATATTAAAAAATAAAACATTTTCATCTAAAATTGGTTTTTGTTGTTATAGTTAGTAGAAGACAGTCTGAGTACTATCAGCCAGTCTTGAATTTTCATATATGATTACTAACTGCTAAAATCTTCAGGTGATCAACCCCAAATGTCTTGCCGGTCCATCGGTCGATCGCGATTGACGTAATGTCCACCCCGGGTGTAGAGGGACGGATGCCCGTTAAATCTATCGATGCTTGAGGTTTGGAGAGGATGTTGCCAGCTTAAGTAACGTGCTCGTTTCATGATCGTTGTTCAAAATTAAGAAGTTCGTCGTCAATTGTCTGAGTGTTGCTCCGCACTGCAAAGTAAATGAAAGCCAAATCTTGATTATTATGGAATTTTAAAAGTTTTTTTTTATTGTAAATTTATATATATAATTCCTCCAAAAAATCTATTTTTTTATAAAAAAAAATTTCATACATTAATACAAGGTGATTCATAAAGAAGTATACACTTTCCAGATGCTATAAAACAGTAATAGTCGAAGATCAGCTCAGCGAACTGTGAGGCACATGTACTTTCAACAGTCTGTGTTTGCCCCTGACAGAAGTGACGTAAGCAATAGTGGGAGTGTCATGTGACTAATCAGTCAAAATGGCAGTGTCTACAGTGGAAGAGGCTATTTGTGTTCTTAAATGTAACAAATTGGAATCATACAATTGCTGTTCAACAGACTTTTTGATCACTATTCGAAAAGCCTCCAATTATAAAATTTAATAGTAAAAGGAAAAATTTAAAACAATGGGCTGTTTGTGAAAAAGTCCTGGACAAAGCTGAAACAACTTATCACAACCACTATCGGTGGAGTTGATATCTTAATACACATTTGGGGATTACCGCTCGATGTAGTCATGTGACTAAGGGTTCACACATAGAACATCTGTGACTGTCTCCGACAAAATTTAGAATAACCTCATACAATTTTTTTTTTGTTACAGATTACATTGAATATCTTACATTGTTCTTGATTTAGAGAATGTATCGAAACTGTATACTTCTTTATGAATCACCTTGCATTAGATGATTATGCTTTTGTTTTGATACTGTCTTTCTTTCCTATTTAAAGTATAAAATCAAAATATGTGTTTGAAGTAGTTCAGAACGTTAATTATTCAAGTTACATTACGAACAGAGAGAAGTTTAATAACTTGACATCTGCCCAATGATCATCCCATAAATTAATTGAAAAGAATGCTAACTTGTTTATTAGTTTGATTATTTTTTAAAACAACAGTTATTAAGTCCTTTTCTTGTACTTCACTCGTATTTTTGAGTTTTTAGACAATATTAAAAGTTTACATTTTGCTTACAATATTTTTGCCGAAAAAATAGCTATTTAGGAATTTTTAAGTTTTTGGAAACATATATATGTGTTGTAACATAAATATAAATCAAGTATAATGTATCTCTCCTTATCAATTTTCTTTAAAATTATTAGGAGTTTTCGAGAAAAAAGATTTTGCTTTATTGTAATACATTTAATTAATTTAGAGAATTCTTTAACATTTTTACTTTTAATTTGAGTTTAGATGTATGTTTAAATTTACTAAGATTATTTATGTAATTTCATGCGTAATTTTTAGCAATTTTTAATTCCTTATTTTATTCAGACCTTAATCATAAGCTTTGCACAACTAGTAATTTGTAAATCCTCGTTGTATATGATCGCAACTGCGTATAAATTTAGTTACGCATACACTTGTATTTTAGATACATGACAAGTGACGACATCCGCAAGGCTCTTAAATTAAAAATTCTTTTAGGTCTCACATTCATTCAAAACAAAATTGCGAATAACTTTATGATGAGTTCTGTCCCCGCATTCAACTAATGCTCTGGGGAAAAATATTTTTTAACTGTTGTATGTTTATAAAATAGTGTCCCTGAGACTATGTTCATTTGAGTGCTATTTAAAATCTAGCGAAGTGAGTTTAGGTGTTACTCGTTAGGCAGTTACTGAAGGTAGATTAAAGTTAATATTTGAAGTTTTCAGAAAGTTCGTAAAGGGAATCTTTAGTCTGATTCATCAAGTAACATTGGTCAAGCCCTGACTTGTGCTGTTACATTGGATCGTAAGCAAGATAAGTAATCTAATTATTTGTCCTAGAAATTTAGGATAGTGATTAAGTTAACCACTTCCTCGGCTTACGACATTTCTTGATAGTAAATTGTATAGATAAATAAATCTATTGATTTCAATACAATGGTTGATTATTCGATGTCACTTACAACTCCAGTGACCGCAAGGTCGCGACAACATTTTTGATTATCTGCCAAACACTAATAATGTCAATAGGGTCATCTTAAATGATTATCATACTAAAAGTAATATCCAAAACTCCTAGAGTGAATGAATGAATATTAACGTCGCATTGTTCAGCTAGCTACATGAGGGCTTTTGGCGACAGACTCGTAGTTGGTCAAGTGACGAGGACGACACCTGACCTAGTAACTCCTCTCCTAACTACCACACCACGCCACGGGAGGACGTTTGAGCTCTCGAGAGATTTAATGTGCATCGTTCCCCTACATGGCGGGTATTTAGTGATACTGAGCTTGAACTCGCGTGAGAGATACCAGCCACGATCCGATACCTAGACCACTAGGCTACCACGGTCACCTAAAAGTCCTTGAAGAATACCTATAGATTCCTACATTTCAAAGTAATATTTTTAATTTTCAGTTTATTTAACTCTTAGCTTTCAGCGCAACTCTTATTCTTATTATTGGATAAAGTTTTTATTTTATTTTTATTATTTTTTTCTTAAATTCTTAATTTATTTCATCTTGCATCTCCCACTGAACAAACTCTGCCTACCATGATATATACATCTTTCAAACACACACAAGTCAGCCAATGAGGTGCAGCTTCCTCACGCTCAGGCAACCAGTTAAAGAGTTGTTTCTCAGCATTCCAAGAAGCAGAAACTCGACTACCTTGACTATAGGCGCGCTTCTTAGACCCATTCTCAACATCCAATAACAATACTTCCTCTCGTAGCATGACTGATTCCACTTTCGTCGTTTCAACATCATAGTTTTTCGAGATACAGGTTTGAAGATTGCTTCACAATCCATAGCCTAATGATGAATCGCAGCCATAAATTATTTGATTTTTTTTATTACTTAATATCTTTACTTTCATGCTTGCGTGCTTTCATTTAACATACTCTTTGGTGACCATCCAATTGAAGTTAAAATTGATAATGGGGAATTGTATATTAGTGTAGTTTTTACTATTATTCAACGCTATGATAAAATGTGCCTAAGTGACATGAAATACGTATATGCATTTCTACTTAAAAATACCCATACAAAAAAATTTATTTAATCTTCTTTCCACCAGAAGTGCTTTTGAAAATTTCTGTTAATTTGTAGTTGATATTTGTAATTATTCTTAACCTCAATTTTTTTTTCTTTTTTCCTTTATAATGTGTGATCAATACTTGCTTCTGTGAGCCCCGTGGGATACATTGTGGTGCACGGGGATTTTATGCTTGTTTTCAATATATATAAAGTATGAAATTCAATATATATATATATATAAGTTTTAAAAAATAAAACACACACATATATATATATATATATATATATATATATATATATATATATATATATATATGTGTGTGTGTGTTATTTTTTAAAACTTTTATGAATTATAACAATAAACAGTCTTAACACATTTTTAATGGTTCTTCTAGTGAGAATTTGACGGGAAAAATATTTTTTTATTCTGTACAAGAAACATTTTTTCCCCGCCACTAGTCATTGATCAGTCTGTGAGAGACTCTTGGACGGCATTTTCTCTGCCCCTCCACTTAAATAGTGGCAGGGGGAAAAAAGAAAGAAAACGGATCATTCAGCATCTTTTGCGGTATCTTGCGTGACCATTTTCTTCCATTTCGGTTGGAAAAGTTCTTCTAGAAAGATTATTGTGGCTATTTGCCGGCAGAAAGAGCATATGGATGCACATTTATGCTACTTAATAACCATTAGTATTTTCTGCTTCAAAGTACTTCGACTGGTCACTTTTTATTTTCTTTTTCGCAACTTTACCGGAAAGTATAGGGAAAGCAATTGGATATGTTTGGTTTATAGAAGAACAAAAATATAATATGGGAAAGGTAATATTTGTTCATCACAGACAGATAAAAGTTTGTTCCGAGTTATTACAAATAACTGCATTCTTAGTTTCCATGGGATTTAAGAGGTGATTGTTATTGCAAGGCAGCAGTTTGGACACATTTGTACGTAACGAAAGAACATAAAAAACCTTAAGCGAGTATAGTTTTTCTAGTAATGTAGTAAAAGCAAGATAAAATAAATGTGAAAGAAATGTGTTTGTTAGGAGATATTATTATGACTTTTTAATTAATTAAAGAAATAGCTAATTTAATCGAAACGTATTTATGTTAAAAATTTAAGCAAATAAATATTAAAATACATAGTTTTAAAAAATAAAGTCATAATTACTTATAGAATACTAGTACTATTTAATTTCTCACTACCTCTCTGATGAAAGTTTAATGAATATTTGAATTAAGTGGAGATACAAAATAAGTTAATCTATTTCAAACAATATATTTATAAAATTAATACTATATTTCTAATTCACATGTTCCTAAGGATTCGGTTCATATTTTTAAGCTTCCAAAATGCCATTTCTTCTCGATTTTACTGAAAAGTACTTTCAGTTCAAAAAAAAAATGTATCGCAGCTTAATGGATAGAATCGATGTTATAATGTATAATTTTAATCATTTACAATGAAAGCATATATACTGAAATAGAATAAAAAGTTAGTTTGATAATTACAATCAAATTTAAATAACACTACTTATATATCATGGAAGTATTTAAAATAGATAAATAGGAACCTCTGTTAGGTCTGTTTTTTTTTTCTTAAAAGTGTGTACTTTTGAAAGTTGATTTTATTGCAAACTATTTAAAATAACGAAGTAAAAAAATAGTCACAAGAAATTTTCACTCATTTCTTTATCTAAACTTCGAACAAATCTTGAAAAAGTTATCATCTGTTTTGTCGCAGCTCATTGTATAAAAGTCAGTTTATGTACGTTGAATGTTAATCGTAAAGAAATTTATTTATTTCAAAGAGTGCCTTGTGGTTTGTGTGTTGAATTAAGGTTGCTGTACGATCACACGAGATAATTTTCGACAAACTTCATGATGAAGAATCTTGATTATTTGACACGAGTGATAGTTTTGAATTGGTATGCCATTTTACAAATTTGGACATCTCCCTATGGAATACTTTGAAACTTCGCCGAAGAAGATTTCCATTTTGCTAACTAAGATGTTTCGATTGAAGTCGTCCCAAAATGGATGAGAATTCCTTTATTATTTTAAGGAGAACGTATTAACAAACACAGACACACAAAAATACTACATATAAGACACACTCGAATAGTTTACATGGCGTTCACCAAGCAGCTTAAATCTTCCAGTACATTCTATTCTTTATACAAAATCCAACCAGAAATATATAATTCTTATTTGAATTACTACATATAGTCCTGGAGGGTTCAGAACTTCGCGTAATATATACCGTAAAATCCGGCGTATAACGTGCAACGGTGTATAACGCTCGCCTATACTTTAAAGCTGCATTTTTTAATTTTTATGTATGCTCGCCGAATAATGCGCACCCCTTTTTTTAAGAAGAAATATGAAATGTCAGTAAAAATTATGTTTTGAAGTCATTTATTTGAGGAATTATCCCAGAATTTTTGAAAAATAGTATACTTCTAGAACTAGAACTCTTTTAGTTCATAAGGCATGCCATTTCTTCTAAATAAAGAGTATTTTGATACGTGTAGAAGTAATTTTTTTATGCTCATCTCTTTTGTTATTTTTAAAGCTATCCTTTTTATACCCGGCGTATAATGCGCACCCTTAAATTTCTATCTTGTTTTTTATGTTAAATCTGCGCGTTATACGCCGGATTTTATAGTATATATATATATATATATATATAACATAAAAAAAACATAAGGCATAACAAAATTTATTATTTATATATATATATATATATAAATGTAGGATATTCCATTTGTAAAAGGTTAGATCATATCCTTTACCGAGGTCGGCAATTCTAATCAAAACAGTGTTCCACATCAACGCCATCTAGCGTCCCTTTTAAAAAGCCGTCATCAACCTTTTTCGCCAGAGGCCCACTAACACCCGTAGAGAAACGTCGTTATAATGAGTTCCATATCGAGTTCTACCGTTCGTCCAAGGCGCCCGCAGTAAGTCTTAACAGCACCATAATGAGTTCTATTTAATCTCAATTGCCTCCCCTTAAAGTACGTAACCAACTTTCCTATTCTTCCGAAATATGCTTATCCAACTTTCTCCTCTATTTCCTTAAAAATATTTTCCCATGTAAATATCTCCCCTAATTTTAATAAATTATTTTCAGTTTTCAACCAGTTTCTTTCTTGAATTATATTGTCTATTTCCCGATTTCAAAAATTACCCCAATACTCCTAAAAACTCTAGACACACCACGCCATAAAACCCCCATTCTGAAGGATCCCACCTGAAGATTTTTGCTTGATCTCACATATATATTCATAATCAATTTTGTTTTTTCATTAATACCAACAATCAACAAAAAAGGAGTTTCAGAAATCCATATGTTTTGAATTATCTGAACTAAATTCTATAGAGTTTCTCATTGTCTTTTCTTTTTTTTTCTTTTCCTTTTTAAATAATGTGTACTCGTAAACGAATAAATGAATAATTGCGTATTTATATATATTATGTAATAATGACGCATATGATAGTAAAAAAATTGTAAAATGTATCGTTTTTATCTGAGTTCTATGAAAGTAAGAATGTGAGCATTAGATAGAAAACAAATGCTATAAAATCGTTATAGTTTTCTTCCAAACTCTGTATTTTATCAATATTCCTGCATACGTATTACTCGTTAGTATATTCTTAAGTAATATTTGATATAAGTAATATAATTCAGAAAGTATTATCACACAGTTCTTACTGACTTTCATATCGCAATTACGCAGCGAAAGATGAAAATTTTATTTATTGAAGTCCAGGAAAAAAAGAAAAACAAAATTAATGTGGAAAAGAGAAAGCTGTCTTGAACTTTTATTTGTCATTTTCATATACAAACTAAAGAAAGAAAAAAAAAATATTCATTCCGTTTTCATTTCATTTCCATTTTTATGTCTGAAAACTAAATATGAATTTTATAGAAAATTCAAAAAACACTCAACTATCAAATAAAGAAGAATTAAAGAAAAATGAAAATTACATTAGCACTTCCCTCAAAATCTGAAGTAAGTATTTTTTTCTTTGTGAAAAAATAATGAAATTAGCATATTCGACTTTGTAAAATGAGATTAAAGTTAATTTGAAATAAGGAGACATAACGAGGGAACATTTGGAAAAAAAAAATACATGTGATGATTTAATAAAATATTCCACGTAGTTGGAAAAAATATTTTTGTAATATGCATTTTAATGCAATCCTAAATATCTGAAGCGTTTTCATTCATATCTTAAGAAAACATTTTAATATGCGTCGTATTTTACTATAATAAGTCTCTATTTTTATGGAAAATGATTTTAAACCGTTTTTTTTTAGATTTAATTTTAATCTATAATGTAAAAACTAATGTTCTGAAAACATGTTTATTGTAAGGCCTTAAAAAAACTCAATTTTTGCTCCGAAAGATTGAACATTTATGTACGTTTTTAAATGCCTGCTTCTGCTTTTATGTGATTAAAATAAAAATATATTAAAAACTAAATTTATATAATTCGTAGAAGTTGACATATGTAATAATATATTTTATCTTAATCATTACCTTACAATATTTTTCGTTTCATCTGAATGATAGTTTGGATACAATAAATTATTTTTTAATTTCCAAAAATCAAATATTTCTTGGCATTAAAATATCAGCTCATGATAAGTATCGATGAAAGGAAGATTTTAAGATTTATTTTTTTTTTTGAGAAATTCAGGAAAATGGAACGTGACTATATCAATCATATAAAGAATCTGACATTCTTAACTTCGTCAAAATATACCGAATTAACTGGCAGGTCACGTTGTCAGAATGGAAGAAGACCACACCACCCAAAAAGTCTTCAATGCCCAACCAATTGGACCACGAAGAAAGGGTAGGTCAAATCTTAGATGGATTGATAGCCTGGAAAAGGCTTCTTGAGAAGGTCAAGGCCCACCCCTGCCGTTTGAGTCACTGAGGAAGGAAGGAAAATATCAGCATAAATACTTTTGCGACTACTAAAATATTTTTTATACTAAGAATGAATTTCTAAAATCCTTCAAAAGAATGTTTCTATATAATTTTTAGCTGACATTTTATTTCTTATCGTAATGTACTTCGATTTTGATGTGACAAGATCAATTATCTATCATTTCATGCAAATACAGGGTGTAACTAAACTCTCCAGCAAAACTGTAAAGGGTGATAGTACACATCAAGACAAACAATAGTAAATAGGAAACTTAGGGTCCTAAACGTCTTCTGAAGAAGACAGATGCCATTAAAGTTTAGGGTTCGAAATTTCAAATGATTATAAAAAACCTGAAAAATGGGTTGATCTGCGGTTAGTGGTTTTCTGTAAAATTATTATTCTTTTGCCAGTATTTTTTTGAAAAATAAATTTCAAAATATAAATCTAAAAAATGTCGATAGAGGGATCGGATAGACTTTGGAGTAACGAACAAATCAGTTTTTTACTATTTTTGTATCATACTAAATGCGGCCAAAGCGCTTTCTAGACTTAAACTTAAACTTACTCGTACTGAATCGTTGGGGTGGTTACAGGCACAACCAACTGTGTTCAGGAGGAAACGAACCCCACCTCCCCTGACACAAATCCAGTTTGACCGGCCAATCTTCACTGGTCGTAGACTAGGTAGCATCTACTAAAACAACTAAAACGGAAATAAACGAGAGAGGGATGGCAAAATTCAAATGTTCGCAGTCATGAGCAATTCTCCTTCCCCGCAAATACCCGATTATGCAAATCACTGATTTACATGCAAAGTGTAGTACACAAGGATTTAACTGTATGGCGCTAACTGTATGCAAATACGATGTAAAGTTCTTATTGCAAAGTGTTCCAGCCAACATAAAGGCTCATGTGGTTCCAACATGACGAAACGCATGCACATTTTCAGCGCAGATGTACGTAGCGCATTGATACAGTATATCCAAGGCGATGAATCTGACGGTGGCAGTAAATTGGCCGGGCACGCTTCCGCCTGACTTCTCTCACCTGTGATTTCCTTCCTCTGGAGCCATATGAAGAGTCTTATTTACGCAAGTCTCCGTCGACTCCAAACGAGGCTCTGGTTACGAGGATGCCGCAGGCAATATCCGGAGATGCCCGAAGTATTCGCTAATGTTCGACAGTACCTCCCGCTGCCGGTGTGAGGCCCAAGCAAGGCATCCTTACGCTGATGGGCACTCTTGCAGCAGTTTTTTGTGATTCCAGCAAAGAAAATCCTATGCGTGTACCATTTTCTATGTGTCATCATTCATTCAACCTTCATTCATGCATGCACTACGTGCATACATCAAATTGGTTTCTTTTATTTTGAGCAGAGAAGCTGCTCATGTCTATTATGAATAATTTTTTTAAATTTTGTCATCCCTCTCTAGTTTATCTTACGTAGGAGGTAGTAGTTGCTACCTGGTCTACGAGACACCAAGATCGTAACACCGGAACGTAGTTCAGAGGAAGGGGATCCGTAAATTTCAATCCAAACCGCACCGCCACGAACCCCAAATTGTCCGATAAAAATAACGGTAAAAAATAGCTTTCTATTACTCCAAATTTAAAAGCGCTTATCGACATTTTTAGCTTTATCTTTAAAAATTTATTTTTCAAGAAAATACTGACAAAAGGAATAATACCTCTTAGCAAAACCTCTAACGAATCAACCCATTTTTCCTGTTTTTCTATAGTCATTTTGAAATTTCCGGACCCTCAAACTTTAATGGAACCTATCTCTGGAAGACGTTTGGGACCCTAAATTTCCTATTTACTATTGTTTGTCTTGAAGTGCACTGTCACCCCTTAAAGTTTTACCGCAGAGTTTAGTTACACCCTGTATAGGTCGTGGAAGCGTAGTAGTTATGGTCACATATTTGTGGGTCGGCGAGTAATGAGTTTGAGCTCTGTTGCCACCATTCCTGCCATGTATAGAGGCTTATCAAAGTTAAATCCGCCGAGACTCTAAAAGTCCTACCGTTGGCGTGTGTGGATGTTAAGTGAGTTGGGTTCCGGCGAAGATATTTCTACGGTTCAATATTACGAGATTAGTCGATAATAACGTTAGTGTTACGTTATAGTGTGATGTTAAGGAACACTCTATCGCACAAATGTATTCTATTTCTATAATTTTTTTAAGTAGGTCAGAATTTCTAAATAATTACATCTATGTAACTGCTTGCGGGGATAAAAACAATTAAAGTAACTCATATCTTCTCTTAATTTGTATAATCATACAAACCATAATCAACAGAAAAAATATATGCAGTAATTAGAATATTACACATGGAATAATGAGTATATGGATTTAACAAAATATCCTGTAAAATAAGTTAATACGTACAGCTAAATATTCTGTTTAATGAAAGAACATGCATTTTGAAAATAAAGGAAGTAAAGTCGTAAAAAAATGAACGAAAATTCTAATTGGTGAGGTCAAATGGAAAATGGTGAGAAAATTCAAATCTATACATTACTTACATGATTACATAATGATATGTCTTAGGTCAAAAAACAAGCTACTTAGAGCATAATAATAGTATAGCACATAATAGAGTATAGCTTCTTACTTAATGGGATCCTGACTAATGAAAGCTTGTTGTATTGACCAACGATTTTTATTACAAGATTGAAAACCAAAAAAACAATAACAACAACAAAAATTCCTCTTATTTTTTAAAAAATTTATTTTAACGTTTTATATAATTCTTAACATTTTAAAGTGTTCGATTTTTACTGCTTTAAGGTAAAATATTTTTATGAGATAAATATATTACTATTGAAAGAAAAGATTTCAAATGTTTAAAGTTATTTATGAACAATTCCAATTAATATTTAATCTCATTCTACTCGTATTTTTATTAATACTTAGTTTGTTCTTTCTGGTTTTGACTGAAGTTTTCAATTTTATTTTTCCCAAAATATTTTAAAGTTATTTGCAGTTGTTAAAAGATTTTTCATTATTGAAAACCAATAAATCATCTTGCAAATATCAAATAGGGATTACAGAATTAGTAAATCAAGCAAAATAAGGCAAATAAAACAATTAATAAATAACAAAGTAATCTTTGCGAAAAAAATCAATGAAGTTGCAAAATCAAACAATCAATCAATTTCTTTTATACGCACAGAAATATATTTAATATTTGTATTGAAAAGTACCTCTTCAGTAAAACAATTCTGCGAGGGAAAGTCAAAAAGTAAGGAAACTTTTTGAAATTTTTCTATCCCAAATTTGCCAACAGTGCTAGTAGCATGCAGCGCTGAATGAGGGGTAGTCGGCAACTTCGCGCAGCGTGCCATAAAATGCTGCTGGCCGAACAAGACGGGTGCCAGCTCCGTCGGTGCTCAATGAGAAAAAGAACAGGGTGTTTGTTTGTTGTGGACGGTGTGCGCTTGCCGGAAATCATTCATCGGATGCAACCGCAGTATGTTGACAGCTGGTTATTGGGAAGCAAGATTGACAAATGGATAGAGCACTTCAAACAGGGAATAACTTCTTTGTGTGACGTCGAAAGATCGGGGGTTCCATTGATCAAACACTGAGGGTCGTCGTCGCTGAGGGTATAGTGATGGGAGGGATGGCTAGTATCCAGCGCAAGTATCACAGATATTACAAACAAAAAGAGAATCATTGACCTTTTTCCCTCATTGGTGCAGATCGACAGGGGAGGTGCAATGTTGAACGTTGAATGTTAAATCCCCAAAAAAATTTCGTTATATTCGAGGTTCACATCTTTTAATATACTTTATAAACCACATAAAATAAATTTTAAATTCATGAGCACTATATATTAAAAAAAGTAATTATCCACCTTCTTTTTAAATTCAATATAACATTTTACATATATCTTACATATGAAAAGGAAGAAAAGAAAAGAAAAACTGGAAAACGAAAAAGAATGTAAGTATTTTCAATAAGTAAGAAAATATTTTCTACTAAAATTAATGAATTTTAAGGACATTTATATAATTTAAAGCATACCCAAGTAATATTAAACATACATCATTTTATAATTGGGCGAGGCCACGGGGCCAAGCTCACCGAGGGTGAAAAGGATATAAGTGTTTCTAATAAGCTCGACAAGGGGTTAAAAGATTGCACTTCTTGGATGAAAACGTTCAGAACTAATGCCCCGGCGATTTGGGGATCTAATAATCCAGTTCAAATTTATGACCACCATAAAATGTTTTGAAGAGAATAATTTAAAAATTTTTTAAATACTTTAATCAAATGGAGAACAAGAATTTTCTAAAAAAAAAGTTCTTACTTAGTACTTCCATAAAAGAGGTTATTTTATGAAGAAACTCGTAAAAAATTCAAGGTTCAGGGAAAAGTTTGTTATAAAAGAAAAATTCGAAATTTTTCGGTTCGTTAAAAAACGGGGGTGTAAAACACGGGGGCCGGACTTTTTTTAAAAATTTAAAATTCAGGTTTTAAATTTTTTTTTTTCCAAAATTTATTTGGGAAATATATATAAATCTAAATGTATTTGCCTTTTCTTTTTTTTTTTTAAAATAAATTCTATTTGTGAGAAATTATTTTAGATTAAAATAGATTTATATTTTTAAACATTTTTGATTTTGAAAAAAAATTACTTTTTTTAAATTGGAATTACATTGCATATCCTTTACTAGGATGGTTATTTTTTGGTTTGTGTGTGCGATTTACTTTCCCCCTTTTTCTGGGGTGGAAAAAGGGGCATCAGAGATTTTTTTTAAATTTTAAAATATATTAGGAGGGTTTAAAAGAAAAAAACAATGTATACTTAATCGTTTGTGAATGACAAAAATAATTTTCTAATGATAACAAAAAATATAATTCAAAAGGAATACCGTAATTTTCAAAAAAATGTGGGTTTAATATTTCAAAAAATATTTGATATTTTATTATATTATATAAGATTAATATTATCTATGTCGAAATGAAAAAATAAAAAAACCAAAAAAATTTTATTATGTTTTTAAAACTGAATAAATTTTTTGTTTCCAAATCGATATAAAATTTTAAAATTTTTTTTGCGCCCCAGATTATAATGTTTTTCCGAAGTGGCCCACAAGGTCATTTGAATTGGACATCCTTGATATAGAGGTTCGACTGTATATTTATTACGATAAAGAAACTGATATTCATACAATCTCCTAGAAATTTCTAGGGTCAATAACGAATAATCAATTGCATAACATTTTTTTTTTTTTTTGAAACACTTTAGTATAATCGCTAATACCTCCCAAACTTAACGCAATAATTTCAACTCCAAAAGTGGAAACAAAATTCAATTCGTCACGCTTAAATTTTATATAAAAAAATATTGACACTAAAAGTTATTTTTTATAAAAAATTAGATTATACATTAATAATGAATCAGTTCTTCAGGATTACATATAAAAATGATTTTATGTGTTACTTGTTCTAAAAACCACATAATCCACACAACAAAAAGAACATAAAAATATCAAATCTTCAACAAATTATTTATTAATACCACAATGAAGCAGTTCCATTAATGTGACGAAAAATGTAAGTAATGTTTTTGTGAATTTTTTAATAAGACATTATTACTAATGTTCTTTTTCAAAGCACTTGGGAACATGCCTTGTATACTGTTTCAGCATAAAATAAATATAATACTATATTCTTTTTGCTAGCGAATACAGACAGTTAAAATATTTTTATTGTAGAAAATAATTACTCGAAAAAGAAAATTACAGTTTTCAAACTACAATTATATAACAATAACAAATTATACATCTTTCTTTATGGTTTCCGACTATGTTCGTTTTTATTGATTGATTTTTAAAAAGCGCATAAATGGATAATTTCCATGATATTTAGTGTCGCTTGGATTAGAATATATGTATAAAATTGTTTTAAGGACACATTTTGACAAAACAAAAATATTTAAATACAATACTTCAGCAAAAAATTAACTTAGAATATCTTTTTTTCAAAATGTTCTTCTCTTAGGAAAAAATGGTTTTATTATAATAATATTTTGCCTGTATATAGCTCAGACCTCTGTACAGAGGCTCAATTATGATTTTTAAAAAATATCCATTATTTTCAGAGTTATAACCAATCAAAATAATTATCGGCTTTTTTTCTTAAAATTTCTCCCCTCTGTTGTCGTAAAACATGGATAAACCCACTTCTAAGTTATATATTTGAAAATTTCTAGTTCAGTCTCTGTACAGAGGTCTGAGCTATAGACAGGCAAAACATTATTATAATAGAAGCATTTTTCACATAAGGAGAATATTTTGAAAATGGGTCATTCTATGTTCCTTTTTGTCAAAATATTTTGTACTTAAATAATTTTTTATTGTAATACTATTCTTAAAACAATTTTATGTACATTTTCTAATCTAAGTGACACTAAATATCATAAATATTATCCATTTATACGCTTTTGTAAAATCACGGTTCTGAACGTAGTCGGATACCTTAAGGTGTTTCTTCAATCACAGCACATAACAACATATACAGAGAAAAAGTATAATTTTATTCCATATTTCGTTGAAAGTGTTCTATATTTATATATATGTCGCTTATAAATCTTTCTTTGAATTCATTTTTGTTTATTTCAACTTCTTTAATTGGAATATATTATACTAACTTTGAAAAACACATATATTTTATTTTAAGGGTGTCACTTCACGCAGCATTTTCCCTATCTCCGTAATGTTAAAAATGACCAATTTTAAGGAACATTTTTAAAAAATTGCATGTTGTACAGTATTGAATTTTTTGTGTGCATTCATTGTATTGTTTCTTTTATTATTTTGGTGGGGAGCATTTTTTCAAAAATTTTGATTAGTTTTTTTTAAAAAAATTCATATGTGGAGTAACACGTCAAAATTTTTAAAACAGTGAAAATTCTTGTACATTTTAATCCATAAATATTTTTTGAATAATTTTTTTTGACAAAATCTCTCATTAAAATATTTATTTGTATAGTGTTAACACATGTGCAAAGTTTCAAGGCTATAAAAATATGTGCTTTTCAAAAATGTTCTCCTTTTGTGTTGAAATTTACACTTTGGAGAAATAGAGATTTTAAAGTAAAACTTAATATTAACCAATGCATACGAGAACTGTAACTTGGATTGCTATTGTCATCTGCAAGATCATCTTCTTGTCTACATTTTAATTGTTGCTTTAATTCTAGCTTTTTGGTTCATTGTAAACTGCTTGGCTCTGCTTTCCTAATATACGCATAATCTACTTTTGCAATGTTTCGACATTTGTAAATCTTAGGGTTGTGGTAAATGTTTAATACATCTAAAACTTCTTTAATTTGGTACTGGTGCTTTCGATTATGGTAAATATATAGCTTCATGTACTATAGTTTTGAAGTACCCAATTGCACAAATACACTTTTTGAATTATACACCAAATACTATTTCCGCGTTCACTAATATTTTGAGTTTTATCAAGCAAGCATCTTGTGATGTCACATAAGAGACCTCTAAATACTCTTGGCGCTATTTCTAATTGCAATAGGTAAGTCGTAGTTATGCTTTATATGTGTAACCTTTCAGTAAGGATATTGGCATCTACACCACAAGTCACTTCCCATGGGCATAAAACCGTGTCGTAGGTCCAAATTCAGAACATTTTGTCAAAAAAATATAAGTAGCTCAAATAGCTTGCCTTATGGCTAAAAAAATTTTCACGAGTTGTTTTGAATAGCCAAAACATAGTATCTTTTGCAATTTTGTCTATTTTTGCATCTGTCAAGCCATTATGCATCCTAGAGATTTTGTCCTCAAGCTTTTTGTCTTAATTTTGATTTTTAACGCTTTATAAGTCATGTCCCCATCATTTTCTCAACACACACACATGACCAACAATTTCTAATTTTTCAATATTGACATATCTCTGAGGTTTAGATTCTAAAACTGTTTTGTATGCTTTAGGAGTCCCCATAGAGTCCATAAAATATTGTGTATATCGCAATTGTGTAATGTCTGCGAGCGATGGAAGATACAAAAATAAAAGTAGCACCCTTCAACTTCCATTCCACTACTATTTACAATGTAACTTGCCGAACACCCATCGATATGTAAAAAGCATTGCTGTTAAAATTACATGAGCATTTCCGCGACAATATTTCAGTATCAACAACTTTCCTTAGGTGTCCAAAACCAACTGGTGGTAACAAAACCATTTATAAAGTATGGCTCTCTTTTTGCCAGGTGGTACCATCGATAGCCACACATACATTTTGGCATCATCCATTATTAAATGATATTGTTTTGCAGCAGCTAATGCCATAGACAATTAGTTACTTTCTTCTGTCGCGTTAATCGGAATCGTAAAACCACCTTTAGTGTAGATGACAAATTCATAACTCGCAAACATATTTTTGCAACTCCTTCTTTTAATAGACCCTTAGCAGCATATGGAAAGTCTATTGTTCACTCTATATATAATTTTTGTATCTTTTTGATTAACTACCGTTTTAGTAAAACCTGCATTAAGAAATGAAATTAAGACCACAAAAGTCACAACATATTAACAATTTTGTAGCCTAAATTATGTGAATACCTTGGCTTTATGACATTTACCGCGTTATTAATGCTGTTTCAAAGCACAAACAAAATCAGTACAATGTCAGTCATTTCAGAAAAATTCAAAATGAATCAAAAGAAACATAATCTTTATTAAACTTACCTAACTTTTGCTTTTAAAGTTGAATTATTTTTGCTGAAATCGTCTGACTGTTATGCAACATTTAATTTATCGGAAGTTTCTGCTTTTGTATATTTTTCCAAACTTCTCTGCTTTTTAAACGTTTTATTATTTAACCAAGTTTAAAAAACGTTTTTTAAAACATTTTACCGTTATTGTTTTTACGGAAACACTATTTCACACGATAGCAGGAAATTCGTTGTATTTAATGAGGTAAAAATATAGCATGCGGTTACCAAAAGTAAACAAATAGCTACAACTATCCCACTTCACTTCTTTCCTGAATAAGCTGCTGATCAAAATAAATTCTTTGATTAATTTAAACTATTTGATAAGGCTGAAAAGTAGCATGTGTCTGTTTTTACTTGAAAGGGTGCGTTCGTGATGTTTTAGGTTTGACAAATGTAAAACAACTTTAGAAAAATATTAAAAAATACTCTAATTCAGCTAGAGCAAAAATTTAAATTGCATTAGAAAGAAAAAGAATGGTATTTTTATTTTCTCATCCTAAAATTGAAAAATCGATTTTAATTGATTTTCGTATGATCCCCTTGCTAGTTTTTCTGGCCTTATCCATTTGGAGGCTAATGTATTTTTATAAAATTTCAGTTTCAATTAATAAACAAGTAAAAATTCTAAATAAAAGACAGAAACTGACACGAGAGAGAGAAGGCTCTTTTATTCTCTTGAAAATTATGAATTCGAGTTTAGTTGTCATCACAAAAAATTCATGAAAAATAATGCAGAAATAAGTTCTAGAGTTAATAAAAAAATATAATAAGGGAATCTTTATTTTGATATGTTTCATTGTATTCTAGTTTAATATTTATAAAACTTTTGAATAAAATTTCCCTATTTTATTTTTATTTGTAAGTATCCAGGTCTTTGTAGTCGTTTCAGGTATTTTAGCTGTTACTGATTTGTATTCCTTAGGCCTCTTTTTTTATAATTAATTTAAATGTATTATTTACTAGAAAGAATATAGATGTTCTTTTTAAGGTCCTATCTAATATGATCACTGAATATTCCATAAATGTTTAAATTTATTGCATTGAATTTTAAATCTACTTTTCTTCCTTAACTTTTGCATATATATAATGAGGTAATCTTACAAATTTCATTCAATATGTCTAAAATATAAAATATTATGTTACTAACTGTTACTTACCAAATCCTCTGGGTATTTCATTATGTTGTATGATTGTAAACCTATGAACTTTTTGTTCTTAAGTTACTGATATCTAAGTCCTCGTACTAAGCCTTCGATTGTATTGGAAAACATTCTTTCCTCTTGATTTAATAAAGACAGGACTTCAATACTTGCAAAGCAGAAGTATAATTATGAATTTTACTGCACCATAATTTCCCAGGAGTCTTTTTACACAAAACCTATTCTTAGAGGATCGCTTCTCTTCAAAAGAAATATGCTTACCCAATTTCAAGTCTGTAGATCTAATAGTTCAAAAAGGGTTTTCTGTTTATCTAAATTGTCACTGTACCCCTTTTGAAAGTGGGTTTCCATAACTTTTCATTAATGGATTCCTGCTCAACAAAAGAAACATGCTTACCAACTTTCAGCTCTATATGTCTAATAGTTTCTGGAAAAATCCTGCATTATGAGTGAACAGCTATTCTCCTTTATTTTTATAGTTCTAACATGAATTACATGCGATGTAATAAAAAAAAGAAAAAAAATTTAAAACTTTGTATTTGGTTTTTAAATGCCTAATATTGGATGCCATTTTTTTCGCTTCAGTTTCTCTGTAAGCCTTTTTTCATATATTTTCTAACTGGTATATGCACCAAATAAAGTGCTAAAGTGAGCAATTATGAACTTACTGCACCATACAATTTCCTCGGTGAGTCTACACAAAACCTATTCTTAGAGGATCGCTTCAAAAGAAATATGCTTTACCCAATTTCAAGCCCAAATATCTAATAGTTCAAAAGGGCTTTCTGCTTATCTAAATTACTACTGCAGCCCTCTTTTTAAAAGGGTTTGCCAATTTTTCTTACAATGGATTCCTGCTCAACAAAAGAAACATGCTTACCAACTTTCAGCTCTATATGTCTAATAGTTTCGGAAATCTCGTGATGAGTGAGTGAACAGCTATTCTCCTTTATTTGTATAGTTCTAACATGAATTACATGCGATGTAATAAAAAAAGAAAAAAAATTTTAAAACTTGTGATTTATTTACTGTCTATACTGATTATTATTTTTTCGCTTCAGTTTCGTAAGCCTTTTTCATATATTTTCTTAATCATATGGCAATCAAATAAAAAAGTATAAAAATATTAAAGGCTCTCCTAATAGCTTACAAAAAAAAAAAAATGGTTGGAATTTTCCTAAAAAAATTTTTAAAAATAATTAGTTTTTTTATTTGTTATATAAAATATTTTAATAATTTACAAAAGCAATTTGAAAAAAAGTGTCGTAAATTAATTTAAAAACTTAAAATTGCCCTCACATATGTAAAATTTTTTAACATATATTTGTTCTAAAAATGACTTTAAAGTTCTTAGAAGTAAAATTTGCATGTATTCATAATTCATGAGAAGTAAAACCTTTTCTAAAAAGGCTTTTCTTTATTTTAAAAATTAAAAGTGTATGTCTGTTCATTGAAATTGCAAAAAATAGCTCTGTGTCCTGTGTGATATTGAAGAGAACTTCTTTCTCACATTCGTGATTTCTAAAGAAAAATGAATTTCTAATTTGGAAGCTTAAGAAATGTTTTGAAAGGAGGAAAAAAGTATGATTCAAGTTGACAGGGGTATTTTTTTCTTTCTTTTTTTATGAAAATATTTTCAAAAGTCATTTCAAAGCAACGTTTTTTAGCCTTTGCAGAAATAAATAGAAAAGAGTAAATATATATTAAAATGCATTAAAACATCTCAGAAATATTATTATGAAAGAAATATACATTTTTTGAGAAAAACAAAAGGATTTCAAATAATTTTAAGTTAAAAAAAGGGTAAATTCATAAGATTCTAACTACAAAATGTAAATGGTATCGATTTTGTAAAAACTATTTCATTCAAAAGGTTTCTTTCTACCTTTGAAATCAAGATTCATTTTAAGTAAAGTAGGTCATACAACATACTTTATTAATTCCTTAGCTTATGAATGTAATTGCTGACGAAATAAAAAAAATTAGTTTCTTAGTAAATTTAAAATACTAAGAAATCAATATGTAAAACATTAGTATACAGAAAACAAAAAATTATGTGATAGAGAGAAATCAAATTAACTTTGATTCGAATTACAGAAAAAGAGAAAATATGTTTTACTTAGAAAACGATTTATAACAGAATACACCCAAAAGGAGCATTCTAAACCAGGTGTGATGTGTGGGAAAATTGATGAGTAGCATGAGATTTAAGAAATTAAATAATAATTCATTTATTATGTGATGAGCATAATTAATTAGTTATGGTGTCACTTAAATTTGATCCTCCATTAAAAGAAAATATTACACACTACCTTATGCAAGTTATTTCAAAAGATGACCCAATTCAGTTAATATGCCAAAATCGAACAACACTTGTTCATTTCAAAAAACTCTTAACTGTGTAAAGCAACAGAAAAAAAAATAAAACGGAAAACATTTTAGTAATGCATTAATAAATTAAATGTTTTTTTAAACCCAATGAAAATATAACCAAACTGTGGTAAATGATTGTTGAAGCAGTGGAAAAAATATAAACTCAACTAGTTACTCAAGATTCATCAAGAGACCACTTTTAAAAAAAGATACTGAACCTACATTCTTTAAAAAGCCAAACCCCCTGAAATTTTCATTTTTGTTGACAATATGTTTCGGATAAAATGGAAAAAACGATGTTATATTGGGATAAACAGTTCGAACCATATTTTGAAAAAGGGTTATAAAATGGATAATATTTATGATATTTTTTGTCACTTAGATTGAAAATGTATATAACATTGTATTAAGAATAGTACTAAAAAAAATTTGATAAATATTGACAAAAAATGAACATAGAAAGACTCATTTTCAAAATATTCTCCTTTTGAAAAAAAAGCTTCTATTATAATAATATTTTTCCTGTATAGTTAGACCCTGCGACCAACTAAAAATTTTGAAATATATAACTTAAAAATGGGTTTTTCATGTTTTACGACAACAAAGGGGGAAATCTTAAAAAAAAAAGCCGATAATTTTTCAATGGGTTGTAACTCTGAAAATAATGTGAATTTTTTTAAAAATCTAGTTGAGCCTCTGAAGATGAAAAAAGGCAAAATATTATTTAAAAAACATTTTTAAAAGGGAACATTTTGAACAAATGTTATTTTACGTTTGTTTTGCCGAAATATTGTATTTAAATAAATGTTTTTTGTCAAAAAATATCCTAAAAACAATTTTATACATGTATTTTAATTTGAGTGACACTAAATATCATGCAAATTATCCATTTATGCGCTTTTTTAAATTCACGGTTCCGAACGCGTAATCGGATACCTTAATAGATTGTTAATAATAGATTACTCATAAAACTTTTATAATATATATATGTTTTAACTTACGTCATCAAACGCTCCTTACTTTTTCATGTACAAAGAAATATATACCTAATAAATTTTCATTTTATATAAGTATAAATAAAATTGTCAAATAGTTACGAAAATTACAATACTTATTATAATCCAAATAAAAACAAAATCCTAATAAATTAAAAAAAAAACATGGAATATTATTTTTCGATTAGTATAAATAATGCATCCACTTATGTACAAATAGTATTAAACTACATTTTAATTCATTCTGAAGGAATCTATCCGTGCCCAACTTTTATTTATTAAATGCGGGAAGATTTTGAAATTTGAACCCGATATTAACTTTTTTTAAA
>BMAV01022514.1:0-25004 GCA_019973955.1 Trichonephila inaurata madagascariensis
CTCTTTTGGGCTTATCGCCTTTTGGTTGCTACAAATTAACTTTGCCAAGCCCCCTCCCTACTCAACCCCTTAAGCCCAGGATGGGTTTTATAAGAATGTTGCTTACAGTTGTTTAGTTTTTGATCTGAATAAATCAAACAATTGACTAATGAACCAAATAAATTGCATTAAATTAATAACACTAGTTTTTTTTAAAAAATCTGCCAATATAAAGTAAACATTTATCACATAGCTAAATTTTGTCAATCATATAAGAGAGTGTATTTAAAAATTTATACCAGCATATTAAACTTAGATTAAAAACAAGTCAGTACTTTTCGATTTACAAACAAGAAAAATCAGAAATAACAACAAAGAATATACTCATTTTAATACTCATGTGTTCCTCCTGGTGTAGCATGGTAGATACGAAATATAGTTCGGTAGATTTAAGAGAAACTAAGTTTGCTGTTGATCCCAAATTTTTAAAATATCTAGCCGAATATTAAAACAGCTTCTGTAATCCTGAATATCTTTTTAATTTTCTGGGGGAGTTTTTTTAGGGGGTTTTGAGTACATGTACTGTATCAAATTCAAGAAAGGCGTGCGTTCAAATCTGACACGAATATCCCTCATTTTAAATTGAGAATGTACACGGAGTTCTTTTTTGAGTAAAGTCTTTTTTTCTCCGTGTATGTAATTAAAAGAACGCTTGATTTACGTCACTGTGAGCAACGAAAAAAAACGAGAGAATAGAATAATCGTCCAATCGACGCTGACAACCTTTGATTTATCCTTATTAATGACCCGACGTTATTCATGACACCAGTTACTGTATTGATCATCAGTAGGCAATTCCACGAAAGAAAGTTGAGATTACTGAGGCCAAACCGCACACTGCCTTGAATGCTTACAGTAGTACCAGGCGCATTCAAGCTGGAATCTCACGGGCGTAGTAGAATTTTTTAAGTGATAAGTCCCGCCTCGAATTGAGCCCCGATGTCCGACGAAAACCTATGTAGAGACGTCTAGGATATCGGAGGATACCTGAATCCGGTCGTACTTAACCCGTCTCTCTACTGTTTGTCTTGGTTTTAACATCTATGCAGAGAGAGGGGTCACTCAGCTTTGGCAAAAAGGCATTTAATTTAAAAATTAATTAAAAAACAATTAACTCCATTATTAATGTTTCTGGCTTTTGCAGCCTCTCACTGTAGAAAAGTTCACGTCCGGATCACCGTTCGTTGATCTTCAGATGATCGTCTTCCGGGTGCGGTTGTCCCCACAACCTCTTTCGTTTCTATTACCCAAGATCAAAATCTGGTGCCGCTGCCCCACTCTCTCCATCACTCCGTCTTGAAGATGTCCTTCCCGTTCCTTGATTGTTTCATCATCATCTTTCCCAAAACCCCCTCTTTAAACCCCTGGTGTCTTTAACCCCCCAAAAAAATTTCTGATTGGCGAGGGTCGTGGGTCTGCACTCGGTATCCTCTGTATTGGTCCAACTCCATTGGTTCTTTGAGACAAAAGGCCGTCATGACTGAGATCATCTACGTCGCCAAACCTCGTAAACCAAATGGTGGGTCTCTCAATCAACCTGTCACTTCGACACATGGAATACCTTCCTGTGTATTTCTTCTTCACAACAGGCTGACACTCCTTCCATTCAAGTACTTCGCGGTCAACATGTGCGAAGGAACGAAAGAAGGGATGACTGTCCAACAGGAGCGTCCATCCTATAAAGTGTTGTGACGAAAAAACCTTCTAGGTGTCTGAGAAGGAAGAGCAACATCTGTTTTTCTCCCGGGCGTGAGAGAAGAATACGCGGTTTCCTTTGATGAGCTATGACCCATCTAGCCATTTGCTTACCCCCGCGCTTTAAAAATGACAAATGGTGTCAGAAAGTGTTCATCTATTGAGGCGACGCTACATGGCGCTTTCCCAAAACTTCCCTGCCCAGCGCAATCACCCGATTTCTTCCCTACTGAACACACTTTAACTCTGATGAACAGACGTCTCTAACTATCCCTGGGATCTTAGTGCTAACTCACCAATTGTAATGAGTATAAGAAGAAATCCCGCTGTGTGGAAGACATCTGCCAAGTAAACGAATGAGGACGATACGGATATGACAAATTATATCAAGGCCATGTGTAGGGTAAATTCTTATAAATTCCATTGTAAAAATTCCTTTCCTGCTCTTCTAGCACTGTTTTTTGAATAAAACATTCAATTCCTATGATATTGTTTGCGTTTCTTTTTCAATACAAATGAAGCTATGTATTTAGCTTCACCCCCCTTCGGATAATTCTTTTTTGAGTCCGTCGATTTTTATATATGGGTGTATTTTATTTTTTACAGATTTAAATATTCTATTTTATTACCTATTTTATGAGATATTTTTTAAAATTATTTTTAAATTTTAAATTAAGAGTGGAAAAAAATGGAAATTGCATAAAAATAGATCATGTATTTATAAAATGGAAATAAAATTTAATGTAGTTAATATTAGTTAATATTTTGTTGGATCTCCTTTCATAGTAAGACAATAAGCAATTCTGCTTAAAATACTTTTAAAGATCTTTTTTTTTTTAAAAAAAATATTCTCATGATCAATATTATTCCATTCTACATAAAAGTAATACTCAAGCTCTTGAAATAAAGTATACGGCATTTCGGTTGCATGCAATTTTTCTAACAAGGTAATTCTAAAATTTTTTTACAAACTTTAAGTCTATATATAGGGAAATAATTAACCACGTCAACTAAACTAAAAAGCGTCTTTCTATGTTATGTTTCTGCTTTAGAAATGCTGAAAGGAGCTCCATCTCGTTGAAAAATAAATTTGTTACACCTAAAGATGAACAACATGATAAGATTTGCTCATATAAGATTCATAGATACTACTGTGACATTTAAATAACAGGACTAGTCTTAAAAACTAGCTTTATTAAAAACAATGTACAAATATCTTTTAATCCCCTTCAACATACTCCCTTCTTTATCAATGCATAGTTACATACGAGATTTCCCCGGTCAAAGCGGTGCTGCGGCTCATTAGTGTCCCGATCTTCAGTAAGTTTGCTGTTTTTTCCTTCACCTGTCTTACAGACTGAAAATGTATTCCTATCAATGTATTTTTTCTTTATAAAACGGGTATGGTGCGAGATCTGGTGAGTACGGTGGATGCTTGAGCACAGTAAAGCTTTTGTCCGCCAAGAACTGTTTTACAGATTGCGCAATATGCACCGAGGTGTTATCTTGGTGTTGGCACCCACGTGTTGTCGTTCTACAGATCTTGCATTTTCTACCTCATTCTTTCTGTAAATTTTCTCAGGACCTCAATGTAGAACTGTTATTTTATCGTTTGGCCTCGAGATACCCATTAATTCATGATGATGATGCCATTAATATCGAGCAAAAACGATGAGCATCATCTCTTCTTGATGTCACGGATTGACAAGAACGTTCATCATCTTCAGCAACGCGTCCTGATCTTTCGAAAATCTTTTGTGCCATTCAAAAATTTGACTATGTGATGTGCAATTATCTCCAAACACTCCTTTAACAGTTTAAAACATTAAGTTGGATTTTTTTAAAAAAAATCCACGAGGAATTTCAAATTTATGCTCAGCTCGATTTTTACGTTTTTCATGATCATGGCACTTTGACACAATGACTTTCTCAACCAATGTTAAAAAATAAACTGAACTATAGATAGAGGGATGGAGTAACGTACCACCAGCACCGGAAAGATAAAGATCAATTATATTCCATTCCTTCTCACCAAACCTAACGGGTAGGGCATGCGCAGTAAGAAATTTAATTGTCCCTTACATGTACTTCTCAGTATTCATATTAATAGGCACAAGTACTAAATCCATTTTTTGCTGTTGGCTGAAACTCCTTTCTAGAATATCAAAGATCTTTCTTTAAAACGCCTTTCTCCGTCCCTCTTTTTCTTTTCTGCTATAATAACAGTAAAAACCAATTGATTCAACAAGATCAAAACATTTCTAATCCGAAAGTATAACATTTTTCTACACCATGCTGCTTGTAATCCCTTTTAACAACCCATTTAACATTTTTTTCCTGTGTGTCATTTTATGTTTTTCGATTAATTCTTGTTTAAAAAAAATTATTTTGACACATCTTATGGTATCACAAATTTTATCTCACGTGTAAATGATGGTGATGAAACTTTTTCATGAAAATTATGAGCATTTCGGTATCAGATATTTTTCATACTGAATCAAAGGATAATGTGTTTATTTTCGATATCTGAGAGACAGCGTTGATTTTACACCAGATTTCTTCTGTACTGAATCACCAAATCCTTAAAATCTTAAAATTATGAACATTTGAAAATGTAAGGAAAAATTATTTTGATTTCATTTTTTCATTATTTTTTTATTTTATACTTTAAAATGAAAGTAAAAATTTAAGTTTTTGTTTTAGAATTGATACATTAATTGTTTTTTGTAAATTCTTGTTCAGAAGCATTTTTAACTATGTTTTTTTAAAACATCGACTGTCCTTATATATATGAGAATGAATGTAATCGAATTTTTGAATGTGAATTTGAAGGAAACTATATAACCTCTTAGTGATATATGAAAATAAAATAATATTTTCATAGTATATGAAAAAGGGGATATCATAATATAATCTTGTTTTCATATTAGTTACTGGATTAAATTTATAAGCGTCTTAAGGCCCAAATAATCTAACTAACAGTCTTGAAATGTAAAAAAAAATAATAATAAGTTTACTAAAAAAATGCTTGATTTTTTACGAATTGGGGAAGCTCAAAGAGAGTTGCCATCAATAATTACCGAAAACCTTGTTTTAGACTCAAAATTGAGCCTTTTTTTAAAAATTATATTTTAAAATATACACTTGTGTTAACTAGATATTTCGATTGTGAAGATTGAAAAATATATTTCTCGGAAAAACATACAAAACATATTTCCAAATTTCTTTTTGTCTTCATTTTTTTTTAATATTCCTGACTTTTGTTTTTAACGACTTCTCTGTTTCTCGTTTCTACTTTATAACTTCATTAGAGTTAAATCGTTAACGATTCTAAATGAGTAATGCGTGTGTGCATATTCTCTTAAGATGAAATACATTCTTTTTTAAAAATTCTGCTGAAGTAAATGCAAAAATATAACGCTAAGCAATAACAATTCAATTTGACGTAATTTTCCAATGAATTAGCATGAAAGATTAGTCAGAAAAGAAATAATTCGAATTTATATAAAAATATAAATTAAACATTATATTTAATTATTCAATTTTTGTTTTACGTTGGAGCTTTTAGTTTTAGGTTTCTAAAATCTACAATTCTTTGAAATTTTTTAATGGAATTAAAATGTATTCCCTTCTATTATCAAATGGCTGTAGAAACCGAGTGGTTACAGTCACGAGCTCATGGCCGGAACTGTTTCTGTCGGGTTGCAGGTTCGAGTCTCGGTGACACTAAAAACCCGTCTTGTAGATGCATGTTAAGTCTACTGAGGCTCAAAGTCTTTAAATTGGAGGATGCGGAAGTTTGGAAAGTGGGAAACTAGTTCACCGCGTACTTCAAAATTACAAGGACCATTATCAATAATACTCGTGTTTCTTCGAAATGTAATGTACTGACGTCGCAGGGATTGTTTTTTAAAACAGTCTGTTGATTCATCAGCTATCGAGTAATTTTATTTCTAATTTCCATGATTTTCAAATCCAATACCTAGTTTAAAAAACAGCAAACTACTTTATTTAAAAAACTACTAGAAAGTAAAATCGTGGGTACCTCATACTTTTAAAGATTTTTGTGCAGAGTGAGTGAATATTAACGTCGCACTGTTCAGCTACACGAGAGCGCTTTTGGCGACGGACCACGTAATTTTGAATCATGGTAGTGGCCGCGGTAGTCGAGTGGTATAGGTATCGGACCGTGGCTTACTTTGTCACGAGTTCGAGCCCAATACCACTAAAGACCCGCCGTGTAGGGCAGCGATGCACAAAATCTGTCGAGCTTAAAATCATCCTGGTGTGGTGTGTGTGTGGTAGTTAGGAGGGGTGCCGCCCCAGGTGTCCCACTCACTTGACCATGGTTCAAAATTACGTGGTCCGTCGCCAAAAGTTGCGACGTTAATAATCAATCAATCAATCAATCACAGATTTAACGTGCATCGCTGCCCTACATGGCGGGTCTTTAGTGGTACTGGGCTCGAACTCATGACATGCCTGCCATGATCCGATACCTTGACCACTGGGCTACCGCAGCCCCGATTTTTGTGCAGAAGGGATGAATCGTGTTAAATATATCCGCTCAAAGTACTAATGGTTGCATGCATTGGACATGAAAAATGGGATGCCAGCTCAAATACCGACTTCTTCGTCTGGTTCAAGATATGTTAAGTGGACCTTTAAAAATAGTCAGATAGAAAAGTCTAATAAAAAACAAATGACAGGAAGCAAAAATTTATTATATTTAGCATTATAAGTATACGTACCATTTTTGACAAATTCACTTCACTTCTATCTAAGTAAGTATTGAACCGCAATGCATTTCAGCGAACCTAATCTCTTGATATTCAATAAAATCGAACGGAAGCGTTTGCTCGAAGAGGCAATCTCTACAGAACGTGACTCATGGAACAAATACGAATTCCTAAAGGTAGATAATAGAGCTGTAAACGGAAAACGCTCAGAAGGGATCCATTTCTTGATTAATGACATTGAGTAGGAGACTCCCAAACTGTGGACGATGTGTGTTTGAGTTTGGAACAACCGGATCTTTTATTTTCGAGACTTAAGATTAAGGTTGTGGAAGTAATAAAATTTTTTGAGAGGCTTAGTTCTGAAACAATGGACTGTGATGAATGTCAGTGCTAATGCGCCAAAAAGAAAAATTAAGTGAAAAACTGCTGAGTTACTAGCATTACACAGATCCTTTAAAGGCCAAGAACTCGTAAAAGTGACAAAAAATAAATAAAGCTGGGTATAAGAGGAATTTAGGTTGTTAAAAAAATAAGATTTACCTTAAATTATTTTTTCCTTCAATTATTTTTAATATAAATCTTAAGCTGAATAGAATTCTGGAAGGGGTGGGGGAATGAGGGTCTTTCTCAGTGATAAATACTAGCAATATAAGTTGCATTTCAAACGTAATAAAATTAAATTATATATATATTCTATTAATCAATTATGAGGTATTATATAAGGTAAAAAACAACAGTTATAACAAAAAATTTCCAATTTAACATATTTTCAGTTTATTAAGGAGAGGATCTCTGGAATAATCGATTTAAGATTAAAGCTGTAGAACATGTATTTTATCCTTTGCAAAACTAACATTTAGAAAGTAAAAGACTGTTGGGGCATTGGTATGTTTCTTTAATGTTTCGAAAAATTAAATCGTATCAAATAATAATCAAAATTTATTTACCTAGACCATTGATGGAAAAACTCTGGCTTTCCGGGCAGTTACGGCCCACCTAGAGGTTCTACACCACCCGCCTCAGAATTTAAAATAAAATAAATAAATTTTCAAAATTTCAATGTTTCAAGAGAATGATTTAAGGAAAAAGTTGGGCAAATAGCGACCAATTGTGCCCTATTTGCTCTACTGCCACTCTTTGAGGGCAATACTAGTGTGTTGCCCGCAAAGAGTTTTTTGCATTCTACCATGACAGTCAGAAAAGGGGATAGGGTACATTTGTCTCATTAAACTGATACTAAAATTAAATGCGCTTTACAGCTACATTATGAAATTAGCACAACAAATAAATTGAATAAAACTGCCATTGCTTTATTTAACTTATATTCATTGATTTTTATAGTACAATTTATACCTTTTTTGAGAAGCAAAGTTAATTAATGAAATGTATTGTTGATTAAAAAGGTGAAGCCCTCCAGTATCTTAGCTTCTATAATATGGCTTTCGTGCCAAAACAATTGCCCACCCCTGATTTAAAGGGAATGTTTAATTCTTTGTATATGCAAAATTTCCACAGAAAGTGTCGTTTTTGATATACGGGAGAATCTCATAAAAGTGATTAAAATATTTCCGTAAGGACACAAAAATATCAATCGATATGAAGTGTTATGACGATATAATTACATAATAGCGAGTTCCTACATCGAATTCTTTAATTTATTATTTTGAATCAAAATATTTTTGATTTTTCTCTTTGTCGTGAAAAAAAACATGATTATAAATTCGTTTAGATCGAAGGAAAATAAATTATTGGTTTTATGTTCTATGTTATTGAAAAAGCAACACCGGGAAGGATTGATCAGAAAAGTGAAGAAATATGACAGAGAAAAACAGCAACGAACAATAAGTGACGTTTGTTTTGAAATGACACTTGTAACAGTGGGGGAAATATCAACTCGGAAAGGTTTTAAAAAGGAATCTCTACAATCACTTTAACGAAGCAAACATGGATAGGCTCTGAACGAAAAAGAACGTGGATGACACTGTGAGAAATGGCTCTCCATTCCTTGTTTACCATTTGTTACAGTTAATCTTGTGAACGCGGAGGTGAAAAGGGGGGTTGGGCGTCTAATCACTTTTTAAAATGTGTTCGATTGGTGAGGTATCAGGGGAGAACGATGATATATTGTAAAGTACTTTGATTGTTGCCACAGTGAAGATTGGGCATTATCCTACTGCTAAAAGGCATCAAGAAACTCCCGAAGGAAAGGGAGTGTTATTGGTTGCAGTAGATTCATGTATCTTTAGTCCACCATAATGACCTGAATACGAACCAGAGGTGATTGCTATGATATTTGAAACTATCATATCGCTTCGCAACGTTTTTTATATGCAACCGAATTGGACCTATCATTACGCTAGTGAGGAACTCATTGGGACTCTATAGTTATTTTTGGGCCCGGAAAGAGGAAACCATCTGAAAACCCGACCGGGGCCCCTTTTCATCCATGTCACTTCAACGCGGTATCATTGGAAACGGAGTTTTCTGTACTCTTGGGTCAATAGCAATTTTCTTAGCGGATGCCATGAGTGTAAGCTACTTGCAACCAGTCGGTGGATAATAGTTTAAAGGGGTATGGGGGCATCCAAAGGTGACATGCGCATGCTTCTAAGTGGCAGCAAAAATGGCTTGTTTGTGCCGTCACCACTAGTTGTTGGATTTGTCGATCCATGCATGTTGATGTCTCTTTGGCGGATTATTTTCCCTTTTACCATTCCCCCGTCTATAGGAAAAGTTCATTTGAGGTGGGCCAACCTGAACTTCTAAAAAAATCACTTATGCCTTGGAAAAAAACATCTGTCTATTACAGCGTCTCCACGTAGTGGTTTGCATTCTTTTTTATTCCATGTGACCTCTGAGACAAAAAAATTATCACAATGATTTTCCTAGAAGAAATAATGGCACGTATACCGTGTTCTACACAGGTTCCTTCCTATAAATCTACTCGACGTATGCCCGGGGGGATGAGCTTTTAATTTTGTTTGATTACCAAAGAGGTGTGCCTACTTTGGGAAATTTTTTTCGATTTTTAAACCCCTTTTAAACTTGTCCTTTTTTTAATGTCACAAAAAATAAACTCTTTGGGAGAATCAGTCAAACAAACTATTAATCTTGCTTATTAAAAATCCACAAATATATGCATTTTTACATATCCCCAACTCTCAGCTAACCGTTCATTGTGGCAGAGTAATGGTGTGAAGAAATACTACTTTGTATAAATAACAAAAGGCTATTATTTGAAAGACTCAACTTTATTTTCGCAATAACCATTCACCAGAGTGATATATTTATATAAAGAGATTATTTGAACTCTCAGAATCACATATTTATTAAAATATTTTTGGGTTATAAGGTTTTCTACTATCTTAAGAGTTCCAGAGTGAGTTAATGCATAAAGTAAGTTGCAACGATTTTGAATTAGATCTGAGAATACGTGTAGATAGTTTGGGTGTAAAAAGGAGTCTACGGACGAGATATTAAAAGTGAGACCTGTCCACAAAAGCAAAGGTTTTCGCAAAGTTAATTTAGAGTATTCAAAATTCCTCTTCACTTCTCGGTAGTTAACTCAAATCTCATGAAATGTTATTTTCTCAATCTGAATAGAATAGTGAGTGAGTGAATACTTATGTCGCACTATTAAGCTACTCGAGGGCTTTTGGCAGCGAACCTCGTAATTTTGAACCATCATCAAGTGACGAGCACGACACTTGAGCTGCTAACCCTTCTGCTAATTTCCACACTACACCAACGGAAGGAAGTTTGAGCCTCGACAAATTTAACGTTCATCTCCCCCTACAAGGCGGGTCTTCAACGGTACTCAGCTCGAGCTCATGACACACCGGCCACGAATCCGTTACCTTGACCACTAGGCTACCGCGGTCACCTTAACAGAATAACAGTTAACCTCAATTTTCCGTGTAAACTTCATTGGTATTTGGAATGAGAAATAAAAAGTGGTGGTGGTGAGTGAGGGGAATATTAACGTCGCACTGTTCAGCTACACGAGGGCTTTTGGCGACGGACCACGTAATTTTGCAGGTCAAGGAGTGGACGACACCCGAGCTCACCCCTCTCCCATACACCAACACCAACGGGGGACGTTTGCTCTCGACAGATTTAAAGTTTATCGCTGCCCTACGGCGGGTCTTTGTGGTACTGGCTCGAACTCATGACATGCCTGCATGGTCCGATACCTTAAAACCCCGGGCTCCGCGCGAAATAAAAAGTGAAAAAGGGGAAGCACGCAGGGCATCACTTCGCTTTGTTGCCCGGAAGTGCTCTGAGATGAATTAGAGACATTTTTTTATCTGAATTATTGTCTATTGATTAAAACTACATGCAAGTTTTTGTATTTACTACGACTTGCATTTTGCAAAAATATCAATAGATCAATAGCTTAACTTAATAAAGAAAGGAATTATTGACTTTATATATTATAGTTTATATATATTGACTTTATATATTTTATAGTCTTTCATAGCGAAAATAATATTATACATACAAATCAGTAATTCCACTCTACTGATTTTGAAGTTTAATTCTTCTGTCTATCACTTTCAGCAGCAACTGAAAAGACTTTTACGATTTTTATAAATTAGGATTATAGATTCGAATTGTTCACCCACTCCCACCTATATATTGTAGTAAAAATATGAAACTTTTATTAAAAAAATTTGGCAAATTATCCTGGTAATTATATATTAAAGATAATTGTGTGATATCATTAAGTTTAAAATGCTTTAGTTTGGTTTATAGTTTCAGGCAGATTTAATTACTATTGTACAACACAAAAGGCAGCGATGATGGTTTCACGGTATTAAAAAGCCGATCCCCTTTCTCCTTAAAATTTCTTAAATTGTAAGATTGTAAGAAATTTATTAGGCTGGGAAAGTATAAGGTCGAGTCATAAGTAACTTCCGTTTCTTTTATCAGATATTTATTTTGCTCTCATTAAATAAAAAAATTACATTAATTTATTACGTATTCACCACCCTTATCTATAACCTTCTTCCATCGTTCTGGCAGTTTATAAATTCCTTCCTTGCAAAATGTGGGGGGTTTGGACTGGAAGAAATTTTCGACAGCCTGCGTAATTTGCTCTTCAGAATTGAAAGTTTTTCCATTAAAAAAATTGTAGGGAACAGAAAAGGAGGTAGTCTGTTGGAGCAACATCTGGCGAGTAAGGAGGATGTGGTAAAACAAACCATCCTAGCTCAAGAATTTTTTCTTGACTCACCTTTGCTGTATGTGGTCGCGCTTTGTCGAGCGAAGGATACATTTTGCGATTGGCAAATACAGGACGCTTTTCACGGAATTTTTTGAACTTTTGCAGTTTCTGAACATATCTATCCGCAAGTAGTTAAATTTGGCTGCAACAACTCATGGTAAATTATTTCGACAATCCCACCCTCACACAAAGATTTTTTGCCTGGATGCTTGCTTGCTTTCGGATCGGAAAGGGGTGATTCATCTTTATCAACCACTGTCTTTTTGAAACTATATTCTCGTAGGGGACCCATTTTTCATACCCTGTTACAACCCTGTTTAAAAATTTTACCCGTGAGAGCCCCTTGTGGCGATTGACATGCATCTTTTTTATTTTCACCCCACACAAAAAGTTTGGGGTCCCCTACCCAAAAAATTTTTGCTGATTTTCCCCTAATTTCTTCAGGTGGCGGATAACTGTTGATTGCGATTTACCCCCCTTTCTTCAAACATTTTCCCCGATTGATGTGGGGGGTTTTGCTCAATACTCCCTTTTAAAAAAGGATGTCGTCGGAATGGACGTCCTGCTCTCGGTTCTTTTTTAAAGTCATATCCCAAAAACTTTTTACAAGATTTCTAACTGCCCGTCAGTTACAATCCTTCCCCATACACTCTGCATATTTTTTTTGGCTTTTTGTCTTGTTTAAATTCAAAAAGCATCACATGACGAATATGTAGTTTGGGCTCCCTCCTTTTCAGAGGATAAAAAGCAGATTTTTGTTATCATACAAATTGTTGACGAAAGACTAACGGAAACCCGGGGAACTAATGAAAACAAAAACTCGTTGTCACTAACTCATAAAGGGGAAATTAATATTGATTCTACCGCTGCGTCGGGTTTCTTATGACCGATCTTTTTAAAACCCAAATTATATCACATGGAGTCTTATAATGAAAAAGGTCTAGAACTTTTGACTAGACCAATAAGTCATTTGGTCCATTTTTGTTAAATAATGGTTTCCGCAAAACAGTTGACAATTTTTCGCACAACCCTAATATCAAATCTGATGCTTAAGTTATTAAAAGTGTAAGGGGTCTCAGACGCTGAAAATACAAACAATTTTCAAATAGATATAATTATTTGGAATTAAAATGAGATAATATTTGAATCTTTTACACATTATTTATAAAGGAATAAAGTTTAAAAAAGTACAAAAATGTTTATATATATAAAATATAGTCATAATTTAAAAAAATTATAAGCATATGAAATTACGAAACATTTCTGTAAAAAATAATATGTAAATTTTACGTTGAGCGTGGTATTTTCTAAAATAGTAGCCTTTGATGCATAAAACTTTATAGAATTATAAAATGTACCATGCTCTTTAAACCCTACCTAATTTTAGTATTATATATCTTTTGTATTTTAAAATATTTAAAAAATATTTAAATTAAAAAAAATGTTTTTTTTAATGTGTAATTTTTTTATTTTTTAAAAAATATAATTTATTCTATTTATATAAAAATAGCTACAGTGTAATAAGGATACATTTAACTTTATAAATCAACTTATTGCTAGTATAATTAGAGCTACTATTTTAGAAAAGATGATGCGCAACGTAAAACTTAATATTTCTTACAGAAATGTTTCCTATTTTCTCTCTCATATGCTTATAATTTTTTAAATTATGATTATATTTAAAACATTTTGCACTTTTTTGAAGCCTAATTCCTTTATAAATAATTCGTAAGACACACACATTCAGATTATTTAACATTAATTTCAAAGAATTATATCTATTTGAAAATTGTTTATGTTTTTAGCCATCGAGACGAAAGTGCAAACCTTAGACCCCTTTTAATATTAGATGCAATTTATAATTTTTTTTCCGATTCAATTCTCTTACAACAGTTTTAAATTGAGATGTAATTTTTAAATCATGATTTTTTTGCTCAATTTTCATTAAATATTTATGAGATTGGATTTTGATTAATTTATAAATTGGTCTAGTATATATATATATGTTACCGTTAAATTGTGAAATGCGTTATTTCATGGAATAACTAGGTATTTCATGAAATAACTAGACACAATTCAGTTAAAGTATGTAAAATTATTGAATTCTACGATTTAACTAGATATCCTGTAGAATAACGATTACTTGATCGTGTGTGTGTTAAAGTATTAAATACGGCACTCGAAAGTTCTTTGAACCGGTTCTAGCTGCTTTAGGAAGGATTTTTCCGATTAGATACTACAGATGACCGAAAAAAACAGTTGTACTCTGGATATCAATTCAGTATATATCAGCGAAAATTAATTTCCATTGAAAAAGTTGCAAATATTGACACAATGCTTCGATCTGTTGCAACAGCTTAAAGTTGCTGTACTGAACAAGGAGTCTCCCAGCCAGTATGGTGGCTATGACTCTCGGCTTGTAACCGAGTGGGCTCGGGTTTGATTTCCGAGTAAGACATGGTTGTATTTAATTCGGGAAAGAAGTCGGTCTTTCGCCTGTAATGGATTCCCGTCTCGAAAGGAAAGCAGCGCACTCCTTCTTGTTATATGCTGGGATCATCATATGTAATAAATGTGTATATTCTTCTATTGTATTATATGCTTTCTGTTCTTCTTCAATTGTATTTCAAATGTTTCAAGGATAAAAAACACAAGTCAACAACAACTGAACAAGAATTTAAAAAGTGCTCTCGTGTAAAAAAAAATGTGTAATATATAGTAAAAAGCATGCTTGTTTCACAAAAATAATAAACATTGCAATATCCAAAGTGTCATCACAGCAATCCTTGCTCTAATAAATAATGAAAAGTAAGATAAAGGTATCTCATAAAATTTAAATTAATATTCTCTTGCATTTTTGTATTAAAAAGTTTACGCACAATGTTTTTGTGTATCAACCCTCCTTTTCCTTCCCAGCATGTATTTTTGTTGATAATATTTAAATATAATCTATTTTTATAACATATTCTTTTTTTTCTCTTTCTGTTTAACTAAAATATTAACAATATGTGGAATAATAAATTATATCATCTGTTTTCCCTTATTATTTATAAATTATTCATCCGCAAAAGGGATAAAAAGCATTTTTTGAGAGATTTCAGCTATTTATGATCAATCAATTTATAAAATATCTTTGAAAGTGGTTTTTTTCGTTTTAACAGCTAATCCTTAGCTATTTCATAGAAGACCTAGTTATTTCATAGAGTAACTAAGTAAAGTTGAAATTTTTCATCTATTATATACTTAAACTGACTTGTATAGTTATTTCATGAAATACCTTATAGTTATTCTATGAAATAACTGAATTATATACTTTAATGGTAAGATATGTTACATATTCAAATGGTCAAACATTCCCACGAAACAAACTTTTTAGATTTGATTTAATTTTAATTTACATCATACTTTGAAGCTCCGCTAAAGGTAAAGGATCTCATAATTTTAAACCACTGTCAAGTGATGAGGACGACTCCTAAGCTGGCACTCCCCTCTCCGAACTTCCACATCTTGCCAACGGGAGGACACTTAACAGACTAAGAAATTTGAATAATTACTTCTTTATTAACCCTTTATATATATATCTACCGCATTATGATTTACTGCAGTTTTTTTCATGCAATTTTTTTTTGGATCCCTACATTAAAAGTTAAGGGATATACATTAATAAAGTACTAAATTTTTGGGGAAAATTTTAAATTTTGTTAGAGTTTAAAATTTAAATTTAAAAATATATTCAACCGTAAAATTAATTATACACCCCGTTTTTTTTAAAAAAAATAGTAAAAACTTTTTTCTGGTCTTCATTAACAAAAAAAAAAAAATAAGACACTTAAATTTTGACATTAACTTTTTTTTTGGGAAAAAAAAATGAAAATTCTTCGAATCCACTGAAAACGCCAATTTCTGTTTGAACACTATTCCCCTTTCCCCACTCATAATGGGAAACCCCATTTTGCCATATATCTTGGTAGAGAAAATTTTCGAATTTTCCCCGCCCCCGTCGAATATTCGTAAATATATGGTTATTCTATGTAATTTTTAAGTGCGTGGTACTTATAAGAACCATCGGTAGATAAAGGGTTAAATGTGGTTTACACATAAATTTCAGAATGAGGTAACGGAACTTCAAACTTGACTGAAGGGAGAAATAAATACGCATTCCAGCAAAACTGATTTTTGAGGCAAGAAAAATTACTATTAAATCCAGATTCGGAGGATTATATGTTAAATTTTCATTATTTTTTGTGGGAGGAAAATGAAATTATATCTCATGGGCTATCGGTATTAATTTTCAAGCCCAAAGGGTGGTTCTTTTTTTTTCCCCCAAATTTTTACCCAAGAAAAACAAGTTAGAATATGTAGTTCAATTTAATTACAGTGGGGGCCCTCAATAAACGAAGCCCTTAAATCCCGAAAAAGTTCGTTATAAAAAAAGAGGTTCATCTTTTCATATCCTTTTTCCAATAAAAAAAATTTTTAAAGGGCCCATAAACACTATATATTAAAATAAATAATTATTCAAAATTTTTGTAAATATTTTAAATTATAAAAAAGAAAAAAAAAATTGCAAGGAAAGTTTTTTGACGCCTTTATCCACCCTGAAGAATTAAATGTATTTTTTTTAATGTCAAGAAAATTAAGTTTTAACTTTTTCCGAGCTACAAGAAACAAAGTTCCAGTCCCTTTTTTATCAACACTAAAATGAACGGAGTTAGTTCAAGGACACAAACAACCCCAACTGGGGGAAAAGGGGGAAATATCGAAGATGTTTACAGTGAACTGGAAATGGGGTAAAAGGTTGCATTTTGGATAAAAAGCCCAGAATTTTATTGCTCTGGGCAAAACCCACACCTAAAAAAACCCCATTTCAAAATTTATGACCACTATAAAATGTTTTAAAAAAGAGGAATAACTTGAAATGTCTAGAAATTTTTTTTAAAAATAGGAGAAAAAAAAAAAAAAATTTACAAGAAAAAAAGGTTTTTATATAGAAAATGCCCCCCCCGCTATAGAGAGGTTATTTTACGGTAAAAAAACGGGGAAATGTTCCGGGTTTCCCGGGAAAAAGTTCGCAAATAGAAAAATCTTCACAATATAGAGATTCGTTTTTAAGGGGGTTCGACTGTATTAGCATATTTGTATAAACTTTTTCCAAAAAGGACAATAAGTTTTTTGGATGAAGTTAAATTTGCGGAAAAAATAAAAAATTTTATAGTAGATAAAACTAAAAATTGATAGTGACAAATGGTTTTTATGATCTATATATCTCGGGATTCGTAAAGTTTTTACTCCAAAAATTTTTTAAAAAGGAAACTGTATTGCGCTCGGGGGGGCTCCCCTTGAATTGTTTACCAAAGTGTAAGTAATATTTGTAACTCGTGATAATGAAGTACATGATAATAATTTAAAAAATTGTTTTAAATTTTTATTATGTATCTTCTTTTTTATTTTTTTAATTTTTTTAAAGGAATTAAAATTGGGGAAAACCCCTCTCCAGTTTAAAGTTTTTTTTAATTCTTTCCTTGAAAATTTAAAAGGAAGTTTTTTAAACAAAAAGTTCGGAATTTATTTTAAAAAAAAGCCAAAAATTTAAATTAAATTTTTCTTGAAAAAAAAATTTAGGAAACCCCTTTTTATAAAAATTTTTTTAAAAACATTTTGCAAAAAATTTTTAAAAATTTAATTTTACAAATATTTCAAAAATTTTTTGAAAAACCTTTTTAAAAAAAAATTGGTTTTTTGGTAAAAAAAGGGGTTTTTAAAATTTTTAAAAAATTAATATTTTGCCTGTTTACGGGGGCCCCTCAGAACCTTTTTTGAAAGTTAAATGATTTTTTAAAAAAAATTCACATTATTTTCATTTTTTAAAAAAACCCTTTGGGAAATAAATTATTGGCGTTTTTTCAAAAATTCGGGGCCCTCTTTTTTGACTAAATTTTTGGTTTAAATTTACTTCTAAATTTTAATTTTTTTTTAAAAATTTTTTAAAAAAGTTAACCTTTTAAAAAAAATTTCGGGAAAAAAGAAAAAAAAAAGGCATTCCAGCCTTTTGGTCGTTCCCTTTTTCATCTTTTTTTTTTGGTTAATGTCGGGCCCAATTTTTTAAAAAAAACCCTCGAAAGTTAAAGACTTTTTGAAGTAAAAAAAGAAATGTTTTTTCCCCAATGAAAATTTTTGTTTAAATTTTCCATAAAAAAACCCCCGAACCCCATCCCCACGAAAATTGGTTTTTTAAGGAAAAACCATTAATTTTGAAAAATTTTTTTTGGTAAAACCCCTTATTTTTGTTTTCCCCTTGGGTGGCTAATAATTTAAAAATTTTAAAAGAGGGCCCCCCCAAAATAGGGGAAAAAAATGAATCTTTTTTTTTACACTTGTAAAAATTTTAAAATTGCTTTTTTTAATGTTTTTTTTAATTTTTTTGGTTAAAATTTTAAAATTTAAAGGGAATATTGCTACAAAAAAATCTCAAATTTTAAGATCAATTTTTTTGAAGAGCTAATATTAAGAACCGAATGTAAATTATTCCGAAAACATTGATAACTAATATGTCAGCTTGTATTTTTAAAAAATGGCTTTTCTCTTATCCTTATGAGCCTTGTAATATATGAGCCGTTTTCTTTAAAAGTGGTGTAAGTCCATTTTAAAAAAAAGGTTTAAATTTTGAAAATTAAAAGCAAAACTGTTTTGAACTTTTATCTATGAACGTTCCCCCAAAAAACCCCTTTAAAATTTTCACCATTTTGTCAATATAAATTTTTGGGAGGTGGGGTTAAAAAAAAAATTTTTAATTTAGAGTTACTTTGGGGGTAAATATCTCCATAAGAAAATTTGGGCTTTTCAAATTTCCCAAAAAAAAAGGCTTATAAAATAATAGTGTAAGCCCCCTTATGGGAAAACAAAAAATGTTTTAGTGATTTTTATTTTTGCGATAATTAATAATTTCAGTTGCCTTACGCAATTTTGCGTAAAGCGTATATTTTTGTACTTGTAAAAAGGGGGAAATATAAACCAAAAATTTATTTAAAATTTAAAGATCTTTAAAATCAATTCAATCCCTAACTGATGTTTTGGGCGTGAAAAATTACATGAAAGCGACTTCATTTTTTATTTTGGTGCATCCGACTATGTTCGGGAAACCCTGATTTTAAAACGGGGAAAAAGATACTCTTTTGGGATATTTTTGTTCACTTTAGATTAGAAAAACATGCCCAAATTTCTTTTTAAAGGGCATTTTGAAAAAAATTATTTAAAATTCCCCAAAATTTTGGGAAAAAAATTTCCTTTAAAATTAAATTTTTTAAAAACCTTTTATTTAAAATTCTTCTATTATAATAATATTTTGGCCGGGATATTCCGGACCTTTTACAGAGGCTCAACTAGAATTTTTGAAATATATAAAATTAGAAATGGGTTTATCCATATTTTCGACAACAGAAGGGGGCAATTTTAAAGGGAAAAAAACGCCAAAAATTATTATTTTCCCCAAAGGGGTTTAAACCCGAAAAAAATGGAATTTTTCAAAATCAAATTGGGGGCCCCTGTAAGTTTTTGAAAAAAAGATTATTCAAGTTTAATTTTTTTCCAAAAATTTTATTTAAATAATTTTTTTAAAAAGTCCTTAAAAAAATTTTATACATTAGTTAAACCCAAAATGACACCAAAATCATGAAAATTATCCTTTATGCGCTTTTTTAAAATTTTTGGGTTTCCGGGAAAGTAGTCGGATACCAAACTTCAAAAAATTTTACAATCAAACGCCACATCAACATCCCTTTTAAAAATTCCCAAAAAGAAAAATAAAAATCATAAGAACAAACTAGAAGCCCCTTTTAAAAACATTACAAACTGATTATTTCCACAACACAAAGGAGAAAAGCTTAATATCAATCTCTTCCAACTTAATAAACCAAACCCCCCCCCCTTTTTTCACATTTAAAACCCCCTTCCCCCACTACACTTTGTAACTATCCCCCCCCCCCAATTCCCCCCCAAACCAACCCGGGGCTTCCCCCCCTCCCGCCCAACCCCTTTTTTTTCGAAAAATCCTATAAACCCAACCCCAATGTTTTTTTCCATCTTCCCCCCACGCTTTCTTTTTTTCCCCCCTTTTCAGAAAACCATCATCTCCGGGCAGTACCTTAGGGGGCCATTCCCCGGAAGCCCCCCGAGACCCCGGCCGGACGGGGGGGAGTGTACATCCCACGCACTGTCCGGCCGTGTCCGTGCATAGCTTCTACCCACCCCCTCGCCTGGGGGAGTCCCCCGACCCCCGGGGCACACCCCCCCCCCAAGAGGGGTCTCCCGGGACTTCGGCGTGTGTGTGTGAATAAAATCCAGGGCAAGCACAGGCATCCTTTTTCTGCAACGGGTGTAAACGATTTTTTCAAAAAGAAGCGTTCGGAGGAAACTCATCTACAGGTAGGTTCCGTTTTTCGTATTCATGTTGATGTAAAACTACTCATAATATGTCATCCCCATTGTTATCTGTTACGGTGTGAAGGAAAGTAATAATTGCCATCTATGATAGTGTGCGGACTCTTTCCTTAAAAATATAATATCGTATAAAAAAAAAGTTTTATAAATGTGTATAAACTTGTAAGCAACCAATTTAATTATATAAATTCATTAAAAAAGCAAAAATAAGGGTTTAAAATACCCAAAAACCCCTTTTTCCCGGGTATAATTTTTTGTAATAATTTTGTAAGCAAGTAAACATTTTTTTTTGTCTTAAATAATGACCCTACAAAATAAAAATTATTTTGTAAAATTTATTTCACATTTTTAAACGATATTATGTGTAGCTGTTTAGGAATGTACCAACAAAATGGATGTGCTTGTACATCAAAGGTAAAATAATCACTGTAATGATCTATTTTTTGAAAAGCATGAATAGATATAATAATGCAAAACTATAAGATAATAAATTTATTTGTAAAAAAATGTAAAATATAAAATTTTTGTATTGATGAAAATATGTGGTGTTTATTTTTTATGTTTACTTTTTATCAAATCCGAAGAGCGATGGATCTTCGATTTATTTTTACTGAAATGTTTAAATCAAAATATAGTAATATTAAAATTTGAAAATTGCTTATTATTCTTTTGTTCATAGCTGCCTTGCATCTTTATAATTCAAATTAAGAAGAAATATTTTTTAAAAAACCCTTATATTTGTTGCTTTGTTAATGTGTATCTTTTTTAATGTTCTCACTGGGTTTATTGGAATTTTTTCAGAAGCCTTTTTTTTAAAAGGGTTTACCCTTCCTTTTAATTGGGGAAACATATATGTCCGGGAAAAAAAATTTGAATTTATTTTATACTTTTTGTTTTTTTTCCAAAAAACCATTTTTATTTAAAAAAGTGATTTAATTTTCTTTTTTGTTGTTAAAAATTTGTTTGTTTTTACTGGGGAAAAAAGAGGATTTGGAAAATTTTAAATTAAAAAAATATATATAAGCAATTTAATTAAAAGACTAACAAGTTTAACTATAAGTAACCCTGACTGCATTGCAGTAGTTCAACTATAACCACCAAAACCTGGTTCAAGTTTAAATTTAAAGCTATTTTTATTAAATAGCTAAAAATATCTGAACGATCGTTTGATATTTCGTACAAATATTTCTTCAAACATTCTGTCTTATATTGTCCCAACTAGTTTGTATATAAGTATGTAGTTAAAAGTTTAATACATATTTTTGATGAAAATTTTTCTTTATCTGAAACATCCAAAAAGTGCAAACAAAACATCCAAGTTCCAGCATCGCCAAATGTTTAAAAATACACTTTAGAATGCTGTTATGATTGCATTTCTAAAAAATGCGTGTGTATGCAACATGAGCAAAAGATAATTTAGTAATTTGACTAATTTTCATGGTAAAATTGCCTCTCAAATAAACAGCATTAAAATTAATTAAAATTTTATCTTTGAAAAAAAAAATTTACAGATACTATGCGTGCGTTCAAAGATAATTGTAATAACAGGTATTAATCTTTTCTTTTTTTAAGTAAACTGTTAAAAGAAGTGGTAAATAAAAGATCAAAATTTCTGTTAAATGTTTAGAAAAAGTTTATATTATCATTATTCCTTTCTCTGAAAACTAATAAAGACTACGAAAGAATTTTTTAAGTTTTCAATTTTGATGATCAACTAAAATTTCAAGGATTTACATAAATGATAACTCTAAACGAAAAGAAAAAATGGTGCAGCAACGTAAGACTTATATATCTAAACTATCAAGAAAATTTTTCTAATAGAAAATATATTGTGTTGTAATAGAGTTAGTAAAACATTATTCAAATTTATATTCATAGAAATTCATTTTATGTTTATTGAAATTATAAAATGTAGAAATTCATTCCAAAATATATTCATTATAGTATTAAAAAAATATAATTATCAAAAGATAATTAATAAAACGTGTTATTGATTCTTAGTTTCAATTAATTAAAAAGCAATAAATGAATTAAACATGGAAGAAATTGAAATTTTTTAGTCAATGTTATTACGTTTTTCCTTCTAAATCTCAAATAATAAATACCTATTAGGAATAAACTTATTAATTTAAGCAGATATTCCTAATCCAAACTAACTAACTTAATTAAATATGTCTGCTTCTATTCAGTTAAAATGTGTAAAACATTTCACCAAAACTACATTAAAACAAAATATTTTAAGAATTTTCTAGCAAATTTTTTGTGAACGTCATGTAAGACTTTTACCAGTGAAATTGAGCTGAATATTCTTAAATTTTAATGAAAAGTTACCATACAAAATTTTATGATACTGAAGTTCAACTTTAAGTTAAATTACTATATATATATAAATTTAATATTATTATATTTTTCCTATCTGTATTTAAATAATGAAATAATTTTTAAAAAAGATAATTGCAGCACATTTTTAGTAACAAAATTTAACATTATACAATTAAATAGTTTGAGGCAATGAATTAAATATAAAATTAGTGAATTTTAAAATATCAACAAGCAGAGTATAAACATTTATTTGTGATTTTCTGCTTCTATTAAAATATCATGTAACTTGAAACAGGCAATAGTTATTAAAAATACTTTTTGATATAATTTTTTAAATCAACTTTTTCGTGTTATTTTTTATCTTTCATGACTCATTGTTATTTCTATAGATCAACCAAAAAAATGACCTTTATTCCACCTACCAAAAAAAAAATTTTTTAATCGAAGAAAAAATTAAGTAGGGAGGGGGGGTAATCTGTTTTTATCCGGCAACCCATGAACCATACCTTTTTCATGTTTCCCAAAAAAAAAAGAAAAGTTGGAAAAAAAATCTTTTCAAAAAAACATGAATAAAGTGAGTGTATATTAACGCCCACAGTAGCGCAACAGGCTTTTTTTCGGGGGGGCCCGGGGTTGAAAGTTCACCTTCTTGCATCAGCATTTTTGATTTTGTAAATTTTTCAGAAAAAAACACAGAAAAACAAAATTTTGAATAAGTAATTAGATCAATTAATAAAATTAACATTAATAACAAATATTTAATTAAATTTTACGTTTTATATATGAATTATAACCAATGGGAAAAAAAATCGGGTTTTTGGGGGGCCCGGACCCCCAGGCCCCCTTTGTTGCGCCACGACCCCGCACTATAAACAACAGATGGGCTTTGGGGCCCTCAATTTTGAACCATAGTCAAATGACGAGGGTGACACCTGAGCTGCAACTCCCCCTCCTAGCTACACATCCACCAACGGGAGGACACTGAGCCTTAACGTGCATAGACTTTCTCTTTTCGGCGGGTCTTCAGTGATATTAGGCCTAATTCACCCCTCCATCCAGGGCTTTCTGGGCAAGACATGAATAAAACCAGAGCTATTTTGGTGGAGTTCGATTATATAATATCCTGATCATGAATATGCGACAAATTTATCTATGCCATTTGCATAATAGTTAACATTAAGTGCAATTTATAAACTCTTTTCTTTTTTTACTGATTGGTGTCAAGGGAAACGGGAATTGCGTGGTCGAAAAAGCTCCGAAATCGGGCCCGCTTGCAGCAAAAAAGTGCGCAGATGGGAGAATAAAGATGGTAAGAAACCTTATAAATATTAGTGTTCGAATTTGATATTCATTTGCATGCAGAAAAAAAAAAGGAATAAGATTTTAAGAACAATAAATTTGCTTCGTTTAAAATTTTTATCAAAAAAATTTTGCAATATATTTTTCCTTCTGAGCATTGCATTTTTTTAAGTATAATTTAAGATAAAATTTTGTTTTTTCATTTGTCAAAATAGCCTTAATCAAAGACTGTCTCCATTCAATGTCACGGAATGGAACCCTTACCCAAAAAGTATTTTCAGACAGAAAAATATTCCAATTTTATTATAAATTTGCATGGTTAAACACATGGGATTTATCATATTATGCTTTATAACGATTTTTAAATAATTTATAAGTATTTAATTTTTTCTTAAACGGGTAGGTATAATTTTCAGCTCAATTTAGTATTACAATATGGAAGATGAAGTATAGAACATGTTTTTTATATATTTTTAAAAAGTAGAACATTAATATGGCTAACCCTTTTTGAGCACAATGAAGCCCGGAAAAAATCGAATTTTTAATTTAAAGGTTAAAACATTTTTCAGTACGCAAAAAGGCTACAAGTAATTTTTTTTATGGAATTATTTATTGTTGGTTTTAATTTTTGAAAAATTTAAAAAAATAAAAATTTTTTCAAAAAAATAAAATAAATAAATAAATAAATAGAAATAAAAAATAATAAAAATAAAAACAAAATAAATAAATAAAATAAAATAAATAAATAAAAAAATAAATAAACATTTGCAAGTTTTTTTTTTAAAATTTAAACTGAGAGAATTAAAAATTTTAATAAAAATTATGAAGAAAAATACCAAAGCATAAAAATAAATAAATTTAAAAAATTTATTTTAAAAAAATAAATTATTTAAATAGTTTTTTAATTTTAAAGAAAAAAAAAAGAAACAAATATGACCTTAAAATTTTTGGGATTTTTAACTTTTAAATTAATTATAAAAAAGTTTTTTTAAGGTCAATTATTTTTAAAAAAAAAAGCATATAATCAAAATTTTTTTAATTTAAGCTTTTAATTTTCAAAATTTGAATGTGAAAGTCCATTACGATAATAGTAAGAGCTTTTTCATAAGAGTTAAAAAATTTAAAATTTATTAAAAAAGGACATAGAGTAAATTTATGGAAAAAGAAATAAAATTATATTTTTTTCTAATTAAAATAGATATAATTTAAAAAATATCTTTCAAATTTTCATTTTTTAAAAAAAAAAG
>BMAV01022515.1:0-93753 GCA_019973955.1 Trichonephila inaurata madagascariensis
ATTAGTAAATTTATGAATAATCTCAACTGAAGCAGTAATAAAAAATAAACATGCCGTTAAGCTTGGAATACCTTTACGATATACAAAAAAAAAATAATAGTTCTGTAGAATTCTTAAATTCATTTTTTACTGCCTTAGTGCTATGCACATTGGCCCAATTGTAAAAAAAATTGTTTTTCAGGATTAACTTTAAAAACATTATTCGGAATATGTAAGTTCGACATAGTCATTCAGTTATCTTTCCACTGAATTTTGTTAATGAGTAGCTGATAATATATAATTTCTTTAATAAAAAGTATGAGTACATATTTATCAGCATAGATCTAATAGTGAAAGGAGTTATTGGGTTAATGCAGTTCTATCTTTAATTTCAATATTATAGACTTTATTTTATTATAATTAAATAGAAGCAAAGTTTTAAGTGAATTCTACTGCACTTTTGAACCTTAGCTAGAAGACAGTGTGTGATTTTATCTAATTTATGTATTTTCTATACACACATATAAAGATACTGAAAATCAAGTGTAACGAACTTTATTCAAGACCCGTTTTTTTGTCTTGAGCTTAATTACAAAATATGCATGATGTGCTTTTCTGACAAAATGTGTTTACAAAACGGCATTCGGTCACAAAAAGAAATTGACCCAAATTTAATACGAATCTGAAAAGTAATACACAGCTTCTATGTGACACATAATTGTTAATTAAATATTAATAAAAGCAATACTACAAAAAAGTTAATGTTGTTTTTATGAATTCACTGCAAAAATAGTGTTTTCACATGATTGTTGCAATCTTGAAATCATTTAAGTAAAAAAAAAATGACTGTTTCTTGATTTATATTCAAATTAATATAGAAATTTTTGCTATTCAATTCAACTATTTCACTTAAATGTTAATGTTTAATATCAAAAACTTTATGTTGACATATACGAAGCTAAGGGATTTAACACCTTGCTGATAGTTAAATAATGACTGATAATGTAACAAAGTCTTATATTATCTATATCGGATAGGAAAAAACCGATATCATTGCTACATTCAACACGTGTCTAATTTATTTAAAAGATTCTATATATTCTGCAAACTACTGTTCCATGTAAAGAAATGTATATGATTTCAACAAGAAAATAAAGTTCAAATTTTCCGAAATCCCATTTTGTAATAAAGAATGGTACTATTAAGGATGAACAATAAATATAGCTAGCAATAGGATTAAACATACTAAGTTCAATAAAATGCGTGAAACGTTTCAAAATAATTAAATACTATATGAACTGACTGTTTATTTTGAATTATTCTAATATAAAATAAATTTTATCTATCATCACACTAAATATAAGTAAGAATTTGTAAGTATAAATACCTTACTGAATAGAATTTTTTAGAATTATTATGATTGACAATACTACATGATGGTAAATAGTATATTGGGGTCATTTAATTAAATTTATTTATGCATTTTTAACATTTTTTTTAAATAAAAAAGGGGTAGGGATTGAAAAAGGTATATAAAAATATTTTGGATTTTTACATTAGAAAAATTACTTATGGTATATGATATATATGGCAGGCTCTGTTTGCTACTAAAATATAAACTTTTTTTTAAATAAATGAAAAATATTTTAGTCTTTGAACAAACAGAGATTTTCTTGTCAGTAGTCACAGAATCAGACTGACAAGAAAGATAATAAAGATGGATAATTTTTATTTGGTAAGGGAATTTTTGAGTCAGACTTAGTTACCTTTATTAGGACAAACAAAGCACTTACAAAAGATTCTTTCTGACACAACCGTATTTGCAGATTGCCTTTTCAGCTCTTGTAAGATCCCAGATCAATATAGAAACAATTTTCGAAATGACTTCAGACGTTCTAAAAACTTGAGATAACTTGTTTATAAAGCATAATATATTAATTATGAACGAAGATATAGAGCTTAGAAATTTTTATGACATAAGAAATTATTAATACTTATAGTTACAGAAAATTTTGTTGTGAAATACTTTATATAATTTATCCCAATAAAGTGTATTTCCCATTCTTCTGGTAGTGGTAAAAATAAAATTGAGCAAAAATTCAATAATTTATATTTTATTCGATTCATTGCTTAGAAAATATTCCTTTAGCAAAATTAGTTCAGAATGTTCACATGTGAATGCTAATGTTAAATTTATGTGGGAAAGATTTCATAATTATTCTCATAATTAAATTGTACGTGATTATGTTATAAATTTCTAAAAAATGAAATTCTTATTAAAATTACAGATTAATTAAATTATTCAGATACATGGAATGTTGTTTTGGAAGAATTACCGCTCAAAAAGAATTCCTCAAATTCGTATACAAAAACACAACTGCTCTGATTAAGCTAAAATTATTCATAAATACATAAATAATATCATTTAAAAAATAGCTTAATAACATCCTGTATTTGTTGGTTTTGATTAGTTTTTAATTCCGCGAAATTTTTGGACCACAATATAGTGGTTGTTCTTGAAAAAACAACATACAATCTAATCTTCTTTACATTAACAAAAACACAGATTCACTGATAAAAAAGATCTCAAAACTTGTAAAAAATCATCTAAACTTGAAACATATCAATAAAATTTAAAAGTATTACTAACTTCATACAATAGAGAATAACTTTTCGACCGGTCAATTTTATGATATTAATTAAATATCAAAATTAAAATCAGCTAAAAACGAATGAAATATTTAACTATAATGACTTATAAAAATAGTTAGTTCGGAGAACTTAAGTATAAGAGTTCTATAAATTATTCGATGTGATATTTAGTTACATCTCATATATTCCTTTTAATTAAATTATCCTAAGAGTAAATTGTATTCCTCGCAATCATAAATAAAAGGAAAATGAATGTCCCTAAGACTTATAATTTAGAGTCGAAACCTAATTTTATAAAAACATTTTTTTAGTTTTGCTTAAATTTAAGTGTAATAACATTTTATTTTGCCTCTGTTTATATCATCTGAAATATTTTTGCGGACTCGATAGACAGTAGTCGAAAGTGTAATAGTAAATATACTTTTGTATCCAATATAAAACTTTTTTAAGACTTTAAGGTATCCGACTACTTGCGACAACTTTTTTTAAAACTATGGAGATATGGGGATTTTTTGTGGTTTTTAGATTTATTTAGTATATTTTAAGACAAATTTGCTAAAATTAAGAGGAAAAAAGAAATTATTACTTCTAAAATGGTAAAAAATTGGTAAAACAAAAAATGACATAAACGGAGTCCATTCTGTACAAAAGGTTTATACACAAATTTTCAATTTTTCAATTTTGATGTGCTACTTTTCTATTCATTTTTAAATGACCTCCAGGATAAGGGATATTTTAATATTTACAAAAACTAAAGTACTTAATCTTTGTTATTAAAATTGTTTAAAAAAACAGTGATTATATTCACATAAAGGACTATAAATTTTGTAATAAAGCTGAGATTGATAAATCTGAAAGTTAAAACACCTCTACTGTTATGCAGAAACATGCACGTGTAAATTTCTAGTGCTAATTATTTTCAAAACTTTTTGAATAATCGCTGACCCCGTTTGAGCATTTTCAAAAAAACACATTTCGAGTAAAATACATTTTAGAGTATGACATCTTGCTCAAATTATTGGCATCTGCTTTTAATAAAACATTGAAGTTTTCGTTCTAGCGAATAGAAACGATAAACTTGTTATTTTATAAGGATAATAAGATGACTTGTAAAATAAAATCATAAAAATATTTGCCAATTTTTTGGCAAAATTCACAATTTTAGGGTAGTCGGATATCTTAAATATTAATTCTTATGCCAATTATGTGAGTATTATGGCTACGCTAGCTAAGAGGTCATGGCCACGCAATCGTAGTCGTTTCCGTCGAAGGCGTCTTCAGTGTCGAATTCCGAGCCATTAACGATTTCCCTGTTTTGCCTGAACACCGTTCATGCTCTTGAAATCTTGAAATGGCACTTCCTTGATTTGCCTGAGCGTCGCTCGGGCAACACATTTTTCTACTGTATTCCCCTGAGTTGCCCGTATTTTTTGCTCGTTTAATGTGCAATGTTTCTAAAAGATGTCTGTAATAGTTGAGTAAATTTAGAATTACAAAAAAATGTCTAAACTGGTTTCATGGTGAGGTTTTACTGCATTCTTTTAGAATAGATAAGGAGGGAATTTCCTTTTTACTAGATCGGTGAACCGCAAGCTACAAACACTATTTCTTTTAAATTTAGAGCTTAAAATAGAAGACAAAGGAGTGATTATGAGAGGATTATAACAGAAAACAATTCTGATATTGACTCAGATAGTGAGTCCGAAATTTCTGTAAATGCTTCTGGAAGTACTGAAAGTTTGCTATCGGACTTATCTTGTGGTGTAGATAGAATGAATCAGCATCTCACAAATTACTCAATAGCAAAAAAACAAAAAAAAAGAGGCAAGAAATAATCCAAAAATTATTCTTTCATCTTTTAGATGCATCATTCTGGAATGCTTTCATTTTATATCAGAAACTGGGTGGAAAATTATCTCATTTTAATTTCAGGCTTGATATTATTAATTGCCTTATTGAAAGACATGGAGCTGTAAATGAGAAAAAAAAGGATGACCAGGATTTTTGCCCAGTCTCTTACGATTGACAAAAAAAAAAAATCATTTTTAGAAGTGATTCCTCCCACCGACAAAAAAATTTGAGACCATGAAGGAAATGTTTTGTGTGTTGGTCGAAAAGAAAAAAAGAACAGGTGAACAGGTTTTGGAAAACAGGTGAAAAAAGAAACACCATATTTTTGTCCCGATTGCGATATTGGATTATTCTTGTCTCCCTGTTTTAAAATTTACTACACAAAAACAGAATGTTAAGAGAAAAATTAACTGTATAGAGAAAGTATCTTTTTAAATCTAATATACATTTCTGTAAAATGTTCTTTTGAGCTCACTTATTTCTTCGGAAAAAAGCCAGCTTTAAGGAAAAATATGTTTCTTCAATGAAAATAAAAATTAGCATAACTCTTTAAATTCAATATTTATAACATTTCTGACTGCTGATTTAAGTTTATATAACTGATGCTTTAAAAATGTTTACAAAAAATGCTTATTTTTTGACATAATATGACAGAAAAAAGAAACAGGAAAGGGGTTAAAGACATACCATATAAAACTTCTAATGAACGTGAAATCTGCTGAGGCTCCAAATCTTCGCGGTGACTTCTCGGATAGTGAAGTGTCGTCATTTGACCATAGATCAAAAATAATTGTTGCTAATAGCCCTTGTGTAGAGTTTCTGAAAGCAGTGTTAATAAATAACCAATTGAAGTCACTGTTTTCTTATTATAAATAATTCCTTTAAGGTATCCGACTACGTTCGGAACCATGACTTTAAAAAAGCGCATAAATGTATAATTTTCATGATATTTAGTGTCACTTAGATTAGAATACATGTATAAAATTGTTTTAAGAACATATGACAAAAAAATTATTTAAATACAATATTTTGGCAAAATTAAGAACAACCTTTTTCCAAATGTTCTCCTTTTGAATAAAGGCTTCTATTGTATTAATATTTTGCCCCATATAGCTCGGACCTTTCAGAGGTCAACTATGATTTTTGAAAAAATCCACATTATTTTCAAAGTTACAACCATTTGAAATAATTATCGGCGTATTTTCTTAAAATTTCTCCCTTCTGTTTCGTAAAACATGGATAAACCGACTTCCAAGTTATGCGTTTCAAAAATTCTAGTTGAGCCTCTGTACAGAGATCTGAGCTATATACAGGCAAAATATTAATACAATAAAAGCATTTCTTACAAAAGGAGAACATTTGGAAAAAAGGTTATTCTAAGTTATTTTTTTGTCAAAATATTGTACCTAAATAATTTTTTATTGTAATACTATTCTTAACCCAATTTTATATACATTGTCTAATCTAAGTTATGCTAAATATCATAAATATTATCCATTTACACGCTTTTGCAAAATCACGGTTCCGAACGTAGTCGGATACCTTAATCAATTTATTTGTATTTCTTTGTAAAAAAAATGAGAACTAAATCAACGAAGTACTTTACGACTGAGAACAAATTTTCTTCATTGATTTCACAATCCACGCACATTTCAAGAAAAGGCATATAGTATAACCTTTTTTAATATAGTTTAGTTCCTTGAATCCAAATGATTACATTTTTATAACTGTTTTTATTAGAGAATTTTTTTTTTATGCTACAGTATGTTTTTATGGTAGTATAGAATTAAAATTATACTATTTAAATAGACTCAATCAAACACGGTAGACGTCTCACTAAGAGCAAGCTGATCTGAAAGAAAAGATTATGCGTGTTTTTCGTGTCCTGCTAGGGAAAAATAAAGTTTTCCATATTCTGATATTAAATCCTTTTATTTGATTATTAACAGAATAAGGGATTCAAAACAAAAATAGTAATAATAATAATAAATCACATAAATAAATTAAAAATCATAAATAAGTTTCAGAATATTTCATTTATAAGTTAAAAGACCATTCCGGAATTGAACTTGAAAAACATATTTTGCTAAGTTTTAGCTTGTGCATTTAAAAATGATCATGGAACATTTTTTGCTTCAAAAAACCAACTTTAAAAATGAGCTAAAGTTTTACCAAAGTTTATTCATTTTTTTTAAAAAAGAATCAATAAAGTGTCTGTTAAAAATTGTAAGACAACCCAAGAAAATGAGTATACAATACATTAAACGCATTCGTTAGTATTTAGGGAAAACTCTGAGAAGCAAAAGTACCAGTTGTGAATGTGTTACATAGAATTTATTTGTTTGTGGAGGCAACGCGCGCGCGAGGAGTAAAGAATTATCTGAATATGAAGTGAGAAAAATTATCTTTTTAAGGATATTGGTAAATCTAAAAGTGATATAGCTAGGTTAATGAAGCATTATGAGATTGCTTTCACAATGTTATAATTGGAAAAAATTGTTCAAATAAAAAAGAAACAATACGGAAGAAAAAGATTTTGACATGGGATGATTGACAAAAGTTTCGACTATCAACTATAAAAGGCTTTTAATTCATGAAATTTCGAAACCCTTCGGGAAATAAATTCACATTCTCCGTTTTGAAAGAGTCTACTCAAGTACTAATACAACATTTATAAAATTCAAGAAATCACCAAAATTATTGACACATCATTGAAAAAGACTAAGAAAATTATTTTCCCTAATGGACTACATATTAGCAACTAAGCTTTTGTAGACACGGCATGTCCCCAAACGTGAGAGTTATTTTAGTGGTGGCACCTTCTAGTAGAGGCTCTCGCAACGAAATTTGGACGCTTGAAATAATTTAATTCCAGCTCTCGTTGGATGCTAAGTAATTCCGTGATTTAATTTTGCCGAAAGTACCAGAGCCAAATTATTGCTCAAGGGATCTTTTACATGCCACATAAACATACGACCTGCGTGCCAATGTGATTTTCACATCCAGAAAATCTATCCAGGATCAAACCCACAACCTCTGGCTTACGAAGAGTGCACACTACCTCTAAGCCACTGAGCAAACATTTGACTAAAAGTATCATGTCATTGAACGAGAAGTGGGAAAAAATTATATTTTTTAATGTAAAGAAACGGACGGCTAAAAACAGCTATTGGAATGAATTAAAAGAGACACCGTAAAAGGCTTCCTTTGACAAATGGAATGAAGATTATCAGTTACTTAAGAATCCTTTTAATCAAGATGGTTTGCGAGATTTATAGAATAAAATTTGCACAATTTTAATATTTGCTGTGTGATCATCTGACACCGTATGAGCTCTTAGGGCAAATTGGATATTTCAGTAGAAAAATGCTTTTCGTTTACTGCAACCACCCAGGAATTGTTTATAACAGAAAAATTTCAATGTTCTGTCACATCCATATTGAAGCCCCGCGCGCGACTTGATTTTAAAGGAAAATCTTTCCTAATATTGTATCACAAGATTTAGGCTCATAATAAACAGTTTTCATTTTCCAATAAATTGAAAGTAGCCATTACTAAAAAAGGGCCTAATATTTTGGAAAATGAACTTAACCACTTTGATATTTTAGCGATAAGCAGAGTGTCAGAGAATATTATGCGAAAGATAGAGGACCAATAATTTTTTTTCTGTAATGAGGCTGCGCATTGGTATTTCTACCTTTGCAGACCTAGTACATTCCCCAAGAGCTGGTATCACTTTTTAGAGCTGCACCTATTACCGCAAGTAATTTTGACACTCAATTTCTTCCCCAGAAGGAGACACCTGAGCTCTGCCGATGCGAAATTTGTAATTAAGAATTTAATTTTGTCGAGAGCATCCAAGACAAACGGACACTCAAGGGATCTTTTTCATGCCGTATAATCATACGACATGGCCGCTGTCGATTTTATGCATCATGAAAATCCACCAACTTGGGCCGGGGTCAAACCTGCAACCTTGAGTACAGAAGGCCAGCGACAAACCAACTACGCCACCCAGCCGGCTCCAATAAAAGGCTATCTTTCATATTTTTTGCATATGATTTTTGTTAAGTGGTCTTCTAATAATTTTTCTTTACTTCTAATATTTTGTTAATAATTTATTATATTATATTAAAAATTGTTGAAAATTAACTATAATATATGTTGTAATATAAAATTTCATGTGTTTATATTGTAATAAAAACCTTTGTTTATTTTATAATTTAAACATAAATTTCTTAACAGAGTGTGATTCATTATTTCTTTGACATTTCCTGATAACTGTATTCCTTACATTATATTAAAATTTATATCATGAATGTAAATCTTGAAGATAAAAGTTGTAGATTTTGCATTTTTTTATCGTTATCATTTGCAATCATCTGGGGGAATAAACACTGGAAATTGTTGCAAACTAAGTTAATTAGGATACTTCTTACAAATATTCCCTGATAATTTGTCTTGGATTTCTATAATCAGAAGAGAATTTGCTAAATGAAATACTTTTATAAAATTCGTTGTGTGTGTGGAGGGAAACTTAATTTTTCTGACAGATTTAATTGTTTTCAATTCACAGAATTGCCCAAGTGAATTTATACTTTTATAAAATAATATTTTATATGAATATTATGAATTTAAGATCATTTTAAATAACATGCAAAAGTTAAATATAAAAATAACCAATATCAGTCACTGCTGAAGTGCAAGCTCTAAGCAGACGTTATTACAGTAGAGATATGGGCTCGAATCCGGATGCAACGAAAGATACACCATATAGTGGAGCTTATATCTGTGCTTCTCAAACTTTCAATATCGGTGATCCAATTTTCAATCAAAATTTTCATCGCCCCCCCCATACAATGATTATGGGTTGAATGCAATAAAAGTATTGCATTCAATAATTCAAAAGTATTGCATCATACTGAAAAATTGCATGCAATAAAAGTATTATCCAAGTAGATTGAAGCTAAAGGTACAATACGACCTTAATTATAATCCGTACAAAAATTATCAAGATACGTGTTCAATTTTGTATGTGTTATTTTTAAGTAATAAGTTTAAATATTAGAGGAAAGGTATTATGTTACCTTTCATAGTTCAAAATGTATTTTGCTTAGCTTCTTTTCCGTAAAATAATATTCTTTTTTTAAGAAAATCGTTTATTTTCAATATGCTCGAGCCTTTCGCGTACAGTTATCAAACCTCTCCCCAGCGGTACGCACCCCACAGTTTTAGAAACGCTGGCTTGTGTACATAGTGAGTACAAATGTTGGACCTGATTTTAAAAAATTACATTTTCAAAACTACTGCGTATATTACAATAAGTGATACGTGAATATAAAGATAAATATGCCAAGTTTTCGATAAACATGCCAATGTTCAACGTCATATTCAAAATTTCTGTGATTTAAATCCAAGCACGGTGACAATGACAGAGGAGAGTTTTTGCGTATTAGAGTATGCACGTTTTTTTCCAGTTATTTCGGTGCAACGTGATTTTAGAAATCGCTAAGGAAAAGAAGCACCAACCAACGAGAGCATTCTGTGATGGTATCATAATTTAAACGAAACAGATTGCTTGTGTAAAAAGAAAGACAGCGACTGACCAAGCGTTTTCGACGAAGTAGTGGAGAGAGTGAGGCAGAGTTTTGTTCGAAGTCCACGGGAGTTGCCACCTCTGAACTTAGAACGCCCCAGAAAACGGTATGGAAAATTTTACGAGAAAAATTATAATTCAAGCCTTATCATTTTTAATTGACACAACAAATGACAAATGTACAGTAAGTATTTGTGCAGCATTAAGAACCATTGATAGAGTGATGCTACAAAAGGTATGGAATGAACTGGATTACAGATTGGACGCATGTCGTATAACAAGAGGGTCGCACACTGAACATTTGTAACAGAAAAAAAACTTGGTATATTTCTTTTTTGTTTCAGAACATTTAGAATTTTGGGTGCCTGATAAAAGTTTTTTAAAAAATTTCCTCTTTTTTATTTCCTCTTAAAAATCCTCAAAACCATAAGTCTCTCCGTCAAGAAACAATCAAAAATTAGCCACGTATAAAAAAATCCTACAATGTCATAAATTTGAAATAGTAAATGGATGCAATCAAATTATTGAGAATGATGGAATTCAACAACCGAAAGAACGTAAACTGTTGATGAATAACATGAAATAAGATTTGAGAAAAGTTATTCTTAAACAAAGAAGTATTTTTATATGATATGACAATTTCGAAGAAATAAAAAATATATTACATTTTCAAACTGGCAGAAAACCTATATTCTGCTTACTCTTTTCATTTTTATTTTGACAAAATAACCTTCAAGAAGGAAGAATAAATTCCCAATACTCTTTGTGAAATAACATCGGTAAATACCAAATGTATTTTCATCCATAAAAGGAAATAATGCAAATATAAAAATACCACACTGCACCTGCTTTCTTGAAAGAATCTCCTAAAACCTTTTACTATTATTTCCATTGCATCGATTCCTGGTTGAAAAAAGTAATTTTTGAACGAGCTTTGTGCAAATAGGAATGATTTCTTTCCTGATTTGAATGATATCTGAGACATTCATATGCTGCAAAATGATATATACAATAGCATTCACCCATCAATCCACTCAATTTTCTATACTTATTCATAAATACAATGAAAAGTTATTTTATTCTAATATAATTCGAATATTTCATTTTATCGAATGGATGGAGTAAAACCTTATGAGAGTATAACTGTTTATGTGTGTGTGTGTGATGGTAATATAAAATTCTTGAGCTACAACAGAAACATTTTGTACGACGAGTTTCATTTCGCGAATAGCTTTCAGTAAAATTTGAAAAAGGATATCGAAAAAAATTGAAAAAATTAAATGGTTAGTATATAAATTACCAGTAAAAATCACCTTCATTTTACTAAAAGAAAAATTAATCTACATTTTCAGCAAAAATATCTAAATTCACCGATTAAAAAATATTTATAGTTACAAAAATGTCAGTTCTATTTTATCTGTTAAATAAAATTAAACAAAAACAGTGTATAGCGGAGTTTTTTTATATTAGATTATAAATCTGCAATTTCTTGAACTACATGTTTAACAATATTCCTTTTTTTTCTTCACAATAATTCTTAATGAAGATTAAATATTAAATTTAATCAACAAAAATTACCCAAAAAAATACAAACCAAAAATTTATCTAAAAAAATTTTAAAAAACTTTCTTATGTTTGCCCCCAAACGTTTGAAAAAAAAAAATAGTGTAACCAAAATCACCAAACACCCACTTTTTTATAAAAACCGTCATTTTGTTGTTGTTGCTTATCCTCGAAAGATCTGACATATGTCATATCAGTTCCAGAGGGTTGTTGACCGTCAAAAAATCTATAATAATAAGAGGATCTAAAGAGTCCCTTTAGAAAGTCCGTTGCAACTCAGTTGGTTCCAAAAAAGCTGTGGTAAAAAACGGGGGCTTTTTTCTCCCATAAAAGGAACTTTTAATGGTAAATTTCGCCAGAATAAAAGGGAGAAAGGCCACAACATTTCCCAGGACCCCAAGGATGTTTTAGTGTACCATTGGTGCGTAAGTGGAATACTTCATATTAGATTCAGTTTAGATCTTTAATTTGAGTATGGTTCTTGATAAGTAAGCGAAGAGCCATGCGTTTTTTTTTACCCCCTCTTTTTTGGGGCCCTCAGACCCCATTACCACTAATGTTATCATGTGAAATGTGTGTTACCATTGTGTGTGTGTGTGGACGTGGTGGGTCTAAAAGATATTCCTCAGTTTGAGCAGAATTGATGCACTGGTTTCATCGTTTGCAGAGGATCAGCTACTAAGACATTGTAATGGTGCGGCAGTCCGATCAAGTCCATAATTCCCTAAAATTTACAATCAAGACATGATAGCATCAAAAGCCCTACATTAATCCCAATTAACTCGCTCCTGAAGACAGAGCAAGTGTCAGGGTTGCGTTTCTTTATTGAAGTCTCAAGGGGTGGGGGGGAGGAGGTTCCTAATAAAAATACCGTCAATACGATATTATGTACGACTACTGTCAGTGTAGACCTGCACTGCATCCTTAGGGGAAAGCAAAAATAATTTCCCTAGCCCCTGTTAACTGGCTTCATGGGTTTTTTTTCAAGGAATTCAGATCAAAGTTGAAGAAAATTCCCAATACAGAATTTTGGAAATAGAGGTGTAACCTCAAGAGAGATCGGGTTCAATATTTTTTTTAATTACCTACAAAGCACTTATCTGAGAAAAAAGATTACTGCAACGAAATGCATGATAATTTTGTCACTTGATGGAAGTACATTTTTTCCAGAAATCACAACAATTATAAAAATCTCTGATGCCTCAAGAACGTGTTTTTGCTATAAAAGAATCCATTATTATTTTTTATGCTTCCTCTTTTTATTGACGAAGAAAATTACCAGGTAAAAAATTTAAACATTTTTTGATGAATAATAAAATCCCCAAAAAAAAAGTTTTTAATTTACAGCACTATTGCGTAATGTTCCTTTTGCAACAAACAAAAAAAAGACTGAAATTCAATTTAAAAAAGCTTATTTTATATATATATATATATATTTTTTTTTTATTGAGAACAGCTTATAAAATTTCCACACAGAAATTTAAAAAAATTGGGGGTTAAGGTTAAGTTGTTCATTAGTATAAATAAACAATGTGATATTTATAAATTGGCTTTAGGTTCTCTCTTGAGATATTATCAAAAATTAGCTCTTAAAAAAGAAGTTAATTCTAAGCCAAAATTATAAACCCGTTTTTGGGAAAACAACCCACTTTAATATTTTCAATTTGAGCTAAATGAAAGCTTTCAAAGTATATCTTATTCTTTTATTTCATTAAATTCAAATATTTTATTATGAATCTAGAAACTTAAAAATGAAAACGCCAATTCTAAGAGATAAACATTATTATTTCAGGTATGTCCAAATATTTCAATTCTAAATGGAACAACATGTCAGAACAAGAAAGTTACAGATTGATGATAATTTATTTGTCATATTATTAATTTCTATACCATATTTACACTGAAATGTTTATTATAATAATTTTAATAAATGCTTTATCTTCATAAATCGTACAAAATGACCGCTAATTCTTAAATATATATATTAATGTTTCAGCTCTAAATAAATAAATATTTCTAATTTTCTTTTCAAGTTTTTGTTTACTTATATATCTGTTTATCACGATAAGTAACAACTATCAAATATCAATGTATAGTAGATAGCTATATAATTAGTTCCTTTTTAATACAAAAATGTCACAATTGTTTGTTCTACTTGATACATACTTTTAAGGAAATATTCACAATTTTATGCATACTATTCGAAGAAATTTCAATAATTCAAATGAAATTATATTTGAGAAAAAGTTTTAAATGCTTACAAGCATTTGATAATGTACAACAAACAATTTTAGTAAAGAAGAAACACACATAATTATGTTCAATATTTTTAAACCTTAACAGTGCTTCTCAAATTTAATAATGATAAATATAATTCATTATCTCTAAAATGTAACACAGATAGCCAAAAACTTAAGTAGAGCAATGTCAAATTGGTACGATTTAATATTTTTTCCCCTTTATAATATTATGAACTCACTTGATTACTCTATGCATGCATAAACTTGATCGTTGGGAGAAATGTTTTTCTAAAAATTATATTATATAGAGTGCCTGAATGGTACCGGAACCATGATTTTAAAAGCGCATAAATGTAGCATTTTCTTGATATTTAGTGTCACTTAGATTAGACATAATGTTTGAAAATTGTTTTAAAGATATAAAAAAATTATTTTTATACAATATTGGTTGTATCATCTTAGAATAACCTTTTCAAAAATGTTCTTTCATGAAAAATGCTTTATTAAAATGTACATTTGCCTGTATATAGCTCAGACTTCTGTAAAGAGGTTCAACTCTGAATTTTGAAAAATTCACATTATTTTCAGAGATACAACCATTTGAAATAATTATCAGCGTACTTTCTTAAAATTTCTCCCTTCTGTTTTCGTAAAACATGGATAAACCCACTTCTAAGTTATATATTTCAAAAATTCTAGTTGAGCCTCTGTACACTGGTCTGAGCTATATACAGGCAAAATACTATACAGGAAGCATTTTTTACATAAGGAGAACATTTGGAAAAAGGTTATTCAGTTAATTTTTGTCAAAATATCGTACTTAAATAATTTTTTATTGTAATACTATTCTTAATCCAATGTACTCTTATATACATTGTCTAATCTAAGTGACGCTAAATATCATAAATATTATCCATTTACACGCTTTTGCAAAATCACGGTTCCGAACGTAGTCGGATACCTTAAAAGAGACACGACAATTTTTTTTTTTTATTTAGAAATTTAGAAGAAAAAAAAGTTTGTATATACCATATATTTGACGGTACATATAAAATATAGATTTTAAAAAAACACCATTTTTATCCAAACACTTACTATTTAAAATACTAATTTAAAAAAAAATCATATTTTTTAAAATTTAATCTACTTTTGCAAATTTCAACATTTTTTAACAATTTCTCCCTCATATCCTTAGATATGTCTCACAATTCTGTGCATGGGATTGGTTATACGACTGATACTCATATTTTTACATTTTTAACTTGCCAAATAATGTAGCTAGAACTACAGTACTTTTGTATGTAGTCACAAAATTTGTAAATAAGATGAAAGAAAATGCCCCAGCACTGTTTAATTAAGCAAAATCTTAAGAACATTTTTTCAGTCTAACCTAACTTTTGTCATACTTTGAGGATTGCTGTCTGTTTTTATAAATGTTGTTTAAATTTCCTTATATTAAAGAATATAAACGTCCCTTTAATATAATGGGAAATATTGTATACAAATATTAAAGAGAAGTGTCAGCTTACTAGGTCTAAAATTTTCTGTGAATATATAAAGCTCGAAAAACTAAAAAATTTTAAAAATATGAAACTTTTTCTAACAATGTCAAGTATATGTTAGTGTATGTGAAAGCGTGGAGGAAAATTTGAAAGACGAATATTTTCTATCAAGAGAAGTTTGAAACCAACCTTATTTTGCTTTTCATTTAAAGCTGGATGGTGTTCAAAATTTAAATATCACAATTCATTGTGTATATAAAGCCTCAATTTGCAGTGTGTCTTTATATTTGCAGAGTTTATTTTTTCATGCATATAAATACTTCACGCAGCATTTTCCCTATCTCCGTAATGTTAAAAAATGACCAATGCGTATGAACATTTTTAAACAATTAAGTATGTTGTACAGTCACGAATTTTTGTGTGCATTCATTGTATTGTTTTTTATTATTTTAATGGAGCATTTTTCAAAATTTTGATTAGTTTTCTTTAAAAAATTCATATGTATACGCCGTACCTCAAAACAGTGAAAATTTTGTATATTTAATCCACAAATATTTTTTGAATAATTTTTTGACAAAAATCTCATTAAAATATATTTATTTGTATAGTGTTACCACATGTGCAAAGTTTCAAGGCTATAAAATAAGTAGTTTTTCAAAAATGTTCCTTTTGTGTTGAAATTTACACTTTGGAGAAATAGAGATTTAAAGTAAAACTTACTATTAACCAATGCAAAACCAGAACTGTAACTTGAGCCATTAGTGTCATTCGCAAGCAAGATCATCTTTGTCTGCTATTTTAATTGCTTGTTTTACCTCAGCCTTTGGTTCATTGTAAACTGCCTATTCTGCTTCCTAATACACGCATAATCTACTTCTTGCAATGCTCGACATTTGTAAAATCTAGGGGTTGAATGTTTAATACATCTAAAATCTTTTATCTAGTACCGAAGCCTTGATTATATAAATATATAGCTTCATGCAATGGTGTTTTTGAAGTACCCACTGCACAAATACAGTTTCGGAATTATATACACCAAATACTATTTCCGCATTCACAATATTTGAGTTTTATCACAAGTATCTAGACAAAAGTTCAAGATTAGAGACCTCTAAATACCTCCTTTTTTATGCTATTTCGAATTGCAATAGGTAAGTCGTGTTTATGCTTATATGTGTAACCTTTCAGTATGGACATATTATATCTACAAGTCACTTCCATGGCATAAACCGTGTCGTAGATTCAAATCTGTGAACATTTTATCAAAAATATAGCTCAAATAACTTAAGTTTATGGCTAACAAATTTTCATATGAGTTGTTTTGAATAGCCAAAACATAGTATCTTTTGCAATTTGTCTATTTCTGCATCTGTCAAGCCATTATGGCATTCTAGAGATTTTTTGTCCTCAAGCTTTTTGTCTTTTAATTTTGATTTCAACGCTTTAAGTCATGCCCCATCATTTCTCAACACACAATAATATGACCAACATTATTCTAATTTTTCTCAATATTGGACATATCTCTGAGGTTTAGATTCTAAACTGTTTTGTATGCTTTAGAGTCCCCCATAGAGTCCAAATATTGTGCATACTGCAAATTGAGTAATGTCTAAGTGAGCCGATGGAAGATACAAAAAATAAAAAGAAGTACACTTCTTCAACTTCCATATTCCCACTATTTACAATGTAACTCGCCGAATTATCGATATGTACATTGCTGTTAAAATTATTATTGGTATTTCCCAAGCGACAATATTTCAGTATCAACTTTCAGTGTCCAAACCACCAGGAAAACAAATTCATTTATATAAGTATATTCCTTTTTGCCATTGTGTTCATCGATAATAGGTACATTTTGGCATCCATTATTAAATGATATTGTTTCGGCAGCAGCTAATGCCATAGACAATTTAGTTACTTTCTGTCGCGTTATTTAATGTATGCATGGAATTGTAAAACCACTTTTAGTGTAGGTAGACAAATTCATGACTCCGAAAAATATTTTTGAAACTCTTTCTTTTTAATAGACCCCATACCATATGAAAGCTTGCTGCTCACTCTATCACAATTTTGTATCTTTTTGATTAACTACTGTTTTAGTAAACCTGGTATTAAGAAATGTTTGAATAAGACCACAAAGTCACAAACATATTAACAATTTTGTAGCCTAAATTTATGTGAATACCTTTGATTTTACATTTATTTATGTTATTAATGCTGTTTCACACAAAGAAAACAGTACAATGTCAGTCATTTCACAGAAACATTCAAATGAATCAAAAAGAAACATACTCTTTTATTAAACTTACCTAAGTTTGCTTTTAAAGCTGAATTATTTTGTTGAAATCGTCTGACTGTTATGCAATTGCTTAATTCATCGAAAGTTTGGGTTTTTGTATATATTTTTCCAAACTTTCGTTTTTAAACGTTTTATTATTTAACCAAGTTTTAAAACGTTTTTAAAACATTTTACCGTTATTGTTTTGATGGAAAACACCATTTCACACGATAGCAGAAATTCGTTGTATTTAATGAGATAAAAATATAGCATGCGGTTACCAAAAGTAAATAAACAGCTACAACTATTCACTTCACTTCTTTCCTGAATAAGCTGCTGATCAAAATAAATTTTTTTGATTAATTTAAACTATTTGATAAGGCTGAAAAGTAGCATGTGTCTTTTTTGTTTTGATTTGAAAGGGCGTGGCAGTCAGATGTTTTAGGGTTTGACAAATGTAAACAACTTTAAAAAAAATATTAAAAATACTCTAATTCAGCTAGAGCAAAAAATTTAAATTGCATTAGAAAGAAAATGAATGGTATCTTATTTACTAATCAAAATTGAAAAATCGATTTTTAATTCGATTTTCGTGAAGTGACCCCCTTAAGCTCCATTGAAATTTTATTTTTGTGTCCTTTTTGAGCTAAGAATATGCCACATTTTTTTATATCTATCTCATATCTTCTCCTGTCTATCTTCTATCTTTTGTATTTTTCTCCAAAAATCATCATTTTTACATCATTACATAAATAACGTATTTCCCAAAATAATATGTGTAGGCTTACCTTTTTTTTCCAAATAGTTTTTATAGGTGAAATTAGTTTATTTCAAAACAAAATTTCTAGTATAAAAGTAGTAATGACTACATATATCACATTTCTATAAAAAAAAAATTGCAAATTTTGCCTTGGAATTATAAACAAAACACGTATAGTTTGTAATAGATCAATACACTTTTTTCTAAATGTTAGGAATGTGATGAGAAAATCCCCAAAAAGGAAAAAATGAAGCTTTGATTCAGACAAAATTTTCTTTGAAGGTAACAACAACAACTGTCTTTACGCATTAAATAAAAAAAGATCGCATGAAAAAATATTTAATTTCCTTAAATTCTATAAAGATGCTACATTTGAGTCATTAACAAAGTGATACTTCATAACCAGAATAAATAAACTAAACTCACATTAAATAAGGTATGAAGCCAATTGTACCTGCAAACATACTTTAAAGTGATTATTCATGCTTTCAGAGGGGCGACAACCATGACAGATATTAGCAATTTCCATTCCTTTAACATGACAGTTTCCAACTTCTGAGACAAGTTGAAGGATATAAATGTGTACAAACAGCATGCCCGAAAGTATTTCAAAAATTTTTAATTGAATTAATTTCGGAAGAGTGAATATATGCCATGCAATCCGTACAAAATTCCATTATTCTCAAGTTACTCGTCAATGATGTAAGTCCAAAATGGGTGGGTATTTTCATTCTTAAGGAGAAAATTAAAACCAAGAGCGAGTCACAGTGGTCTCATCTCATCTAGGACACCATTTTGATGTCCTGTTAATATTAGCAAAATAGTCCTATGAAATTTGTTAGCACTTTGTATCGACAGTTAGATGGACCTCTTTAAGACCTTAAGAATGCTGGGATTTTCAACAACTGCCTAGTTCTAATTTATTCTGACAATTAATCATGATTGGCTGTAATACAATGTATTTGTGTACAATCAGCTATATTTAGCTCGGTTTTAATCTACTTCGATTCAAATATGCTCACGAAAATTGCAAGTTTTGCGGCCTCAACTTCTGGAATCCACTTGTATTCAGAATGATGCTATTAATTACAACCAAAAAAATTGAAAAAGTATAATAGTTATCAGATTTTAATTACGCTAAACATATTTTTAGAAATAAAATTATGATGCATATTATTATTATTATTATTATTGATTTTTGAACTATTATTATTATTATTATTATTATTTTGTTTTATTGTATGTAAATATTTAAAGAAAAAAATGCTTAAAATCCAAAACAGCATGTCTGTAGTGAAAGGTATAAATACGTATAGGTATATCATAAAAAATATAATTCAAGTAGTTTATTATTCTTAATTTTTTCTCCTTCCTTTCTGATTTCTGTAAGATGAAGGCCACTGCAACCTCGCGGGTCCAGGTTACGGACCTGCGGGCTGGCGTGTCAGTGAGTTAGAAGCCTAGTGTCGGTTGAAGACAATACCCTCACGTGTACAGGAGGCCGCTGCTCGTTAAATCTGACGAGGCTCAAATATCCTCCCGTTGGTGTGGTGTAGAAGCTAGAAGAGGGGATGCCACAGCACTCAGGTCTCATCTTCGTCACTTGGCCATGGTTCAAAGTTACGAGGTCCGTAGCCAATAGCCCTCTTGCAGATTTGTAGGGTGACGTTAATATAACAAAATCACTTTCTTTAAGGTATCTGACTACTTGCGACAACTTTTTTTTGAAAAAATGGATATATGGGGATTTTTCAGATTTTTAGATTAATTTAGTATATTTTAAGAAAAAATCCTAAAATCGAAAACAAAAAATTATTATTAAAATGGGAAAAAACTGGTAAAAATGTACAAAAAATTACATAAACGGGGCCCACTCTGTACAAAAATTTTATGAACAAACTCTCAATTTTTCGTCATTGATGTGGTACTTTATTATTCGTGTTTGAAATGACCTTCAGAGAGAGGATAAGAGATATTTTAATTTTTACAAAAACTAGAGCACTTTATCTTAGTAATAATATGAAACTGCTTAAAAAGACAATGATTATATTCACATAAAGGACTGTAAATTTTGAAATAATACAGTTATTGATAAATCTGACGGTTAAAACACTTCTACTGTTATACAGAACATACAATGTGTACCCTCGTTAAATTATTTTCAAAACTTTTGAGCAAATCAAGCTGTCCCCGTTTGAACTTTTCGCAAAAAACATTTCGAGTAAAACGTTTTACATTTTGACACCTTGTGTAAAGTTACGGCATCTGCTTTTCAAAACACTTGTAGTTTTTATTCTAGTGAATGGAAAAAAAAAAACTTGGTATTTTTATTAAGCTAATAAGATGGCCTATAAAAGAAAATCATAAGCAACATTTGTCAATTTTTGAAAAAAAAATCATGATTTTAGGGTAGTCGGAAACCTTAACGTAGTAGAAGAGAGGGTATGAAAAGGTACATAAAAATTATAATGAATTATTATTATTGCTGTTATAATAATAAAAATAATTACAAACACAAATAAAATTTCTCTGCGTCAAACTCTGATACAACAAAACAATCTCAAGGTACTGTATATTTTGCAAGAAACGGTAACAACTGAACTACTAAAAATGAAGGGCTTGAAAAAAAAATGTTTGCAATACAAATTATGATTTTTCGTGAAGCTTCTTTGTGAATTCATAACGATACTGATACAAATATGCTTTCCATTAACTTGCACTGGTCTTGACATCGTGAATAAATCGCATTTTTCAACGTACAGTTAGAAACATCTCGACTGCAATTACATAAATGACTTCCTAGGGTAAGTACTCAACTATTTTTGCTGTTCTTGTTTATATTTTATTTATGTTTGTATGATGAGCATACAAGAATAAAAGAAAGCTTTTTATTTGTAGTTGATATTAGAGGTCATAATTCATATGAAAATAAGCCATATTGTATCTTTTCTAACATAAAGGTTATTTTCTATTACTGCTCTGTTCTATATAACACTGGAGAAGGTTTTCTTTCCATACAGTGTAGAGTAACATAAATTAGTTTCAATCAATCATGGACTTAAAATGGATACGCCAACAATAAGAATTCTGAAGTAATTTTTTTTCTCTTAAGAATAAATATGAAGTATATTTAATCAGAAATAATTTGAAGAAAATGACTGAATTGGTTTTTGGGAGAAATGAAAATAATCGAAGAAAAAAGCATGTTTTAAAAAATTACAATTTTTATTCCATTATATGTATAATTTTTTTGACCATATTTCAAAACAAATGATAATATTAGAAGACATTTTTCAATATTTAAAAGAAATAAAAAATACTTAATAAAAATTTTAATATTCTTTATACAAGCCTTTTTTTCACTTAACTTCAATAAAATATAAAAAATTTAACTAAATAATGAGAATATTTTCCAGGATATGGTGACCGATGCAGGATAGGGCATTCTTGTATGGATAATTGGTAATGGGCCAACAAACTGGTCTATGAGGCCCCGCATATATCTCAAGGATCACAGGAGTAGATACGACGTACTGCATCCTATTGTTCGTCCATATGCTGCTGAAAATGGAGATACCCTTTCTTTGCAAACAAATAATGCCTTACCTTTTCATGTTCGTCTCTTGGTTCTATTTCTTGAAGATAAAACTATAGTTTTAATGGAATGGCCAGCACGCTTTCCCGATTTTAATCCTTTTGAGCACATATAGGATGGTCTCAGGAAGCATGCTTAAGCGTGCAAACGTTTCCTCAAGCCCTATAAGGCCTTAGAACTGCTTTGCGTAAGCAATAGGCCTTGAAATCCATGCGACTCTTTGATAGCTTCATAAACAGCACGAGATATCTCTGTCAGATAAAGGTCTACAGTTCATTGTGATTATACTCACCATAGATAATATTTCTAAATTTAATTTGTATGTTTGAATTCAGGCCATTTTACGTTTTTGTGATACCCCAAATTTTAAATACTATCAGGTTATATGCTGTACAGTAAATATCATCTCCAAGTTTTAACCAACTCATTCTAAATGTAAGGGTTACTTTCTGAGTTATCATCAGTTTTTAATGTGTTGCTGAACTTTGGGAAACGAATGTATTTTAAATGAGCTAAATACCTTGTTGATGTGCCTTAAGCAATAAAGATTAAATAAAATACGCTAATACTCGTTGTTGTTGAAGAATCTGGAGTTACTTTGAAGAAACTTCACAGGAATTACACGAATTGGATGCCTGCACCCATAAAAGGGTTGATACTAATGAATAGCATTTTTCATAAGTTGTGTTATAGGTGTAACAGATGGCATAAAAGAAAATCAAATGTATATCATATCAAGCAAAAACTTAAAAAATACATTTTTTAATCTATTTCTCGAGAATTAAAATTGATTTTCGAAATAATACTTTATGCTTTAGCTGAAAATTTTTAGAAATATGAAAATGGCTTTAAAGTCTAATCTCACAATCATACAATTTTAAAAAATTTGTAATTTATAAAGATCCATACAATGAGAGCTTTTTTTAAAAGCTTAGAAATTTAATGAAGCTTAAAAAGAGTTTTAGAAATCAAACTAGCATTGTCTAAATCTCCTTTTTTTGTGAGTACTTTTTTCTTCCTTTTTTGCTGTTTTTCAAGTCAAACAGAGCTCACTGTATACCTGTAGATCCCTTATAAAAGACTAAAAAGACTTCTTAAGTCTATTTCACTCACAGAAAAAAATAAAGGGATGGAATCTTTGATAAATGCGAAGAGTCGAAAAACGTGACTCGAATTTGATCGTGAAAAAGAACGAAAACCACGAGACTCAGAAAAAATTCAAGGAATAAATGCTACAATCCTAATAGGATTTGTGAAAAGATCCACTGTTTAGAATACTGCTGAGATTTAAAAATTCGTAACTGCTTTCAATACTAAAGTAAATAATACTTGCAACAAAATATTAAGATTCCGTTCAGCAAACTATTTAAAAGGAAGCTTTGTTTTAAGATCAAAAGTAAATTCTCTGTATTGATTCAACGACAATAGCTAATTCTAATTTTTTTAAGGGGAAACAGCGGCCGAAAAAGCAAAAAATATGAGTAAAAACTTAATTTAATTTCATTAATTAAATTAAATCGCGTATTTAATGTCAATGGTATAAAAATGTAACATTTTACCATAAAATGTTTTATATTTAAGAAAAAATGGAATCTTTGGTAAAGTAGATAAATAATTGAAAATTTTATGTTTTTGGCGATTAATTCATCTTCTATTAAAAAGCTATGAACTAAAAAACTTTGGCATATATAATTTTTTTCTGCTCTTTTTACTGAAATTGCTTTGTGTCGTAATATCAGTTTAAAATTATATAAGTTTACACAGCAGAGTGATAATAATTAAATGCAAAATTCACAATTATAAAAGGTTATCTCCACTTAGTAAGAATTTTTTTTTCCATTATATATTTTTTTACTTCTCCTTAAAGATAAATTGAAGTATTAATCAAAGCATAAAGCATTAGACTAAAATTCGTAAGAAATCTTTGAACAACAATTAAATAGATTAATGCGAAGAATTAAAAAATTCTAAAACGACGTCGCACCTTATTTTCAATCACGATATTTTTAAATGTGGTAGTAAAGTCAAGCACCTATGTATTTGCGAGTCCATATAGTTACATATTGATCATGGCTCAAAATTAAACGCAAAAAATAACAGCGGAATTCATAAAAAACTACTGACAAAAAAGTTCTAAGTCGTAACCAACAATAAGTTGCATTACCCAGTATAAGGAGGTGAAGCAAAAAAAAAAAGTGAAGAAGCAGTGAAAATAATTAGGAGAAAGGAGATAAACTTTCCTATTTTGGGAATGTAGTAATGAGTGCAACTCGTTGAATTACCAAACAGCATTTGTAAATTTAATTAAAAGTATAAGATCCTTGCACCTACTTTTGTTTTGAAAGTCGACGGCTATTCTTAGTCAAGAATCAGGGAACATTCATCAGAGTAAATTAAAATGCGTATTTCCACCTTTGAAAGTTTTCTTTTGTTTAAAGGTTAAACTTTGTTTGAATTTTATTATTTACTCAGTATGGTCTACGTAATAGATTCCTTTAACTTTATTATTTGTTGTACAGAATGTATGGAACGCATACATTGTAAAAAGTAAGTTTAAATGTTAGGTGACATTATTTATTAAGATAATTTTATCTTTATAAATAAAAAAAAACAAGAAAACACAATATTTCCAGATTCTCTAATATACGTTCGCATTTACTATTAGTACAGACAAAAAAATTACACTATTACAAAAAAAAAAAGCAAAGCAACAAGAAGTATCCGAATGGAAAGAAAATCTGTAGATGTAATGAATATGTATTAAATACAAAACGTGAATGAAATCATTTGAACTGAAGCTTTTCTTCGGGATATACAGCTGTAACAGAAAAAAAATCATATATATGTTACCCCACCCCCTCAGGCCTTGAAGCAAGTCATTATCCAACTGGCCATTAACTCGCTGTGTTGGTGGATGTCCACCTATGGATTTGCTTGCCATACATGTTCAAATTGGGGATTTATATTGAGGCAATCTAAGATAAGTTGGAGTTACCTGTTCATCAGAGACCAAACGAATTTTATTGGGAACAGTTTTGACAATCGCACCAACCAGAAAAGTGTTGGAGAAGTACGAATGGGCAGTAAAAAGACAAGACATGTCCTGCCGGTCATTATCGTGTAGAAATTTTAGGGAAGAGGAAGTAAAAGAAAGGAGAACATTACGGGGCATCAAGTTTCTTCGATATACTGCCGTGTTACAAATAGGTTTTAAATCACTGTAAACTAACTTGGAGGAGCTCAACGGGGAGAGGAAATTAGCGCAATGACCACCGTGACCTCAATCTCCGTTATCTGAGTCTCCTAGCGTTGGTTATTGCAATGGATAGCATTCCAGCTACAAGACAATTCGTTTATAACTCCTCAGGGGCTGTAGTTGCCGATCAGAAGATATCTTCGCGTTCTTTCATAGCATGGTTGTCCGCTACCTTCCAGCTACACTATAGGACCATAGTCATCCATTCCTGCCAACATCGTCAAATAGTAGAATCGTTCCGACCCAGATATCAAATGATCTTGCCTTTTGACCACCCAATTTCCAATAGTTCGATTTTACATCCTTTTGCAAAGGCTCCTTTGCAAATTTATTTACTAGACAATGATACATTGCACGTGGGTCCACGGACAATACGTTCTGCTACAATGCGTTGGAGTTCCAGCTGGTCAGCCATTGTCTGCCAAAAATATATCATTAGCATATTTTATCGTAAGTTTTGAGTACACGCCTTTTTATACCATTCCAATAAATATTGTTAAATTCGTCGCATTTTATGTCAGAGTATATTTTAACACCAAATATGCAAATTTCTCTGTTATTTTTATTCATCCATTTTTAAAAATAAATCATCAAGAAAAAACATTCGCTTTTTTAAAAAAATTCGACAATTTTTAACAGAGTTGTCTCACAATTTTTAATGAGTTGTAACAAATTGTCTGAAATAGATTGCAGTATTGAATTAAATGTTTCCTTGTCCAAAATAAAAGTTTTAGTATTATATTTATCGGCAAGATTTTTCGCACAAATTCCTTTTTTTTTTTATCACTTTTCTTTTTTGCTTTATTTCATTCTCATCTTTGTATAGCCAACTCTAAAACATTTATATACTTTAATATATTATGAATAATAGCTGCATTTCGTTGATTAGTTAAGTCTATGTCTGGTACAGTAACATGTTACTGAGGAAGTAGCTGTAAATAATATTAAATGTCTCAGCAGAATTACATATAAAGAGTTCATTCCCACGAATTCCTATTTTAAGCATGGTCAACAATAACATACCGAAGAGAGTGATGTCCCTGTAGTCGCTTAAAAATTATGAAGAGTCATTAGCTACTGGAGAGGTCTGTAGTCCAGAGAAAGCTTCTGTATTATAATTTACTAATGTGGTCGTACTATTGAAAATATGACACCCACACAATCGCTTAAAAAATTACGGAATTCCATTAACTACATTTGAGTGACACGTCACCTTAACAGGCCAATCAGTGATCAGTTTGATTACACAGCAGCGACAGTGTGTCGTTGGGAATATTACATATTAGTCTGCTTCCATAGCAACCATCACTTAGCTTTTGTTCTCATATTTATATTAAAACTGTTAGCTTTATTTAAAAAAATATTGGGATTTTTTTTTAGTTTATAAAATTCTTGTTATTTTCTTTCAGTAAATTAAATTCTCTTCTTATCTGCTAGAAAAACTTGATTAAAAATAAATTGTGAGGAAAAAACCTTTAAGTGTACAGTAGCTTCATTAATAATTTATTCATTTAAGAAATTTTTAGACAATAGAAGGAACAATATACAAAATGAGTTATATAAAAATATTTTTTCCGGTGTATGAAGATTTCCGGCATATTTTTTTTTAATTAGGGATAACATATATCGTATTAACTGATAATTTTAACGGGATGTTTTGCTGAGTAAATTAAATAGATAATAAATAATTTAAAAAATCGGTTTTTATTTAAGAGCTTAAGTACAAATTATTTTATTTTTTTTTATCAAAGATTACTTGAGCACAAAATAATGTCGCGCTTTTTACAGGCTATTTTTTTCATTATACATAAAATTGGCAATTTAAAGACAGTTGCTTTTTTACTGAATATGTTAAAAGTCCGTGCTCTGAATTATAAACAAAAAGTCAGTAAAAACTCTCCTTTACGAAAAGTTTATAAAAATTCTAATTTTTCATGAGCGTATAAGAAGCTTAATTAGCAAATTAAGTATCATTTTACAATTTTAATGACTTTTTTCTGGCATTTTACTTATGGTTAATTACAGTATTTTATGGTAATATATTTAAAAAAATTATTTGCAGCAAAACTTTTTATGGTTTATATGAGATTTTAAGTAGAGAAAGAGAAGTAATTATAGTGAATTAACTTTTTTATTACAATTTTGATTGATTTACCGGAATTTTATTTTTCTTATTACAAAATTGTAAGTAATTGACAAAAAAATTGAAGAATATTTATTTCTTAAAGTAAAATAACTATAAATATGTCTATGCATAAATTTTGCAATGTATAATATATAAAATCACAAAGAGTAAATCTCACATGTGTGAGGTGAAAAATCTTATCACATAATTTTTATCAACCCTTCATACACAATATGGAATTTAAAATCCCAGGCTGAATAAACCTAGTTAAGTACCGCGATAATTTTTAAAAGAAACTTAATCTTCTAATGAAGCATTGTTATCATTAAGCTATTATAATTTCCGTTTATTATTTTCAATTTGCTTATATAAATAAAATAATCATGATTAAACAACACATATCAAGTAGTATTAATATAAAATTAACTTAATAAAAAATTGTTAAAGGAAGATTACTATCTTCATAAATCATTTCCACACTTAGAATTCTGTTTCAAATATTACATGTCAGAAATATTACACAGTTGCCAAATTTTTATTTTTAAGTATCTGATTGATATTTTTAAATTTAATAATTATCAGAAAGGGTTACAAGCATAAGAAATTATACTTATTTGTACAAATCCTGAAAATATAAAATATAAAGAAAGCAGAATTTCTGAGTTATTTGGCATCAAGAAGAGAGGAAAATGAATACCCAAACTGCTATGAAAATATTAATGTTTTGATAATAATTGTATAACAATTGATCCTTCTAAATATTATATTCTTGAATATAATAAATGGGAAATCTAAATGCACCGGAAATTACTTGAAACGAATTTTATGCTCCGTTATGCCATGAAACTTATTACCATAAAATTTTCATTATTTGCACTTTCTAAATAACTGTTGAAAATGATTCATACCTATGGTTTTTAATACATTAAGTTAACACTTTTTTAATCATAAAACCATTGACACAAGATAAATACAGAATAATCGCTGACAATCGGGGGAACTCGATGTGTTTATGCTTCTTAACCACAAGTGTGTATGTTTTAAAAACTTAATTAACATTCAAAGATTCTAAAGTCCACGGAAAACATCAGTACTTTGATTACTTAACAAGCATCCAATTTAGACTGTGGCTACATCATTGTTTGTATTGCAAATTGAGAAGCACCTAGGAGACACACTCTTCAGCATTTGCACTAACATAGCTAGTCGAAATGCTGTAAATCCAATAAAGCACCATAGGTATCAAACAAGCGGTTGATCCCTTCATTTAATATCCCTCCTCTACAAGGAATCAGAATGACAATACAGTCTATGTTACTATTGGGGAATCCATTTGATCCACGATATAATTGCAGCAAGGAAATAAATAACTATTTCACAGCAACAATGTCGCAAAAGCTGCTATAGAGGTATATATAACATATCAATAAACAGCTGAAAAGAATTTAATTAATTTTTATTTAAATTTGAAGAAAGAAACAACAAAATTGGAAAGAAAATGATTTTAAAACAATTTATTATTTATCGTATTATATTTTTTAGGAAAATAAGTTCAATATATAACTGGGAACTGAATAAAATATTTTGAAATAATAATCTTTTCATGTTGGTCACAGAGCTAATCACATTTATACAATATTTTAATTACCATAACACTAATTAAAATTTCAGTATTAATTTGTATCCGCATCAAGAATAATGTATATCAGGGTGTACTCAATTGATATATTTCAGCCTATATGTAATTTTACTTCATTTCATTTCGATCCTTTAAAAAAAGTAAAAAATACATTAATGCCCTTCATATATGCCAATTATGGTATTTATGTGCTTTTACCAGAAGAAGGAATGACAATAAATTTGAAATATTCAGCTGGCTTGACAGAAAGAAATAATACTCTTTAAGTGTACAAGCTTTGAATTTTAGAGACAATCTACTAAATAATGAGTCCTATTTTATGTACTTTCAGGAATAAGAGCTACCCAAAACTGAGAAAGAAATATATTTTCTATAAAAGTACTCGGGACTGTTTATACAGTATATAAAGAGTCGAGAAAATAAAGAAAAAATGATACATTTACCTCAAAAGATTTTCAAAACTGTTTTGACTAAAACAGATAAGAATACTTTAAAGCAATTTAGCTATCTATTTTTTCTTATTGAAAAGTTTTTGCGGTGATAAATGGGGTGCTTGATAAAGAAGTAACATTGTTTTCTTTTAAAAAAAAAAGAAAAGAAAACGTAATGGAAGAATAAAATTTGTGAAAAGAATTTAAATTTTCCTAATCAAAGTAATAATCTCGTTATTTTTATATAATTTAAAAAATAGGTATTGGTATGATATATTTCCAAGTATTGTCCTTTCATTCTCTAAAAAAAATATTTTAACAATAGTGCGTTGACAGATACTGAGTTGCTCATATTTTAATAAGATATAAAAAGAAAATGGAGAAAAACTCCTTTAAATGCACTGTGTGTGTGTGTGTTGAAACTTAAAATTTTAATAGGTTTCAATATATTAATATTAATTGCTCACTACAAAATTAAGACATAAAATTTTTAAATTACATAATTGAAATAAACATTTTTCGACAAACTTCAAAACCTACGTTGAAAATTAATATGTTGAATTTTAAACAACACTTCCGATTCATACATATCGTACGAATAAAAGTATTAAAAGGAATTACCTGATTTTTTATTACTCAAATATATAATTCTCATGATAACTTGAAAATAGTAGTATGTTTTGTAAATTGAATTTTTTAAAGAGGAGAAAATCTAAAAGGGGACTGTTTGCAATACTGGCTGAAGAATAATTTTAAAAAATTGTAATTTACTGTTGCTAATTTGCATACGAATCGTTATAGTGTCAGGAAGAAGATATATTCTTTATTTTGTTGGTTTGTTCTTTATTTATAAAGGACAACAATATATGAATGTTAATAATATATATATATTCTTTTAAATATTTCTTTGTTTTCTTTTAATAATTTTTGTAGTTATTGAATGTCATTGCAAAATATTATTTCAGAAAAAATTGCAGTTTTTTTAAGGTTACACGGAACAATTTTAAGACATCATATTTTATTCATTGCAGTTATGCTTTATTCTAAATTTATTAAAATGTATCAATTGTGATGGAAAAAATCTTTTAAACTCACATTAAATTTTAAACATAATATACTTTTGTAACATTTTATTTCATTTCAGGTACGCTGAACGACCTCAATAGAGCTAGTTGACACTAAATAGAGTGATTGAGTATTGTATTTTGAAAGTTTTAAGACTTTTTTCACATCTCAAAGATTATAAGAGCAAAAAATGAAGGGAGAAAAAATTTGACGATGTCTAATCGGTCTGCACAATGTTTTGGAAAAAAAGTTTCAAAGCCATCACTTCAGAAGGGGTGAAAAAATCCATTCGCAGACTTGTCACAACTGTGCCGAAAATGCCAAAACTATTTCCCACTCTTTTAGCTGGAAAAGCATTCTGCGCATGCTTAAAGGATGCTGACAAGCATCTGTGATAGCATCTTCCTAACGGAGCACGAGGAGTTGGAAAGTCGCGGCATCATAGAGCGGTCGTGAGCTTTACTCCTTCTCATCTTATTACACGTCTGACTAACTTCAAACTTAAGGTAAGCTCATCATGGATTAATTTCCTACAAACAGTAAAGAAAAATATATTACTTTTTTGTTTAGATGCAACGAATTTTTATCGTGTTTTAATTTTTAAAAAATGGAAGAAATATTTTTTTTATATTCGTTTAATTAAAGTTTTTTTGCTGTTTGCTAATTTAAGATGACTTATATAATTTTTAACATTTCTATCTACATAACGTTGTGCAGTTTGTTTGCTGTGTTAAGCCAATAGGAAAGGTATTTAAACTTTTTGTAATTTAGAAAAACATGCATATATACTACATTAAGTAATGAATCGAAATACAAAAAAAATGTGTATTTATTTGTTTGGATGCATGTTTTTTTTTTGTTCATATAATACTTAAGATGGTATATTCTTTTTATGTTTTGTTTCTAATCTGTACCCAAAATTCAATTGAATAAAAAATATAATTCTTAGTTTTAATTCCAAAGTTTTAGGTTTAATGACAAATATTTTCAAGTAGATTAGACTACTATTTTTTACCACTATCTTAGCTCCAATTTTAGAAATTATCTAACCATCAGTATCTCCACACACAGAAATAATATATATATATTATGCGTGTGTGCATCGTACTTGCAAGTTATATTTTATTCAAACATTTGCTAAGTGTACTTTTATAACACTTTGCAACTACTAAGAGAATCAATAAAACTTTTTTAACAAATACTTTTACAAACATCTAATACGCATTTAGTAAACTGTATATTACTGATAAAAAAAAAGAAAAAGAAATTCGAATTTTATTGAAAAATATATCTAGAATTAACAAATTGAAAATTCTGAAAATTAGTGCTAAGCAAAATATTTATAAATCTGTTGTGACTTGCAGTACATGTAATTAATATTGGTAAAAATTTATGAATCCTCTTTTGAGTTTTTGAAGGAAAAAAACTTACTTAAATGATTTCTTGTTCCTTCTCATGCATGTGACGTATACCTCAAAATTTTTAAGTTTTAAATAGTGCTTCAATGAAATACAGTTACACAGATTGAGTAATTAGTTTAATACTAAACACATAAAAATTTGTTCTATGACAGATGCACGGAATAAGTTTATCAGTGACAATTCTGAACCCACGAAATATCTTCAAAATTAAGCTTGGAAAATTTTGATACTAAAATACTTGGATTCATAAGATTGTAGAAGCGATATTTCTCACGTTTTTTGTTTTTTTTTACTAATTTTATTAGAATTCCTGGTACACAGATTGAAATATTCGTTTAGTTTATCCTATCAAAGAAACTTTAAAATAAGTTTTGCGTCTCAAAGCATAACCTTCAAAAGCTCTTTTTATGCTCAATAATTTCAATGAATGATAATTGACTATTTTATATGAATACCTTCTCTTCTAATGTAGTTCATATGAACTTTATTAGACGAAATATTTCAACTAAATGCATAAATAACTTATTTTCTATCATGGAAAAGTACATGTCGTTTTAACGCAAAGGGTATGGGTAAATAACAAAGAGAGAATGCAATATCTTCAGGAAATTTTAGATATGTTTGAAATTTTTAAAGAGAAAAGTAGTATAGAAATGTTTTCATTCAATTATAAAATTTTCCTAAAATATAGGAGTTATAATAGGCATGTCTTGTATTTAAAAAATAAACACAGGAAAAATGAGTTTTTATATACATTTCCCTTTTTCTCTATTTTATAGCTTAAAATGTCTTTATAATGTAAATTGAAAAATAGATAATAGATACAGGTAACGGTGCAATTTTTTAAAAAATGAAACTTACCAAAGAACTTTTTGTTTATCTTGTTTAGTAGAGTGGCGCAATTCTAGTCTCATACACATTATTAAAATTGTATTTCCTTACTAATTTCATGACTGAAATTCATTATTTAACTCTTTAAGTATTGATTAAATGTTTAACTCTTTCTTTTTTCTGTGTCTAATTTTTTGTGTTTGTGTATCAACGTTCAAGCCTAAATGTATCAAATTATTATGTATGAGAGTTACATTTTATGCTGCTGTTTAGTTAAAATATGTATGCTTTCAGTATACAAGGTACTGAAATATGTCTTGGAAGTTTCATAAATATAAAGAATGGAATTTCTAAATGAAAAATAAAGTATCGAAACCTTCCTTAATAAGAAGCTTACATTTGAAGGATTGCTTTAAGTTTTCTTATAGATTTCTCTCTTTTATTGCTAAATCTTCAGAATATTTCTCTTTTGATTAAAATTCGGTAATGCAAATTAATTATCACCTCAAATAAAATTGTTAAGAAAAAATTAATTGTTTGAGTTCACCCAGGAATAATGTTCGGTAAAAGAAAACTCTGAATTTAAGAAAAAGCGAATTTGAAAAAAAATACTATCTTAAAAATATGATGATATAGTTAGAATATTTTTTAATGCATTTAATTTAAATGTTTATAAAACATAAATCGTGGAAGGTTACACAATGTCTATACATAAACAAAGTAGATAACAAGGCTGAAGAATATGTAATCTAAATTAAATTGATCTAAGGCTTCAAACATCTAATTTTACACGTCAAATAATTCGATAGTAGCATTTTATCACTGAATTTTTGAATACATTAATTTTTGTATTCTCTACAAAACTATTACAAGATTCTGAAGAATGCGTAAAATATTTATATGATTAATTTGAACATAAATCTCTATCTAAAATATATCTAAAATAATCCAGAGTGTATGAACAACAATGATTAAATTGCTACAAATATACTTTTTTTTGTAGAAAATTAAATTTTTTCATAAACCTATAAGGAAAAAATGTCCGTTTCATTAAGAATATTAAAGTATAATGAATCAAAACTTTTTTAAACAGAATGTATTCTATGTTATCAATATTTTAAAAATATACCTATTCTAGAGTAAATCAAATACCTATAGTGTTCGCGCCGCAAACTATGAACGCTACAAAATGCTTGCTTAAATTCATAATATTAATTCCATTTATATCTATCTAACAAAAAAAAAGTTAATTTACTCTTATAAACCTCAAAAGCTACTATTCTTAAAGAGAATATAGGTTGCTGCAATATACAGCAACAAGCATGGTAGGAAAGATCTGGAAACCATTATAACGTTTCAATTCCCTTATGTTTATAAAATACGGACAGTATGACAAGTTATACTATTTCGCGAAGAAAAGTACTTATCAGAGAAGAACATTGTAGCCATAGAATAAGATTACCTCCAGAGAACTGACTGTAACGTACAGGTAAATGTTAAATCTCTGGGTAATTTACACAAACAGGTTAGATTTAGAGTTGTTCCGGCAAACACACTGCGGGGAAATTCCACTTCTGCGGCGGCGACTTAAATTCATCTTCCGGTGCCCCTTGGTACCAAGCTTACCCGGATAGAATATTTGTACCCATTCAATTAAAAGTTTGTTACAAAATATTAAAATAATGAGTGTGTTATTATAGAAAGTGCTGAGTCACTTAAAAGTACACATATTGTTTTGATATGTAACCACTTTATTAAAGTTTATTATGATTCGTGGTAGTACTTGAATTGTTAGAATTTTGAAATAAAGTTATTTTGTAAATTTGTTCCGAAATTGTCCAAAATTAATAGTATGACTGTAAATATATAGGAAATTCAAGAGACAGGCCTTTAAAATATCTTTTTATTTTTTAAGAAAATATGTAGATCTTCTGAATATTATTTCTCGATAACACTGAAATATGATTCTTTTAAGGAAAACATTTTTTTAATAATTATGATTTTTTTTTCGTTTCTTATAACTTAATAACTAACATTTAAGAATATTAGTTTTGTTTTGACAGTAATATAAAGACTTTATCTTAAAATATTTTTTTTATAAATTCTTTGCTTTTATTTTTTATTTCTTTTATTTTATTTATTTATTTATTTTATTTCTTTTATTTTATTTATTTATTTATTTTATTTCTTTTATTTTATTTATTTATTTATTTTATTTCTTTATTTATTGATTTTGCAAATAAACATAATTTGATTTTACATCAAATTTTTTTAAAGAATTTATAATAGTCTATAAGTGAAAAGACAAATTAACATTAAATATATCTTACTGCCAATAATCTCGGGAAAAAAATCAGCTCCTTTTAGACTGTTAGAGATGGATTATATTTTACCCATTAGAATCCTCATATTAATTACGAAATAATGAAGAAAACAGCTTTGATTTCTTTTTATTCGTTTAGCATATATATATAAAGATGCTTCTTGATGATGTCTCTCAGTTTTCAATTTTTGATGTGCAGCTTACCAAAATCCGTCTTCTAAATTTAAGAATTAATGTTTTTTTTATTTCTCAAATAGTATTTATTTTCATTCACGTTTTTCAAAGTAGTTAAAACAACCGTATAACATGGCAAACACATCATTTTATCTTTCACAGATGTGATGAAAAATTCTAACTCTCATTGCATACATTAAATGTTCTATTTTCTACATTTAATTTTATTTCTTGCAGTTTGACACAAGCTGGGTAAAAAATTTAAAATAACATTTTAAACATTTTTTTAACATAGAGACCAATCACGCTGTGTTTTAGTAAAACCACAGATTGAAGAGTAGCAGTAACAACTGAATGACAACTAGCAAGATATAATTTTGATAAACGTCAAGTCTCGAACTCTACTTACGAATATTATTAGTAAGCACAAATAGTTTTTGTGCTAAGATCAGGTAGCATATGCACGGGTGTGTTGCCCTTTTGCGTTTCGCGATTTTCTATCACTTGAAATATATAATTGATTATAACCACTAGAGTAACCACTGAAACTTTCATTTATATTTTTTTGGATTTATTTCCATGAGTTTTTAAATATTCGCTACTTAAATGAGTAAAAATTACCTAATACAAATACTCCCACCTATGGACTATTAGAAACTTCAAGCCCACATTTATTAATAGATTAACAACTTCGATTTTTTTAATATTATACCAAATAATAGCGTCATACAATTTTTTTGCTCAACTTTTTTAAGTTTTTAAGAATTGTTTTGAGATATAAATATTTGGCGAAGGGTCTTGAGTTTTGATTACCTGCGTATAACATGATTACCGTATAAAATTTAGCACTTTTAACACAAAAAAATAAGATCGAAGCTTAAGGGCACGCATTATACGCCGGGCATAAAAATAATAGCTTCAAAAATAACAAAAGAGATGAGCATATAAAAACTTTTTTTACTTCTATATGTATTGAAAAACACTGTTTATTTAAAAGAAATGACTTGTCTTACCAACTAAAGGAGTTGTAGTTCTAGAAGAAAACTATTTTGTGTCAAAAGTCTAGGATAATATCTCCAATAAATGACTTCAAAACATAAGAGCAATGTATACTAAAATTTCAGATTTCTTTTTAAAAAAGAGGGGATGCGAGTTATACGGTGAATGTACCGAAAAATTAAGCTTGAAAGTATAGATGAGCGTTATACGCCGGATTTTATGGTACTTACGATTAAACGGAGTTTTTTAACAAACATTTAAAAACAGTTTTGAATAAAAACACTGAACATGACAAAAATAATGTGGATCAAACTCATATAACATTTCTTTAAACCCAAATGAAATTTAATTGTTGACTCTTCACTATTTGTAACTTTTATGCGTATGTATAGTTTTCAAAACATAAAATACTTGTTGAAAAAAATTAATGATGTTTCTAAGTCTATTCTAATAAATAAATAATGCATAACATTTTATATAAAAACAAAGCCTTCAATTTTTGATAAAATGAAATAATTCAATACTTTTTTAATCCAGTGATACCTTAATCTAATACCAAAAATCATGAAATTATAAACTTAAGATACAATTTTCAAAAGGTGTTGGAATAAAACACTGAACTATATTTCCTAGAAAAAGAAGCTGGTATAGTTAAAGCAATATAGATTCTAGTGTGTCTCACGAATGACGAAAATTATAAAAAAAATTGATATTACAAATTCTTGGAAGTTTTGCATGCTTCGATTTCTTTTAGTAAAAATTTAGCTTAATTCCACTAAATACATTACCAAACATAAATTTCAATCATGGTATATTTTTTTTGAAATGTGCATATAATATTAGCAAAACATTTAAAATGCGATAAATTTTCTAGATCCAAAATAAGCAAGTTTAGCTCTTGATAATGTCTTACGATAACAGTTCAAAATTTTTCTTTATTCAGTAGATTTGATGTGATAATAATACATAGATATCTCAGCACATGCATATAGAAGAATATCTTCATGCGACACTTACTGATGATTGTAATAGCATCCATGTCAAATCCCATTGCAAACGTTTTGGATATTTTAAAACTTTAAAAAATTTACTAGTGGATCTTCGCAATAATTTCATGAAAATTTCAGCTTTTGTTTTGGGACTGAAAAATATTTTTGTCGACAGAGCAATTTTTATCAACCATTATACTCACGAAACGTTATATTAAAGCCTTATTATTTTAAGAAAAAGATGTTTTCTGACATTTTCAAACTCCCACCTTCGTTATATTTTACTGTAATGTTGAATAACATTGATAAAAAAAAATTTACCAATTGAATTATTTTTTAATAGCCATAAATGCATCTAAGCGAAAATTCAGAATGCGAAAGAAGATTTTTTTTTCTTTTCCTTTCTTAAATAGCTGAAGTTTTCATTAGATGGTCTCTTGCTTCAAAAGTCATTTGTTTTTATAAGTAAGAAGAGTCTATTATTTTTTAAAAATTTGCTACTATTATACCAGAGGATTCATTTAAAATTTAAAACACAAATCCTCTGGATATAAAGAATAAATTTTGATTTTTTTTATTTGTTATTAATGCTTAGTAAGATTTATTTTGATGCATGCATGGATTTGTAAATGCTTCAAAAGCAATAATTTATTTCACTCGAATGTGCTACTTAAATAACTTAAAATATGTTCAAAGACGAAAAAAGGTTGTTCATTCAAATAGTTGATGTTTGCTAATTTGTGATTAATTTAAACAAAATAAAATAATTTGTCTCAAAATCATTGAATCGGACTCGAAATTCGGATAAGTGGCAGTAGTTATTTTTTTTAAATATGCGAGGTATTGCTTAGCTATTATTAACTGATAAGTATAAAAATTTTGTATATTAAATTAGATAGAACGCATTACTTTGTATGCAAATTTTATTCCTTTAGCATGCATTATACATGTTTTGTTAAATTTTGAAATACATATAGTTTCATCGAATTCGATCCGTTTTAAAATTGACATGCCAATATTTTACTTTTTATGTAAATAGTAAATAACTCTGTTTTTGATGTCGGTTTATTGTGTTTCTATTTTTTGCATGTGTATTACCTCATTTTATGACTGATACATACAAAATAACGTAATAACTGCATCAAATTTAACAGAATTCACACTATGTAGAAGATATGACTCTACATTTCATTATGGTTTTCTGGAAACGAAATGGAAGGTTAGATCCACTACTTACACCTTCATGGTCCATACTTTCTCTCCACATTCCTCATCACTAAATTTCTATTTAATATTAAAGATGTCCTTAAGACATCTCGTGATTTAATCGTATGAGATAATGCAAGTGACGTTTGCTTAAACTGTTTTATTAAGCTTTCCAGTTGTCATTTAAGGTTGTAGATGACATTATATTGCATCATTGCTCTTTATCTCAGGAAAATAAATATGGAGATTCAATAAGTATAATTGGAGTGTCAGTATACATCTTAGATATTCCCCTATCTTACATTAACCAAAGTTATATTTCGTGAATGTAAAAATTTGCCTATTTCAGCTATGCTTAAAATATTAATATGTTCTAGACTTTCTAACGAAATTTAATAGCATTTAGTGATATATATCTATCTAGGACCAAAAAACATTTGTGTATTAACAAATTATTTATTTTAGATTTGTATTACATTAACAGGTAGGAAATACCATTCCTCAATATGTGAAAACTTTTCGAGAAGGGAAACCTTTATCTGTTCATGAACATATGAGAATGTTTTTAGTTAACACTTTAACAAACATCAATATATTCTATTGATTTTGCAATAAATATGAGCATTCCTAATATGAGCAGAAACTAAAAACTCATTAGGCTTTTTTCTCACATTTTTCCAAATCTCTTTCCCCGCTATCTTTTACCTAGAAAATACAGTATCAGAGTTTACTAATTTGCTTGATGTCATTGCGGTTTTCGTTTTACAAACTATTTAGTTTTAACTCTCATAGAGGAAGAAGTTATTCGCTCAATTTTTATTTTTCTGTTCAATTAATTTGTTAATTGGCTTTTGCACTTTTAATTTTTGTTGCGGCTTTTTTTAGAAACTGGTCGGTATTTTCTGATATCATGAGATTGTTCTCAATAGACAGACCTATTTGCTATCAAAAGACACATCAACCATTTACTTAAGTACTTAAACATAATCTGATTATGAGCATTGATTTGTGTTCTTATAAGTATACGTAGTCTCTCCTCTCTCTAACCATGGATAAGGCTTTTATAAGGATCAATAATCCATTTTTTTAAATGAAATATATTATTTCCATATTCTATTTCAAATTTAAAATATTTTTGGAACATAATATTCTCGTTATAAAAGTAAAACACCAACAATGAGGTTATAGAAGAGTAGATTATCTTGAAAAAAATGTTGTCTATGTCAAAATAAATTGAAAGATTATATTTAAAAGTGGTCAGAAATTTGTACCAAACAACAGAGAATAATCGAATTAACTAATTGACTTATGACAATATTCCTTTAGAAGGGTAAGTTGAAGTTTACAATATAACCTACCAGCAAACATCTTTGATTTAAACTTTTACCCAAAACTTCCTTTTTAAAAACTAATTTTTATTTACATTTTTTTATAACTGAATTTCTGTTATCTTATTTTTACTTTACTTTTATTTTTTGATATGTTTACTCAGCTTTTATTCTACCTTTTAAACTTGGCATTTTTTAATTTTTATTTTAACTTTTATATTTTAATATTATTTCCTTACTTTCACACACAGTTTTATCATTTTATATTGAAATTCTAAGAATGTTATTAATTATATATTTTCTTTTTGATGAATGATAAAAATACACGAAAATACTAATTAGTCATTTCTCAAATTATCATTTTACTTATCCTATTGCCTTATATTTGCAATATGTTAGTTATATTTCATTGCATTAGTATTATATTTGTACATATGAACTGAACTCAGAATCGCAACAGCCCATGAGGGCTAAAGCCTTCTGTGCCTATCTCAGTTTACGTGACCTTAGGCTCGGGGGTGTATTTGCAGATGTTTCGGTCTAGTGGTCAGTCTGACACGACTTGCATATATATAACATATATATTTTATTAACATACAAATATAACAATAACTATTCGTACTAAAGGATAATATTAGAGCTTTTGCTTGACAAAATGTACATTTTCTCTTAACAAATAATCGTGTTTTTCATAAATTAATAATATTTATACTCATTGGTGAATAACACAGAAAATCCATTTACTGGGTTTGAAACACAAAGATATCAAAAGCTTTAAAGTAGTGTGCAAACGAAAACAAATACAAATTTGCCCATATAGCAATAAAAAAAATCGAAATTATGATGTTTCATAATAAATTCTGATAGAATAAAATCTATCTGTTGATGCGCAACTAACCTTAAGAATTAAACTGATTAAATTTGATTTGACTATACTGATTTTCTTGACGAGAACGGAAGAAATTCGGTAATTCGTATCGAAATACTCCATAACGAAAATCAATGTCCGACAAAAATAAAAATAACATATTAAGCCCTAGTCGCCAAAAAATGCTGTAGGCTGCTGATAAATCGAACAAATCACTATCTATTTCTGTAGTGATATCAAAGTATAAATACATGAAGGCTCTTCTGAACATTAGTGATTCAAAGGGGAAAAGTTATCTGATGAATAATTTCCTTACGTTTCCGTGGACTAAATAATCTTGACTTCTAGAAGTTATTAAGCTACATATTTGGGTTTATTATACAAGATACATTATTGCACAACGAACAAACTATGGAAGGAATTTAAATTAAAAAACATCACAGTTCTAACAGTTCTGAATTCTAATAGTCTTATACTGTATTAAGTAATTGAATGATATAAAAATTGGTGACGCCACATAAACATACTAATTTAATATCTATATTTAACTTAAACCTTAAGATAATGAATGGATTCAGAATCTGACAAAGAAAATAAATTATCTCGAATGAATGTCTCTCTTTCTTATACTTCCGTATTCTAATTTTCTTGAGAAATCTGTCCAGATAAAAAAAAAAGTTGCTTTTTGTACTGAATACATTTGATGTATCATGCAATCGATTCTTATTATATTATCATATATAAATGTTTGATACTTAAATAATGCTTTTGCATGCTTGCGAAAAACATTGTCTCTTTAAACTTGTATAATTCCAAATATAATCACAATTTTCTCATTGAGATTATTTACTATTATTATTACACACTTACTAGATGTTAAAAAAATTTGTTTTAAATAGTTCTTTAAAGGGTAAATCACAAAAAGTTAACAATCACATCTTTAAATCAAGTTCCACGATTGAGACACTATTACTCATCTAAATGCAAGTTTTCTTAAGAAGATATGAGAAATTACTTTTTTTATATTCTAGAATTGATCTTAAGAGGGTCAACTTTATCACATTCATCAGTTCTGAAGCATGAAACAAGATGCGCTATAGCTATATTAATATTTGCACCAACTTAGGTGCAAAAGATAAACTCCGTATCTTTTACGTGACATTCCTCTCTCTTAAATAAACTCAGCCCAAGCTTAAGCCTCTTCAAAGCTTGATTATTTTGCTCCAAAAGGAAATGTCCCATTGGCAAACGTTTACACACTATCATCACCGACGTATTCTGTAAGTGAAGTGATATCTTCTTTCGTGTAGACAGCTGTAGAATGAATTTGTCTCTTCAATGCTATGAAGAGCAGTTTATTTGGTTTCTGGTTTTCCACATGTAAAAGTTTTGCTCTCTTCATCAGTTCTCTATTTAATTACCCAGCAGGGATCATGTTTAAGTTCTTTAATTCTTTCTATTATGCTATTGTGTCCACAAAGACAAATATTTAATTTGTTTTCCCTCTGGAAATAACTTCTCAAAGTAAATACCATTGTTATAAAACTATATGTTACAAATACAGAATGAGATTATTTTTTCTATAAGACTATATACAAAAGTAAAATGTATTATAAAAATATTTTTAGGGGACTTTTCAAATATTTGTAGTTTACTCATTAGACATATAACTTTAAACATATTTTATAATATATGAAACGCGTTCGAAATCTATTGAGAAACAGTTGCAAATCTTTGAGATACAAATAACGTTCGTAAACATCACTAAATCAAAGAAAAAAATGTAACTTCAACCACAAAACATTTTTTGATATCAACACATTCATTTTTATAAAACTGATTGTTTGATCAAACTCTTCTTGTATGAAGGATATATGTATCATACTTTAACAGAAAAACACATAAATCTACATTTTTACTTCAAAATTTGAACTATACTCTGGATTTAGACAAATAATATATCTATTGGAACCTCAGTATAAATGATATTCTGATTAAAATTGAATTTTTCATGCTTTTCATCTTTTAAAACAGCTATTCACAAATTCAGATGCTAACAAATAGCGATGAAATTAAATAAAGTACGGTTTTAAAGAATAAATTTTCTCTTTGTCACCATTTACAAATGCATAAAGCTGTTTACTTCCATTCAAAAATACCATAGTTTCAGTATCAGTTCGAAAACTGCTCCAATCTAACTCAAATTATATTTATAAATTGCTTTTAACTTTGAGAACGCATGTGTTTAACTCATTTAAATAAACGTTCCAGTCTACTAAAAATCTTTGAACCAGTATTCAACTTCAAAATACGACACAAATTTCGCTTTTTGATTTCTCTAACTGCATTTTGCAAAAAAAAGCATTTTAAATATTTTGATTTGACTTAAACATTTTACTTCTGAAAATTAAGTAATAGCTATGATGATGTGTGATGATGTAATAGATAATAAATCTGGGGAATTCCTAGAAGTGGAGAGAATTTAAGCCATTTGTCAATGCGAAATTTACATTCTTAATGACAATTATCATTGTACTATCCAACTTTAATGATTTAATACATAAATTTCCTCGTCATACTATGCCCATCCCACGCAAATTGCATTGCAGGAAACTTCATGCCTGCTCTATCATTTTACCAATCCATCCATCCCTGTCATCGATGTAACAACATCAGATATGTTCATAATTATATAACCTCATTAATGTATTTTTATCATTGCTTTTTATATAATTTCTCATTTAATTGTGTCTTTTAATGACTTTAAAGGAGCCATTTAGACAACGGTAATGCAGCCTATATACATTAATACTTCGAATAACATTTTCCAAATGAGCTGTATTTGTAACATTCGTGCCTTCATCTTTCCTTATAGCATAAAATTTAAGTGAACATTGCAAACATTTTCGATACACATTTTCTCATTTCATAAAATCAATCATTTATACATAAATGAAATATTTCAAGCATCCCGTAAATTTCTAATATTATCATCATGCTATTTTGATTTAAGAAGAATTCTCGCTGTACGATTTCCAACTTCACCGGTGTCCATAAGTTATACATAATTGGGAAACAGTAGAATGAAGGTAGAAAACCCCGATATTGCGCACACATGACTTTTTGAGGCTCACCAGTGTTTGTGTATGTACAAATTTTTTTGTCAGTGACATAACAGGCTAATGGAAAGGGGCTGTTGGAAAGGCTACAAGTTAAGTAATTTTAATGCACATTTGAAACTCGTATCACGTTCAATGCTCTCAGATATTTTTCAACTGTTGCAAAAGTTTTGATTATGCCTCAAAGAAGACAAAGCGATTTGTTTCGAAAATCAAAATCACTGGAATGTTAGAAAGTGGATAATCGTAGATATAAGAGTCGAATGTCGTAAATATTGCACACTGCGTAGTTTCTACACTGTAGAAACATTCATAAGCTAGTTGTAACAGATCGACCGAGACTAACAACACCTAGATAAGTAAGTGCACTTTGGTCCGTAGGTGCTCGAAGTAATTGACAGTTATGAGCAAGATAGTTGTCTACAGAGCTTGCTGCAACTTCCGGAACTGTAATTTCGAAACAGTCAGCTTAAAGAAGACTCAGGGATCAAACATCTAGATACTTCCATTTCATTGATTTATGTGCAAAGAGCTCAATCTCGATGGAATCGAGAACAGACAATCGAATCAATGTGATCAGTTAACCGAGTAGTTCTCGAAACTGCATAATCTGGAGATAACGTGGAACACGTTACTTACCTCATAACACCTCAGAACGAGATCACTATTGCCATGGTGCTATTTTAATGTAGATGGACACGTCTTCTGGAAGCACGAACCTTCGCGATCTCAGTAAAGCGGCTTATTTTAATGGAACAAGGTACACAGATGTGTTTCTATAACCCCCTTGTTTTCTTTTTTGTGTTTCTTCCTATTCATGGATAACAATGCGACATTACTCGTATTGTTATCCATTTTAAACTCGTAAGGGAATATTTTGAAAGGGAAAATTATAAGCGAATAAAATGGCGAGCAAGATCTTCAAAATTAAATTCTATTGATAATGCTTAGAAGGTACTTGGATGAAGAGTTTCTACTCGTTAACGTTTACCTGGGAACATTACTGAGTTCGATTCCATTTTGCTCCAGAAATGGTAGATCTGTCACCCCTATCGATCCAGACTCATTCTTAGCATGAAACATCACAGGATGCTCGTATTTCAGTACAAAGTAATTTCACTCCTTACTAACCAACGTTAACAGTTTGTTATTTTTTTTTCCTGAAGTGACAAAAAAGCTTCTTACTTTTACTACATTTTATGATATTTGTTTAAATCAAGCACTACATTTATTTCTAGACATTCTTCAACTGCTTCCTTTATTCGTTACATTTTTCTGATTAAGGTAGCTAAATTTCATTCCATTCTGTCTTTTATTTCGCACCCTACTAAAGAAATAACCATTATTCTTAACTTTTAGACACCGGTGTAGATAAATAGCTTTTACTTTAGAATACGTTTGAATTGTTATTTAAAAAAACTTTGGACTATAAATTTTTTCTCATTTCTGAACTTTCATTTGATGTTTTGTTTCAATTCGCATTAGATTTTGTGATATGTTTTTGCACGTAATACCCTTTCTTCGAATAGAAATCTGTAGAGGCAATAGGAAATTCTGTTGATTATATCAAAAATATAACTATTCAGAAGCTGAATTTTTGAATAACTTATCAGCGTGGCTTTTATATACAGAGAGATTAAAGTAAAAGCAATCATTTTGTAATGATTTTCTCTTTACCGTGAAACATATTGCATTAAAACATTCATATCTTATAAATTAATGCCATGTTAGAATTGCATTTTTAATATTATTAATAGTAATTCTAGTCGTAATCGTATAAAATTTGTAAAAGCGTGGTTTAAATCATAACAAGAAGCTTTTCGCTGTGAATTATGTTTATCATTTAATCATTTGTGTACTATCATATCTATTTATTTTTACAGTATCTTTTTGCAATAGTATTACTTAGTTTTGCATCAACTCATAACATCCAAACTATTAAAATAATTCAACAGGATTTCTTCATTTATATCTTAAAATATTGTTTCTTCAACAGTATTTTTTCTCTTCCTTGCTCATAACAGTTCGTAAACTTTTATCTAACTAGTTAAAAATGTTTTAAAGTTTGAACTGAAGATAATTATGCATTTATTCTTTTCGAATTTTGAGAAGAAAATATCAAAGCAATATTATTTTTATGAATGTTAGAAAAAAAGACAAGTCATAGACATATAATTTTAAATGATATTGCTTGTTAAAATTAGTCTGATTAATCATTTTCCTGTATCAAAACGGTAAATTGGGATTTGGTTTTATACGTGTTATTAGTCCCGGCTCTTATACAATATAAATTATGATTCTTCCCACCATTAAGCACATACACATGAAACACGTATGACGATGCTTGGAATTAAAGGAAATGTTTCATTCCTTCAACTTCAAATGTTCAACTATACATAGACATTCAAAATGACCCAATATGTCAGCAATCCCTCATCTGCAGTCTTCTGTTTTTACTCTCAGTCCATCTTATTATGGAAACTTATTTTTATCGACACTGGGGGGGGGGCTATCCCCTGTCCACTTAATGGTGGACCAACCCCCATTGTACAAATTATACATTTGTTCATACTCATTGCTCAAATTGTAAAACTGTAACTTACATATATTATGTAGTTCGATCTATTTGGGTCTTTTTCTCAAATTTCGTTCTTGGCGCTCCTTTTCAGTTAAATTCATCACTGAAGCTACATCGTTCACCACTTCATCGATAAAGTCTTCAAATTTTGTTAAACCTGTAGCTTCCTGAAAAGTTGAGTATTAGTAGGTCTTCGTATGAGGTAACGTCTTTCTTTTCTGGCAATGATTCCAGTCCAGGCAATCATTGCGATATTTTTCTGCGAGAGCTTACAATAATGTATAATCGTAACTGTATTGGCGACATTTTTCAAACGAAGCATATAGTTGCCAATTCAGCGAGTACAACCCATGCGAAATCCAGGTTTCCAAATTAGGGAGCTTTCTTGAACGGTGACGCTGTTGCTATAGTATGTAATAATTTAATACAAAATAACAAAAAAAAGTAGAGAGAGAGAGATAAATGCTCTTAGGCAATCTGACATCTAAAACTGGGGAATGTATAAGAAAACCTGTTCTCAATAATATAAACTCTGTTCGAAACTTTTGAAAACATTTTGCAATAGCTTTTTACAACAGCATCTTCTGTAAGTTTTTGATGACTGTGTATAAATCTACCACTCTCCCTCCCTTTTGCCTTACAAATGGAAAAATAGTAACAATATCTTGGTTAAAAGATTCGTTTGTCAAGGAAAATGTCATTTGAAATTCCTTTTCTTATTTTAGAAAACTTGAAAGAAGAAAAAATATATTTCACGAATTGAGAAAAGAAATTTTGTGGTGAAAAAATCTATTCTGATGACCATGTTGTCTCTGGGGACATTATTTCACGAATTTATTCAGCATGAATTGAACTTTCCTTCTACTATAGTTTAGTATCTCTTCTTTTATTCATCACACCTTTTGAATTTCGTCTCTGTTTACTTCCTCTTTGCATTTTTTTACTTCCGGCTGAATTTTCTATCATTTGTGCATTCGTCAAAAAAAGGTTTGTTACAAATCCAAAAAGTTAAAAAAAAAATAACATTCTGCACATCTATTGAATTATCAATTGTAGAAAAACAAAATACAGGTTTTGCAGATGGTTCCTAATAATAGGGAACTCTTTTTAGCATAATTTAATAAACTTAAATTGGAATCCGAAGTTTCCTTTCTCAGCAAGAACTTTTAAATTGAAAACAACAATTGAAAAAAATAGTTCAGCTATCGATGATTTTATTAGCTTTCGAAACTGTATTTTAAAAAAGGCACAAGATATAAATCTTGACGATACTTAAACACGTAACCACATTTTGAAATATGAATATGAATTTAGTTTTGCTAAGTTTTTAAATTTTTATGAAGCTTTTTTTCGTGAGAAGATGGAATTTTTTACAAAGATTAAAACTTATTCTTTTTCAATTTCAGATACGAGTATACCATAAAAAATGTTTTTTATTATTATTCATGTATTCTATATTCTAAAACATTATCAGATTTTGGAGCAAAAAACATAAGAAAGTGGATTACAATTTTTTTCAATACAGTCCAACAGAAATATTTTTTTACTGTTTGATACGTAGTAATAATGCCTTCTAGCAAGTTTTTTGGGAAATAATAATTTTTCAGGACCACTCTCATACTGTGAAAAAAAATAAACTCACAAAAAAACTTAAAGTGTATTCATAGTACAGTACAGTATAGTATTCATAATATTTTTTTCATTTTATGTTTTTATCCATTTATTTATTATTATTTTTACCTGATCAATTTTTAAAATACTATGAAGTAAAGCTAATTTTAATTAAAAATGTTTAAAATTTGCGTCAGATTATCGTACAACTTATAAATAAATAAGTAAAAATGATCATTACGAATTATACATAAGAATATCCACAATAGGCAGAAATTAGTATTTCTATTTAAGCAAATACTACATTTTGCTTAGTTCCAATACATTCAAAAGTAATGATTTATTTAAATTAAAATTGTCGTACTTCCTTATATGGTTTATTAATCTTTGGTCAATAAATTCCTTCTTAATGGCAATTAGAAAATTCATAAAAAAGTTATGAAATGAAGACCATAATTTTTAATACAGTTTATATCATAATTAATATTTAAAGAAAGAGACTTTTTAATTCTTTGAAAATAACTTCGATTGAATAATAAAGTTAATATACATAAATAAAGAGTTATAATTTATGTTAGTCAGATTCATCACAAAGTGTAGGATATTGAAATTTATGCTGAAAATTTTACTCGGTAGCTGCTCTATGTACTTCAATATATATTTCTTTCTTTTACTCTATTTTTTAAGACAATAAAATTCTTTAAGTGAAATTAGGATTTTTTTAGAAAATATTTGTCATGCTGATCTTTATACACATAGTAAAATTATATTGAGTAGTAAAACATTTATGAGTCTAAGGTATCCGACTACGTTCGGAACCGTGATTTTGCAAAAGCGTGTAAATGGATAATATTTATGAGACTTAGCGTCACTTAGATTAGACAATGTATATAAAATTGGGTTAAGAATAGTATTACAATAAAAAATTATTTAAGTACAATATTTTGACAAAAAATTAGCTTAGAATAACCTTTTTTCCAAATGTTCTCCTTTTGTAAAAAATGCTTCTATTGTATTAATATTTTGCCTGTATATAGCTCAGACTTCTGTACAGAGGCTCAACTAGAATTTTTGAAATGCATAACTTGGAAGTCGGTTTATCCATGTCTTACGAAAACAGAAGGGAGAAATTTTAAGAAAATACGCCGATAATTATTTCAAATGGTTGTATCTCTGAAAATTATCTGAATTTTTCAAAAAACTCAGAGTTGAACCTCTTTACAGAGGTCTGAGCTATATACAGGCAAAGTATTAATACAACAGAAGCATTTTTTAAAAAAAGAGAACATTTGGAAAAAAGGTTATTCTAAGTTAATTTTTTGCCAAAATATTGTATTTAAATAATTTTTTTTGTCATAATGTCCTTAAAACAATTTTATACATGTATTCTAATCTAAGTGACACTAAATATCATGAAAATTACACATTTATGCGTTTTTTTAAAACCACGGTTCCGCGAACATAGTCGGATACCTTAATTATTACTTAACAAACTGTTTTACAATAGTTTAAAAATAGTTAGCGTATTGTTATAAAGTTATAAATTTTAAATCATAAGAGAAGCTTAAATGCTTGTTTAAAAATGATATATGTTTCGTAAACTCTCAAAATCATCAAATCTGAGCTTGAAGGAATTTTTACTTCTAACCTTCTGGAAAAATTTCAAGCCAGACAGCTTAAAGAAAAATGAAAATTTATCTGAAAAGCTAAAAAACATATTTTTACAGATACATCTTAAGCACTCGACACTAAAATAAAAATAATTTTAATAATCAAAAAGTTCTTTAAAAGATATAACACAGCTTTCATTATAAAATATTGCTGAAGCTTTTCATAAAAACTTTAAAAAATTAACATTGTTCATCTAAAATTATACATACATACTACGTATAAAAAGCTAACTCAATTTTTGTCTTTATAAATTTTCAAATTAAAAGAATTTGTTTAAATGATACAAGTCAAATAACTTCTTTCGTAATGTGCGTACGTTTATAATTCATAAATACAATTAAAAAAGATAAAATAAACATTTTTTTTTTATTTTCACTTGTTATTATTTTAGGCATGGTAGGCGTGAACTTCTTTGTCTGGTTAGAAAGAGACTAACCGTATCATTACCATCTTAAAAATTTATACTTTATGAATTTTTTTCGTCTTTCCATAAGTTTTTATGCCTTCTTACTAAGTTCCAATTCTTTCAGGTTTCAAAAAAACTGCTTGCATCCCTTTTGAAACCCTGTTTATTTATATTGCTTTTGAGAAAGAGCTAGATAAATATTTTATATACTTCTTTATACTTCCAATAAGTGCCAAGAAAATATCCATACATTTAGCTAAAATAGAGGCACCTCCCTAGATTTGACGAAAATTGAAAGAGAGGAAACTATTTTATGGCTTTATAATAAAAATATAAAAAAGAATACGCAAGCGATAGATTCTTTAACAAGGATTTGGAAATATCAGTTGACTGGATAGATGTCTATAACCCTACGAATCGTCCTTTTTTACCTATAAAAATAACTCCTGGGAAATTTCAAACTTATTTACTATTGGTGAATTTGTTTAAGCTACAAAGTTTGTTGAGAGAAATTCGATATACTTATCTCGGCTTCTTTTATAATTCAGTGTATTAAAAGAGTAGTCTTATATCATTATATACTAAAAACTATTAAAAAAAATATGTTCTAACACATACACACCCACACAGTTATGTAAACAGAATGGATTGTAGAAATACATCTACACATTCTGTAGATTTTTATTTGAATTCGTTTAAATCAGTGATACTCAACCTGCGGCCCGCGTGCCGCCTGTGGCCCACCGGCCTTTTTTGGGTAACCCGGTTATGGCCCATTGCACTAAGAAATTCAGTCATTGGAGAACAATGTACAAAAAGTTTAACAGAAAATTCTATCAATAAAGCAATCAAATGTTTTTAATAGTAGAATGTAGGCAAGAGGCTTGGCCATACATGAAAGAGAAAATAGAAATTATCCCATAACTCAGTAAAAATTCATAAAAATAAATATTTGTGTGTGTGAAAAAGTTAGTTGTGAGTGTGATCGAAAAGTTAATATAGTATTAAAATAAAAGCTAAAAATTAGTTTTAAAATTTTGATCAATTTTGTTTGTCAATATTGCTTAGGTCTTATAGTGTACTTTTTTCATTATCCGAATGTTGCGGCCTGCATGAAACAGTCATATGTATGCGACCCACGTGAAATACCTGTCATGTATATGCGTCCCGGCGTGAAAAAAGGTTAAGTACCCCTGGTTTAAATTATTACAATTGATATATGTCCTTAAGGATAATAATAATAACTCTAATTGGTACATCAACCAGCAATGAATTTTAGTTTTTTCGTTTTCCAATATGTGTCATTATTGGAAATTTTAGATCCATTAGTTAAAATTTACAAAAGCATCAGAAAATGTGTGCGTGTGTATTCAGCATTCCATTTAAATAAATACTTGTATCTACAATTACATTTCTATCTTTTCAATTTATATTCAAATGGTCATAGATTTTTCTTGACCTTATGTAGTTTTAATCAGCATAAATTGCTAAAACTATTCATGTTTTACAAGAAATATGCATCATAAGGTAGTTAAAAGCATCGTTTTATAAAAAATAAAATACTCCTACTTAAAACTATATAATATTCACTCACATGTCATCTAAAATACATCTTACTTAAGATAGACTTTCCTACTTAATAAAAAAATTCCCAACATCTAAGCTTTTTTAAAAACTTCTAAGTAACAAAATTCTTTATTCTTATTTATTATAAACAAGAGAATAAAATTCAGCTTTTTTTTTCAGGTAATCAAGTGGAAGGTTGAAGCTCTTACAGATTATCTCTATCAAAGAGGTAAGTGTAAAGTTATGTAACTCGTAAATGTTTCAAGAGAGAATTAAAGTTAAAAAAAAAACTTTATTTCAAATTAAACAGGTATATAAAAAAGGAAGATACACAAAAATATTCAATATTGTTAAGGTTAAATAGAATAAGCAATCTTCGGGCAATTTGAAAATATAATTTCAATATAGAGAATATGCATATTTTTCAAAAAAAAGCTTTGATTTTAAAACTTGTTTGCAAATCTATTTTGAGATGTTTCAGTTGAAGTATATAAAAATAAAAAAAATCTTTATTATATATAATATAATGAGACATAAAACAGTATATAAACCACGAAAACTTTTCTTCTGCGTTAAATAAAATAAGTAGAGAGAAAATCAGTCTAAATAAAGGAAATATTGAGTGTGTATAGTTAAATGTAGTCTCCATTCTCAAAAGTGTGAAAAATTTGTGTAATTAAACTTTGCTGTGAACATCAGGATAGAAAGTATAGTACAATTTATAGCATTTACCACAATTTATAAATGTAAACTAGACCAGATTTTATTTTATATTATAATTGAAATATATTTAAGAAGAGTTTAAAGCAACATATGAAATTCATCCTATTAATTTTTGTTGAAAAGTTGCATTTGGCATATTTTTTAAAAAAAAAACATAATTAATATTCTTTCACTCTCTTGGTTATTTAAAGTAAATCCTACTTTCTTTAAAGTCAAATCATAACTAATAAAAAAATATCATTAAGAATTTAATGAACCTATCAGAGAAATAAATTACATTTAAATTTTAAAAACAAGAGACTAAATATAAATTTAAAAAAAACAACTGGAAGCTCAAAATAGACAATTCCAAGAAGAATATATGTATCAATTGTGTAAGAAGAAAAACATTTGAAAATTATGCATAAGATATTTTTACAAAATCAAGTCAAAAGGGACGATTAAAAATCAAAGAACATAAATTGTCAAAAAAGAGGTTTTAGAGGATATATTCTAATTCGCTTAATCATTCTAAGTATATTGTTACATTAACTTTAATTTAAAATGTAAAAATTCAACTATATTTTAAATTAAAGGAAGCAGAATGATTGATCTTCCATTATAATTAATTTTAAAAATTTAAAAATAGCTTTAATAAAAAATATGTTTCTTACATGACCTTATTTCATTTAATTTTCCTTGCACGGATCACTATACTTCACAAGAAAATTTGAGTTATTTACCAGTAGTGAGAAAAAAACACATTTTATATAAAAGTCTGACTTTTGAGAAGGAATTTTTTTTAAGTTTAATAAATAAATCAATACAGGAACATAAAATTCACACACAGGGCTTGTTTTCCCAAATTGTCTGCTACATAAATTTTCTAACCTTTATATGCTGTGAATTTAAAATAATCTGTAATGCTTTTAGATATGCGTGCGTATATTCATCATTGCTTACTTTAGAAAAATTATTATTTTTTTTTTTATAAACAATATTAAAAAAGGTAGTTTTTTGTAATCATTATTACTTAAATTTGTTACTTAAAATTATTGTAAATTCATATTTTTAGTAATCACCAAAGCGTACAAATAGCAATTTCTGGCGCAAAAAGGTTTGTATAATTACAGGGTCTGAACACACGAATGCCTATTAAAAATTTAAAAAATCATGCAATATATGAGCAATTTTTCTTGTTATTTATATTATTTTTTTTTTATTTTATATCCAATATATTAAGGTAGAAACAATAATATAAGAGATTTACATTCATATTTAGATTAATATATGTTGTGTATAACTAAGAGCACATTGAAGAGTTCGATGTAAAATTCTAGTTTCCTTAAAATTGCTCTGTAAATTACATTGATTTCCTGGATATTCAGTTTTGACTAAAAAGAGCAAAAAGCTTAGCAACGTTTGACTCTTTATTGCTGTACCATGTGTACAAAGTCGTGCCCAGGTAGCTTTCTTTCAATATCTTAATTTAGTTTTTATTACCTATGTATTATTATACATATAATTACAATAACAGCTTGTCTTATCTTCTCAAAAACATCCATTTCCTGTGAACATGTTTCAGTTTATTTATTACGTATATATATTGCAGCCCAGTTTTATAGGCAGATATAGAGGAAGTTTGGTTTACGTTTATAGGTGGTGTATATATACGCATAAGGGTTGGTTTGCTATATGTTTAACTTTACAATCTTAATCCCTAAGACTAAGAGTTTGCTATTATACTATTGTGCTCTTATTTTTTACCATTACTGTCTTGTTGCATTTTTATTTATTTATTTGCTTTATTAGATTTGTGGCAATTTATTAAATGATTTGTTTACGCATAATATTCTAAAAGTTCAACCATTTTAATCAACTTAATACTAATCCCTTAATATAACTTTCTTAAAAATCAGGCATGCAACAGTTTCAGTGACAAAAGAGACTATAGATCCCAAAACAATTTAATTAAAGCGTATAAGAGATTCTTTAATTGAACCTTCGGGGTATCTTTCCAGCTTTACGTCTTCTCTGTTAATGGTGAAAACGGAAAAGGAAACGTGCTCTTAAGATAATTAATTTAAAGTCCAAATTGGGAGTTTTCCAGATTTTTCTGTGCTGGCCCATTCTTAAAATTTGTCACATCATTAACGTTCTTATTAGGTTAGAACGTAATTGAAAAATTTAGATTTCGTAATCAAAAGGTAATAAATTAATTAGTTCGTATTAATTCAGAAGCCTAAATGATGATATTTTAGCCAGCAGTTTAAGAAAGAATATATATTTAGAGTAAAATAAATGTACATTCTTACATGTCTTCGCATATTCTTAGAGTAAAAGGAGCTAACATCTCGAAGCATTAAGAATAAAAATTAAGGTGGAAATAGACTTGTGCAATTGCAATGGTAATTTTAGTTGGATTTCAGTTTCTTATACTTCGGGGGCTATGTATAACCCAAGACTTATAATTTTAAATTTAAAAATATATCAATAAGAACTTCTCTTTTTATAAGATTTTTAGCATACATCATCCAACTAACAATAACTTAAGTTCAAGAAATACTTTCAGTACTAACATATGATGCTCATAAAAATACATATAAATAATTTAGTATTTAATATTGATTATTCGATTTTTAATTTTTAACAACGACATTTTACCCACTTAACATTGTTCGTTTAAATTAATAATGGGATCAACAATTTTATGCTCGTTCAAATTTATTTACGAATTCCATTTGAAATTTACTTAAATTGTTGGAAGAGATAATTGTAATATATTCACGCTTATATATCTCTCTTAATATTATTGCCCCTATCTCAAATTAAAGTGTTATTTATAGCAATAAAAGCAATAAATAATAGTTTTCATTCCTTAATATAAGTCGGTGTTGAAGAAAAAATCATTTTAAGTTTTCATTTATCTTATTTATCTACTAAGTTTTCATTTATCTTATTAGTACCTTAAGGTTTCACATATTTAATTGATTTAATATAAATCTCCAAATTCATATCATTTTTTTCCAACCATTCTTATACATCAAAGTTATGTAGTTTTACAGACATTATTTTACAATTTCTTCAAGAATTACATTTTCCGCGATCAGTTTAATTTAAAATGAATAATGATTAATTTAAAATGAATAACTTAATGGCATTCTATTTAAGAAAAGCTATTTTTTATATGTTTATGGAAATCATTATTATTTATTTGCATGATTATCAATATTTTGATAAAGTTATTTTTTTTAAATTAAAAAAGTTACTCCATTTTTTTTATTTGAAATATTGTGGATCATATACTTTATTATTGCATGTTCATTTAGAATTTGTAAATAAAATTTTAATTTAAATAAAACTTTAATTTAAATAAAACTTTAATTTAAATAAAACTTTTATTGAAATAAAAACAACTCTACTCAGCAAAATAAATGTAAACATAAACAACTCTACTCAGCAAAATAAATGTAAACATGAACAACTCTTTCATCAAACTACACATGCCAGCTTATATAATTGTGAAAACCTAAATTATATTAGAAGAAACTTTTGGGGTTTCACTAGTCTGTTTTCTTTTTTTTATCAGTATTATTTAATCTGTCAGCAACAGATTTACGACACGACGGGCATTCCTCTCAATCTTGAGAATAAATCTATTTTAAAATGAATTTTCTTGATTTTTTTTAACTCGTAAAGGAAATAAAATATTTGAATTTAAATTTTTTTATGCATAATAAGTCAATGTATAATTTATTAATGCGTAGAAACTTTCAAGCAATTCAATTTTTTTTTCTAATTAAAGTGATAGGTTCTGTATATTTTGAACAAAATTAATTGTGATGTTTTCAAAATCACAGCCCATTGCTTGGATGTGAACACAGTGCTTTCATAAAAAACTAGATATAATTGAGGGAATTCCATTCCATTCATATACATCATTTCTCTTTTAGATTTATTAGTGGTATAATTACACGTTACAAGTCAATAATTGTGCTTTAATAACACAGCATCGCCTTTTTATGTATACACACGCATCCAAAAGTAAAACTATGGCGTACTCCTTTCAAGTAGTATTTTTAAGTTCTTGATATATTTTGTAAAATGAGTTTTTATGAAATACAACACATTAACATTGAAAATTAATTATATCTTACGATCTATATTTTAAAGAAATTTTTTTTCTATAAAAAAAAATGAACACTTTTCTTTAAAAATAATCTTTTGAAATTTGAAAGGTTTTTAGAAATTAATTTACAACATCAAACTTTTGGTTTCAAAATATTTTTGACATGACAAATACCTGATTTTTTAAAATGGAGGGTCATCGGGAAATAAGCCTATAACAAACTGTTAATATTATACTGCTTAATGTCTCTCGCAGAATGATCTAATGACTTTGGAAGAAATTGAATATGAAAATTCAGTTTGGGAATCTGTTTCACTTTATCCATGCATTACAATAACTCTCAAATATCATTTTCTTGCTCATTCTGGGAGTGATTGATTGTGTTGTTACGTTACATTTCGAAGCTGCACGAAAGTAACGTGACAAACCTCGTAATTTTGAGCTATAATCTCGAGTTACAAGGACAAAACTTGATCTTGCACACCATTTTTCAAACTTCCATACCCCGCTAACGCGAACGCTTTGAATCAGGATAGACTTCACATGCTCCAGCACCTCTAGAAGATGGGTCTTTAGAGGTATCAGGACGCAAAACCCTGACTCAGCATAAACAATACCGGCCACGAATTAGATAGCAACTCTTCCTGTGTGAAGAAGCGAAATACGATTATACTTCAACTTTATGCAGCCCATTTTGAGGCAAATAAGAGAAGAATTTTAGCTACTACGATCCGAAAATGTGTTCACAATGAAGACTTTTATTCCAGGAAACCAACTACATGTTATCCATTAAACCAAATACAAAGAAGAGTAGCATTAAATTGTACTAGTGAGCATGTTTATTTGGACAATGGACGATTGATAGCCTATACTTTTTACAGATAAGTCTAGGTTTTCTTAAGAAGGTGATTGGCGTTATGTTCCAGTCTGGAGGGATCAAGAAACAAGTCCCCATGAATCCAAAATTGTTGAAAGACACAACAACAACAGAGGTAGATTTTTAATGTGAGCAATAAAGTTTTGGAAAGGCCTCACAGACTTGCGTATGACTAATGGAGGCACTTTGAATGGACCAAAATATCGAAACAAAATACTTTATCAACATGTGAGTTCCTATGGTGCTATTATTGGGGATAATGGTAGCCTGAGGAATGATAATTTTCAGTCACATGGTGCTATACTTGTTCATAAATATTTCTTGAATAGGGCATTGCATTAATATAAAGACACTCTCGTACCCTTGACTTAAATCTAAATGAGCATCTTTGGTATTATCTTGGCAAAACAGCTGCTGTTTCCAAACAATTTCATCTTATCAAAGGAGAACGAATGTTGATTATAAATTATAGCTAGAAAAGGAGATATTCTCATAAAATCCAAAATTTTTGTAAAAGTTTTTAAATTATTCAGTTTAAAAGTGGTATTGTTTATCGTAAACAATAAATGATTAATTAATATAATACATAAATCATTAAATAGTAAAACTATAATGTGAACCATTTAATTATTAAAGTTAAAATTTCTAGGTCAGTGAATATAATGCACGTTAATGAAATGCACAAAGATTATATAATTCAATTTTCTTGAATTTAACTGTCTTAAACGTTTGCTCTAAAAAAAACCTTGTTCCCTAAGTAAAATAATAATGTAAAATATTTCTTCAATTCACTTATTTAAATGTGTTTGAGCTAATTTATTTTTAACCATAAATAACAATGCAATCAATTCAGTTCGGACAAATACAAGCAATCTATAATAACTACACGGAGGAAAATTACAAACGAAGATTTAAAGATTCAGTGATAGTATTTTTCTATGTCTGGCTTTTAAATCATTATTTCAAGTTCTGAAAAGTTAAACAAAATTAAATAATGTTACCATTAATTTTTTCCAACTCTTGAGTAGGTTACTTTATACTAAAATGAAGAAATAATTGCTTCATCCTAAAGTTAAAAGGAATAAATATGTAGCAAAGTGATTGAAATTTACTTTTCAACTTGAAATCAATTTGAAAAAGATAAAGATCATTTCTTAAAATTATTTCAGAATTAGACTCTAGTTGTTCAAATCCAGTGTATGATTGAATGTCATTTATTTACCCTTATACTAAGTGAATATTTATTTTACTGATATATTAAAAATAAGAACTCAATATATATAATTGAAGCGTGTATTTTGAAAGTGATTTAAGGTATCCGACTACTTTTGGAATCGTGATTTTTCAAATGCGTACAAACAATTTTTTTTTAATATTTAGGGTAATTTATATTAGAACACACGTATGAAATTGTTTTAAGAATATTATTACAATTAAAAACGATTTAAATGCGGTATTTTGGAAAAAAAATGAACATAGAATTATTTATTTTTCAAATATTCCTTTTTTATAGAAAATGCTTCTGTAATAATAATATTTTGCTTATATATAGCTCAGACATCTGTACAGAGCCTGATCAAGGATTTTTGAAATATATAGTTTAGAAATGGATTTATCCATATTTTAATACATCAGAGTGGAGAAATTTTAACAGAAAAACAGTGATAATTATTTCAATTGGTCGGAACATTGAAAATAATGTGAATTTTTCAAAAGTCGTACTTCAGGCCCTTTGGAGATGTCTGAGCTATATATAAGCAAAATATTATTATTATAGAAGATTTTTTCTTAAGAGGAGAATGTTTTGAAAAAAGGGAAATCTAAGTTCATTTTTTGCCAAAATATTGCATTTAAATAATTTTTTTTCTGTAATAATTCTCTTAAAACAATTTTATAAATGTATTCTAATCTAAATGCCATTAAATGTATAAAAAAATATTCGTTTGTATGCTTTTGCAAAATTACGGGTCCGAACGTAGTCGGATACCTTTAGACCATTTTCCAAAAAATTCATGCTAACTATTTTAATAATTACATTTCTTCATTATCATTTGAGCATATTACCTACATTTTAAGAGAAAAGTATCACTAATATATTTAAAAAAAAAACATTTATTTTATACAAAAAAAAAAAAAAAAAAAAATTAGCTGGTCAATAGAATTTTAAAAAAAGTTTTTTTTAAGTAGTTTAAATCCCATTTAAACATTTCAAACGGATATGGAATATATTAAGTATTAAAGTTTTATGAGATAAGAGCTTCATGCTTTATTTTTATAGTGGTTTTTTAAGCTCTTTCTCTCTCTTAGATTATAATTTTTAATCATAATTATTCGAAAATATATAATTATCAAATACGTTACAAAAGCTAGCAAACTATCTACGTTACAAAAGCTAGCAAACTATCTACGTTACAAAAGCTAGCAAATGAAAAAGATTCTAATAATGTAATAATTTTCCAAACGCTTACGCAATATCTTACAATTTATTGATACGAATACTTCTCCGAGAAAAATGCTTTCACATTATACTCCAACCGTCTGAAGCTTTTAGAGCCATTTTTTAAATAAAAGTTGTATTTTGCCTTCTGATTAAAAAAAGGTGGTAGACGACTATTACATTATGTTTTATCTATATATATTAACTATTTTATATCTCTCACGCATATTATTTGTATGTTATAGAATATGGGAAATTATTAATGCGAATATAATATCTTTGGTTAGGGTATAAGAGATGGATATTTTTTAATTTTGTACTATAAATTTTTAAATATTTTTTGCTTTCCAAAGACTTACTCCTTTTTAAGAATTAAAAAAAATAATTAGCTAAAATTAAAGTAGCTTAAATGTGTTTACAGACACCAAAAACATTTTTTAAAAAAAAAAATAAAAAAAAACTATTTAGCATTTTATTTGGGTTGATAAATTGTATACTCTTAAAAACTTAAAAACTTTATGCTAGCATGTTATCGATTGCCATTATTTTTAAATTTAGTCTAGAACACACACACAGACTTTTAAATATTTTCATTTTAAAATACTTAATTCATTAATTTCTTAAGTAAAATTTACTCGCTCGTGAGTACTTAAGTGTTTCCGAAATTCTGATTTCTTGCAAGAATTTTAATTTAGGGTTTCTTCCTTTTGTGAAAGTAAATGTTCATTTATAACAAATACTTTTCCTCAAGTCATGTTTATTTCTAATATGAGATTCAATGTGGTTTCTGACAAAAAAAATAAATAAATCCCATTTCTTGAATTAAAAGTATGGTCATTAATGTTGATACAGTTTTTTCTACCGTCCCTTTTACTTAAGCATAAAGCTACGACAAGGTGCGTCGTAACTGATTACGAACTTGAATTAGTTTAAAGCTGATAAATTGTCCGTTTGTATGAATACTTAGGAAGAGGGGTCGTGATTAATCTTCCAAGCTGCAGCTGTTCCATTGTTAATGACTCTTTTTTTAACGACCTATATCCTAAATGAGCGGTACATTAACTAATGCAAAGCATATTGAGCAAACAATTTCTAGAGGAAGAATAATAATTTTAAGTTAAAACAACAAAACTTTGCTTCACACAAATGTTTATTTTACATTTATCATGCGTCTTGCACTAAAACATTTAATTTCTTGGCATGGGTTATAAATAAAAGAAACGTTATCTGTTAAAAACTTAGCTTTATAGTGCAATTATGTTACTTAGAATATAAACGATAACATTAAAGTTTGTAGCAACTTTAAATTAATGGTATTATTTAAAAATATTCACTATTTTAACTGTCAGTGCTTAGAGAGTTTTATATTAATTTTTGTTTGACTATAAACAATATGGATGATGGATACTTATTCCCAAACGTCTTCTTGGGTTAAAATAGTTTTAAAATATATCTTTTTACTTTTTCTCTCACATTCACGTGAGGTATCTGCTTGCGTCATATATAAATTAATGGATTTTCTTTTATCTCATTCGTTTCTTCCTTCTTTAAAGAATTTGTTATGTTATCAGAAAAAAGTGTATTGCTATCGCTATATATACAATATATAAGTGAATGAAGCTTGTTTTACTATTTAGAAATTACTGTCCACTTATCCATGTTTAAATGTTAAGAACAAAAATACTAATGAATTTTCCAGCGCATTTTTTTTAAAAATATAATAAGGGTTCAAATAAATGCTGATTAGAAACGAAAAGAATATTTTTACACTTTTTTCGATTAATGTAACTCCTAAAAGTATTTAATAAAATAAAAATTCGTAGCTTGTAAATATTTAAATATAAAAACGTGCTTAATTATAATGCAACTGTATATAAAACCCATTTAGATAATAAATATTAAAGTTCAATTATTTTCTGGATATTTCAAAACAGGTACATATTTGTGCAAGTAGTCTCAAAATGATATGATGCATAGAAACTCAAGTAATTTCTATTTTAGGTATTGAAAAATTCAGAAGGTACTTATAAAAACTAAAAACCGAACATATTTTAATTGAATTTCAGTTTTCTTTAGTCATTTTCTTATTTCTTTATGACATATTTTTGTAATAAATTCTCTTCTGGAGTATTCTTAATTTCTGTGAAATAAAACAGATTTAACTCAATTTTTTTAAATAACACACACACACACATATATATATATGAATAGTGGTGCACTTTTCAAACAGATAATGCTGAAACTTTTACGAAATAACTCAAAAAGGCAAATCAAGAAAATTAAGGGTTCATTGATTTGAATTTCACAAATATTTACACGTCCTTCTTGAATAAAATCAGGATAAATGAAAAAAATTACATAAAATACATTTAATATAAAATGCTAATTAAAATAACTAAATGGATTGTATTTCCAAAATTTTTAATAAGCAAAACGGATAACAACCATATGGGATCGCTACGCTTTTCTAACTGACTACAAAAAGGATAAAACAGTTGGATCGGAGCAATCTATACAAAGAATTCTCGCCAACTGGCACCAATATAAAACAAAACTGAATTTTTTTATACTATGCTCATTTATATATGTACCCAATAATTTTAAATGACTGAATTTAACAATGCAGATCCTTAAAAAATCAAGAATATTTATTTTTATTGCTTTAATACCAACAATAAAATAAATAAAAGCTAAAAAAATCATAAATTTTAATATATACTAAAACTCTAATTTGCCAAATATATCTATGCAAGATCAAATTCAAAATTTTCAAAATCATACCACTGCTTATAGATATATCAATTGCTTAAGAAATTATTTTATTTTCATCTTTTTCACACTCTCGCGATTGCAAGCGGTTCACTCTTTAATTCTCTGGCATAATCTAACATGTTTCTTAGATAACTGGATCATCTAAATCTATATCGCCTAAAAACAAATTCAGATGACTGAAAATTTGGTAATACAGTGTAATGCATATTTATATACCCATAATATGTTAATTTTCAGAATGCGCATTAGTTTTTATATACAATTAGACACTTTTTTATTTCTGAATCATGCACATCATATATAAAAGCAGTAGAGTTAAATAATCTAATTTAGATTTCCTTACGAATTTTTATTGGTTAGAAACCAGTGGTGTGTGAATGGTATAGACATTTTTATCAAAAATTGCATACCCAATAAATCAATCTAATTCTTGTAAGAGATTTTTTTTGCAAAAGTATTTTGTTATTTTTATTTCTTTGCTCTCAGTATAAAAGACATAAGAAATTTCTCAATATCCAATGCTTCGATTAAACAATTGCATTTCAACTCCGTGTATATCTTGACATGAAAATAAGGTGACTGGTGTATATTTGTAAATGTATCTTCCCGTTTCATTCTAAGCAAAAAAAAGCTTATAAATAGACTATGTGGTTAAGCCTAGTCTAAACTCATTGATAAATGAATACGCGTACATAAAAGTCTCACTCTAAACATTGTCCCTTTTACACAACTTTTTTTTAAAACTCATAAGCAATAGTAGAAGGGAATTAAGCAAAGAAGCAGCCTTTCTACCTTAGGAAACAAAAGAGCAAATGTTTGAGGCTTCTAATATTACACAGAAAAATGCAGTCTCATTAAAAAATAGACAAATGCAAATAGAGGGAGGTATTAATGCCCCTTTAAAGGTTCTTTAAGATAGATGGCTTTTTTCATGTCTTGGAAATCATTGGAACATTTTTGTATAACTTATTGTAAAAGATAATGAATAAACCATACAAAATTTTATATAAATATTTTTTTAAAAAAAAAATCAATTTTTTAAAAATGGACATTTGTAATATTTGTACTGAGACACAAAAATATTTGCAACTACAACATCAGGCACTTTGATCTAAAAAAGATACAAGGATGCAACGACTTGAAGAAGCGATATACACTTTCATCCAAAAGTTAAAATATATGTTTTTTGAAGCTGCGTCATTAAAATTGCATTAGCAATAAAATTTATAGTTTGTATGAATTATAACAATGAACTTGAAGAAAACATGTGATAAAAGTGACAGCCACCAATTTTATTTTTTAAAAAGGGACAATTATATAGATTTAAGAAAGAAATATACCGGTTTCAAACGTTAGCAACTTCCTGTGTACATTTTATGTATAATTGTTGATCTTCAATAGTTCTTGGTAATTTCATTGACAATATCCAAAATAGTCCAGAAATGTTTAGAAGGTGTTTACTCGATTAACGCTGAGGTGGCGGATGAAGGGAAATGTAGTTATCACAAACTAATGCTACTAGACATCTCAATGTGTGTCTCATTGGGATCCAACGTCTGTGAGCTGTTTAAATTTAAAGATTCTGTATCTAGAAGACATGTGTCTGGTCAATAGTGATTTATAACACCTACGGTATACTATTTTGTAGCTCTTTCGACTCAAATAATTAGAAGCATTATTGTTGCTCATCTCGTTGAAGATCATTTATTTTGTCGCATCAAGATCAAGAATCACCGTTAAGAAATGTGAAAGTACCTTCACAATACAGGTCTGCATGTAAAACGACCAGTTGTTTGTACCTCCCTGAACCGATGACAGAAACGTGCCCACTTATGTTAGCCAAGAGAGCCCATTTTCCTGTATCAGTAAGCAATGGGCTTTTATATTCTTCAGATTCTCACTAGAGAGTGATTCAAAGCTTCTGCTGATCTGGAGGGAGCAACGTACCAAATACAATCATTCCAATATTGCTGAAAGACACCGTTACAGAGGTGGTGGAATCATGATTAGGTCAAAGATTTCTCTCGTTGGTCATTTTGACCAGTACGTGTTTCATGGAAGAACTCTAGACACATAAAGGATTGTACATGTAGAAGGACGCTTGAGATATCCAGACGAGATCCTTGACAGATAGTTTTACACGTACACCACTGCTATTGAAATTGAATTAATTCTGATGAAGGATAATATGAGGCATCACTTAGATTTTCTTATTTGAGGGCTATCTTAAAGTTAACAGTTTGAAGCGAATGAAATGGCCAGTTTTATCTCCAAACCTAATTCTGATAGAGCATATTTGCGACAACATTGGTAGACACGCTGCTTTTGGTCCTCCTCTGAGGTCGTTACATGAACAATGGTTACTCCGTGTCCAATCTTCGCTTCTCATTTCGGTGCCCGACACCCTGACTGGCAGCATGGAAATACGATGCGTTAATGTATTGCAATCAGAGAGGGAAACATTCATTATTAGATTCATTTTTTTTTGTAATGTTTCCACGACATCTTTTTGCTTAAAATTGTGACATACTGCTTTCTCCAAGAATGGTCTTTTCTACCAAGAAAAAGCTTTTTTTCTTGTAAATATTCCTTCATGAAATTTTAGTTGCTTAAACTTATATAAATTTCTGTGTCGCATTCAATAAAAACAGATACAAAATAAAAAGTTGTGTCTTAACTTTTGGAAGCCAGTGTATTACAATTTACGAAATAGAAAACTACTAATCTTAGCACGTAAAGCACATTAACGTATTCTACTGCAGGAAATAATGCTAGGAGGATCTTCCATTTAATGTCAAAGCGCAATTACTTGATATTGGTTAAAATATTGGAGAAAACTTCAATAATATTTTATAAAGAGGTTTTCTAATGGCATTTTTATAATTACAAGACTTTCATACTCTAAAACGTTATTTTCGAGAGCCAAATTTGATTTTCTCTTTTACTATAAGTTAAGTATTTAATAATGTAGAATATTTTTCCTAGCCTTTTTTGTCCTTTTCAAAGATTTAATTGCTTAGAATAAACATATTAAAATACAGTTAAGTGCCAGTTTAAAAGTAAAATTAGATTAAAAGTGTTTTATCAAAATTTTATATGGAAGGAATATAAACTAACCTAGAAGTATTAATATTTCTAAGTTGATATAATTATTAATTTTTAAATATTGAGTGTTTTATCAATTTTAAAAATTATATGAATTTTTCGTTGAACCCTTTGATATAAATGATATTTTGCTAAATTGATTTCACTATGGTAAACAATTTTAAAAATAATCTCAATTATTTAATACACACAGTACAAATAGTTATATCACAATATAAAACCTTTTCTTTCTGAATAATAGTTAAATAAGTCTCAATAGTTCTACTTTACTTCATGAGTAAACAAAGTTTTGAGTTTTAATACAACTTCGTGAAATTTAAAAGCACTTTTAGAGATATTTATTAAGAGAATTTAGAAAGAAATTTTATCTGCCTTTAAAAAAACACTTTTTAAAAAATAAAGACTTAAATACTTTTAAACAGTTCTTGATAAATATTTGCTGAAGTCATTTAGCAAGATGCGTTTCGTTAATTGAAATACGTAAAAGTATTCTTAAAAATGAAATATTTAAAAGCTGAGTCATATCACAAGAAAAAAAAGCTCTTAACCAGCACAATCTTTTAATTAACCTTAGCTAAATTAAAATTCCTTTGTGGCACCACACATCGTTAGATGTTCCCCGACAGTTAATGCAATTTAGAAAATAATGTTCCAATAAAATATAAAAACCTAAAAATTACTAAATTTTTTTATCAATATGTTTTAGGCAATTAAAAATAGTGTGATGTTTTTCACACATAAATTGTACTTAATATATATTACTTAAATTCAACATTTATTGCTGCAGAAAATATTTTATACAAATTATAAAACCAAAGATGGAAAGTATTACCATTGAATAACGATATAACATGGCCCATATTTCTTTTGTCAAATGCATCTACGTACATCGGGGTGGGCATTAAGTCGATCGTGGTCAACTGGTGGACCGCCAAGACATTTTGGGGTGACCACCTGAAGATTAGCAGTTAGTACATGTATGCCGAAATATTCAAGATTGTCTGACAGTATGCAGACTTAGTCTTGTAGTGACTATAAATATGAGCACTAACTTTAGAAGAAAATGTTTTATTTTCTTAATGTATTTTGAATTGTTTTGTAACAAGTGCAATATGGTTGATATTTTTATATTTATGACTATTATTACTATGTTTGTATCTTAGGTTTTGATTTAAACATGGTCTTAAAAGTGTAAGTTTGTTTTATTGCAGTTATACGTAGTTAAGTCCATATTCCGCATTTATTATTAAGTTATGATACATATTCTCGACTTTTTTTCGCTCATCACACCAATGACACTGGGCAGTGGTGCACACAAGAATTTTTCAAGGGAGGAGGGGGCAATCCAGAGTCAAATGTCTACCACTCTCGTATCATGATACAATAAGCAGCCGAACATGTTTTTATGATTTTGTAGATTCTCGGGAATAAAAAACATTAAAAAATAAATTATTACATAAATAATTTGCATTAATTAATAAAAAAAGTATTAATGGTGAATACTTAATTAAATTTTACGTACTATATACATGGGATTATAATTAATCGAAAAAAGAATTAAAGTTTATGAGAGGGTGTCCGGACCCGTAGACCCCTTCTCCCTTGTAGACGCCACTGACACCGTGTGGAGCGCAACACCTTGAAAAAATTAAAGTAGCCCGCGTACCCTGGAAAAATCTGCCCACCCCTGTTATACATATACTGTTAATTCTATGAATACATGTGCTGACTCATTTAGAACGGCAGATATAATCTAGCATCAAGTTCATTAAAAAGAATACATATGCTAATTTTTTTTTACTTATAGGACCCTTTTAAAATGTTTATATATTACTGATTGTAGTTTTCTCAAGTGTAGAATAGAATTCTCTTTAACACTAGAAAGACTGAAACTTAGTATATACCTATATTGCCCAAAAGCCGTCAAAATGACAGCATTATGAAAGAAGGATTAAAGTGTAAAGAAATTTGTTTAAAATTAACTTTTAATATGTTTTATGATATTTACAGTCACATATAACAAGTTATTAGTAAATCTCAACTGTAAAAAAAAATTACTTCACTTGAAAAAAAAATATTTTCTAAGAAATTGTGCATTATATTTGTAATTGTTTTTCTAATTGAAATTAAAAAGCAGTCAAAATGACTTCCTTGGGCAATCTAGTATTAAATATCTAATCTAAATATTAGAGAAAGGAAAATGAGAGTATTTAAACATTCATTAATTCAAAAAAAACTATTAAGGCTGTTTTCATCTAATGTTAAAGTATAGGACCCGAATTCAGAATATTTTTTCAGATATAAAAGTACTCAAACATTAATATTATATTCTGGCTTCACTATCCTGTAGGGAGTCACTTATTTTATCATACTACTCATTTTTATATCCGATTTTTGATACATGTTTTCTTTTATAAAATGCGTTTCGCATTTTTTCTCCTATACCGTAATGCTAAATGAGCTATCCCTTTATATGTTAAAAGGAAAAACTAATTATTTATGAAATATTTTGAAATTTTAAAAGCACTGTATTATGAACAAATGCATGAGCTACAATGTCACAATTTTTCATAAAAATTGAAGCATTTTTTCTGTCAGCGTTAGGTTCACGCTCTTGTGTATATAGCGAAAACACCCCTAAATGTCAAGTTTTATGACTTTTTGAAGAAACGTGATCTGCATAAATATGTAAATTTTAGCTATATGAAACTCCCAAAATATGTCTCCATGCAAATATTTTCCTAATATTCCATATATAGAACTTAGAAATACATAAAGGATTAAAGATCACATTTAGGCATATACCTCGATATGTAAGTGTCTCAAGTACATATTTTTCAGTATAATTATAGTTTATTAAAACATATGCCTCATTACAGTTGCACAATGCTAATGGTCTTGGAATCACAATCAGGTGGAAAGTAACAAATTTGAGAATATATTTTATTTTAAATGGCTCCAAATGACGCTTCTAGGAATTTGAGATTCAGCTGACTTTAAAAAGTGATCTCCATATCTTTAATGAAATCTATATTCGATTATAAGACTCACCGGTCACACACATATACTTCTCATTCTTACTATCATTTCCTTTATTTTAAGCTTCCAGTTTACTCAACTTAAGATTGAAGCAAGAAATTGCCTTACTGTTCTTCGTTACAGTGATCACTAAATTCGATTCGAACTTAATTGTTGGAAAAAGTCCATTAAAGGAAAACAGAAATTGGTGTCATCGGGTAAGAACAAAATTCAAGAAACTTCGGAAATAGAACAATTTCACAATTGATTGTCAAGAAAATGTTCATGATTGTAAAATCATTCTGTTAACAGTACAGCAAACAGGCTTCATGAAACAGCACATTAGCTAAGTTGAATGCCCACACTTCGCTCGTTTTCAGTTATTGATCAAATGATTTATTTATTTAACTTTCTCTCTTCTGTTCTTTAAAAGAATCGTTTATCCTAAGAACCCAATTAATATCAAGCTTCTAAAAACATTTAACAAAATATTGCAATAAGCAGTGGGGCCTAAAAGGGAAATTGCTTACCCATACCCATAAATCAAGTTTCAGCCCATTACAGAAGTGCTTTTTTCCGCTTACTGGAAATCGTCGTCGCCTCGACTAATTGAGCAATTAATAATTTATACACTTCAAGACGTCCAATTATTGAATACTTAAAAAGCGTTAACGAATCGACAAATTTTGTTCATTGATCTTACGATTCAAAAGAAATGCTCTAAAGGTAACAATCTGTTTAAATGTATTATATAACCAGGGCATTTTTATTATATTTTCTAACAAAATAATTAGCATAAAACTGAAAAAAGACTGAAAAATGCAGTAGTACTTTTTATAAAATAGAAGTAGTAGGTTTACTTACTTTTTCTCGAGTACTATACAGCAAAACATTTAAAATTGCTTATATGTAGTATGGGTTACGTTTACGTGGCTCGATTTTTTTCTTTTATTTGATGTTGATTAATGTTTCTTAAAGTAGAGATCACCAAATGGGATCATCTTTGTCCGTACTTGCCAAATTAGGTCATGTGACTTACAGCTGGGGTCGCCAAAAACTTAAGGATTTTTGATATATCTTTTATCATAAAATAATTTGTTCGCCATTACTATTAATAATAATTTAATTGTTTATTTATATTCTTATTGGAGAAAGCTAATAGATAATTGCTTAGATTCTTATTAGAGTATCTATCAAATCTAAAGGATATTGAAGAAGTACTTCGTCCGGCTGTGTGTCGTCTATTATTACAAGAATTAATAACATAACTTAAAATAATCAGGCACATCCTTTCCATTGATACTTAAATCTTGTATATACGGTTGTTAATAAAAGGTGAGGATCTCAGAAATGAACTCGAAATGACTACACTTAAACAGATTATTGCTAATGTATAATTTATTGCGTAATTACATTATATAATGTTTTTGTTTTATTTTGTTAGTTAAAATTTTTAAATCATTATATTCAAAGCAAAAACTTTTTGTGGAGGTTTATTACTTCGAAACAATAATATACTACAAATAAATCACATATAGAAGTACCCAAGCGTGTGTAAGCTGTGCAATGCTTATGGGGTATCACTAACTTTTTGTACAAAAAACGGGCTCACCACTTCGAAAAATTTCAGAACCTCTGATATAGATTAACACTAGAAAGACTGAAATTTAGTACATACCTATATTGCCCAAAAGCAGTCAAAAGGACTGCATTGTGAAAGAATGATTAATGTGTACAAAAATTTGTTTAAAATGAACTTTTAATACTTTTTATATTATTTACAGTCATATAACAATATATTAGTAAATATTAACAATAAAAAAAATTTACTTCACTTGGAAAACAAAATCTATTCTAAAAAATTCTAAGAAGTTGTGCATTACATATGTAATTGTTTTTCTAATTGAAATTAAAAAGCGGTTAAAATGACTTCCTTGGGCAATCTAGTGTTAATCTACATTAATAAGAATAAAATATGTACTTATTTTTTTTTATTTATAACAAAAAAAACTCTTTGTACCGTTATTTGACTTCAAAGAAATTGAGTTGACAAATTTAGGTTTTTATTTTTATTTGTTAATACATTTTAAAATTTTCTTAAGAACGAAGATTTTAATAAATTTGTATTAAAAAATTATATAAAAAGATACAATGCAGAATATCTTTTAATGGTAGAGTGTAAAACATACATAAAAGATTCATTATAAAAACTTTTGTAAAATTGTGTTTAACTTGTTATTATCTTTAAAGACTTCATTTGCAAAATAACTTTCGAACATTATCTATAAGATTTCAGAATGCTGGGAAAAAAATTTCTTATAAAAAAACAAGCTTAAAAATGTTAAAATTCTTTACTTTTTCATTTTATATTATTTATTATAATCCCGCTACAAATAAGAATGAAAAGAAAAATTAAGTTTCTGTCTTTAAATATTTATGAAAATAAGAACTCGGAATACTTTTTCTCTGCTAATATTAAAGGGTCAGAATTCTCGGAATAAAATGCACTAGAAACAAGTGGGGGAAGGATTTATAGGGTGGCAGTTCCATTTACATCTTTAATAAGTCTTCGGACACATTCCAAGAAAAAATGGAGCACTTTATCTTCAGGTTTTGTCAGTAAATGAACTGAATCTCTTAACAAGTAGCATCCGAAAGAGGGATTTCTTTTTTCCTTTTTTCCCTAGTCTATTCGATTAACTAGCCTCTGAAAAGAAAAAGAGCACAAATTCTGATTCTTGCTCCCTTTCCCTTGAGTGAGTATTTCAGACTTATCAAATGTGCAGTTAGTTTCTATTAGTTGCAATTTAGCTTTCTTGGCAATATTTTAATATAATAAAGCCTATTTTAATTAATAATTCCTCAGTTACTATACAATTTAATAATGTCCTTTTAACAAATATTAGTTCCTGAAACTTACAAGATCTGATATTATTCATGACATATTATAGATCTAGAAATAATAAAAAATTTTGAATATATATATAAATCCAAAAAAAATATTAAAGTTCTAAGTGGGTAAGTGAGTAAGATCAAGAAAAGATGAGACACATATATATGAGAACAGAAACTCGCAAAACAAGATATTATCTTATAACTTCGAGATATCTGACTAGATTGGAAAGGTGTTTCTTGGAAATTACATGTTAGGGCCATAAGAAAGAAAAGAAATTTAAGTATTGAGGAGAAAGAAGGAATAATATACACTCACTTCCAAAAGTTTAGCACGCGAAGATGTAAAATGCAAAAAAAATCAACAAATACTGCTTTGATTGACACAAAATTTGTCAGTTAAGTAGCATATATATTTATACATAAAACAAAATCAATAATTATATACAGAAATGAAAACAAAATTAAATTTTTGTAAGTTATCAGATAATGTCATACTGGAGACTTAAACAGAACTACGTATAAAGTGGAAATAAACTGTATAAAATGGAAAAAAAGAACATTAATAGGAAATGTGATCCCCCCCTCATCTGTATGCAAAGCTTACACCTTCTGATCATGCTTTCAATTAGGTGGTCAACCACGGCAGAATTAAGCAATCGCCACTCTTCTTGTAGAACAGTTTCCAGATCAATAAGAGTGGCTGGAGGTGGGAAACGTGAAGATACAGCACGGCCGAAAGCATCCCAAAGATTTTCAATGGGATTAAGGTCGGGCGAATATACTGGCCATGTCATACGCGCAATCCCTTCACTCTCCAGGTAGTCATCGACGATGTCAGCTCTATGGGGACGTGCGTTATCGTCTGTTAAAACAAAAGTAGGGCCAACTGCTGCAGCGTACAATCTCACAATGGGTTCTAGGACTTCATCTCGATACCGGACAGCCGTTACAGAACCCCGTTTAAAGATGTGCAGGTCGGTGCGGTATTCTAATGAAATCTCTGCCCACACCATAATGCTTCCGCCTCGGAATGCGTGATGTTCGCTGATTTTTTGGGGCTGATTACGTGTTCCTTGTTTACGCAATATTCTTATACGCTTGTCATCTGGCTCCAGAGCAAATCTTGACTCATCAGTATACACGACTTTGCTCCAGTCAGACACAGTACAATTGCCATGTTCCCGGCACCTCTTTAATCGTGCCCCTCTTGATTGGACGGATAGAGGAACACAAACTCGAGGTACCCGGGCATATAGTCCATTCATATGTAATCTTCGGCGTACAGAAGCTGCAGATATAGCCTTACCAATGGACGCTGTAACCATAGATGACACATGTGTGGAGGTCGCTCTGCGATTCCGCTTGGCTACAATAGCAATATATCGATTTTCCGTGGGGGATGTAACCCTTGGGTGACCACCTAGGGGTCTTCGGACAACTGTCTGTGTGGTTTGGAATTATTTTCATAAACGTGATATTACAGAATGATGAACGCCGAAGAAAAGAGCATCATCTGTGATCGACTGTCCTGCTTCAATGCTCCCCACAGCACGTCAGGGCTCAGAATCTTCCATTCATTTTCTGGAAGTCATAGAAACATGTATGTCTTGAAAACAAATTGTACGAAAGTTTTAAACATCTTCTATCAGCACTTACAATCAACTTCTGTAACCCTTCATAAAGCTGGCTCCTTATAAGACTGCCCTTTTTGCATATTTCTTGACATGAAAGCACGATTGGTTGTTACCTAACATATTTGCATACTTCCATCTACCTCTGCAGCGAATTGCATCCTCTTCAATTCAGATTGGCTTCCGGAAATTAGCATTTTCCTCTCCGTGCTTAACTTTTGGAAGCGAGTGTATAAACTTTAGAATTTTAAGTTATTTTTCTAATATTTGCTTTATCTATAACTTATAAAAATATTTTTAAATGTGTTTTTTAAAGAATGAAATTTTCACTATCATTTGTGCACGAAAAATGGGATATCTCGAAAACAATCCAATAAAATTCAATAAAATGTGTAACAATTGTGTTATGAGCACTTTAGAGTGTAACAAACCTCAGATTTCAAGATCGTTACATTAAATCACATTTCACAGCCATTTTTAGCTAAGAACATAAAGTAATTTTGACGAAAAATCATTAAATTCAAATCTGAAGGCTTTTAAAACATTTATTTCTTAAAATATTTTTTACCCTGAGGTTTGCGATACTTCAAATGGATCAAGAAATGCATCGATGAAATTAAAATTACATTTTGTCCAATGTATTTTTATTTATGCTGTTTTTCTTAACACTGATAATTTTGCTAAAATTTACAAAAATAATATTTTTTTAAAAAAATAACGCGTGATACATGTTTTTTTTTAATAATTATAACTCTTAAACCTATTTACTTTCCTTAAGACAATACAATTCTTTTGAAAATAAAACTTGGAAAAATTGGTCCGAACCTTGTCTTGAATGCCTCTAAAGTTAAATCCTCTAAAGGTTACAATCATGTTTTTCTTAGAAAGTAGCTGATTGATTGAATATTAACGTCACACTGTTCAGCTACACGAGGGCTTTTGGCGACGGACCACGTAATTTTGAACCATGGTCAAGTGACGTGGACGACACCTGAGCTGGCACCTCCTTTTCCTAACTACCACACCACACCAACGGGAGGACGTTTCAGCTCTCCACAGATTTAACGTGCATCGCTGCCCTACACGGCGGGTCTTTAGTGGTACTGCGCTCGAACTCGTGACAAGGCGATCCACGATCCGATACCCCTCGGCTACCGCGGCCACCTTATAAAGTAGTAGCTCAATGAATTAATCAATGACTTTCACTGCGCTAAGGAAGATCATTGTATAATAAACTAGAAGGGGCAGTTCGCATTAGCATATGTGCATTAACATTTCGGAAAATGAAAGTAGACTCTATGAAATAAGTAGAATTGATTAATTCAAATGAAATCATTCACAAAATAAAAAAAATATATATTAAAAAAAGCGAACACGAAAATGGGTGTAACTAAAGCCATAAAGTTTTGAATCAACTTAATCAAATGTAATTTTTTTTTAATATTTTTTATTATATTAAGTCGTAATTTTTTTATTATATATTATACCCCATTTTTCACGAGAAATTCATTTACATTTGATAACAAAATGTTCATAAATCTAAATAGCTATAATTAAACTGTAATATGAAATCCTAAATAATTTAATTTCGGGTCAAGCAGTAATTCTAAGTGCAATATCGAAATAATTCTATTTGTAAAGTTGTTTTATTTATACAAATTTTATGCATTTGAGTTTAGTGTAAAAATTACTTTCCCCCATTCCCACAAAACAATTTTCGTGAGGACGAATTCGCATTTCTTATGAGACCATCTTAAATCTCAAAACTGTCTACAGTGATTGTTCCTGTCTTGAATCCATGTAATGACATTCATCCATAAATCATGAGACAACTTCACTAAAATAAAGAATAGTACAGCCAAGCTTTTTGTTCTTTTATTCTAATAAGATATTCTAAGCTCTTTCGCACAATCATAAATTCTGACGTCGTACTAATTCTAGAAGACTTTTTTTTGCAAACGTAAGCAACATTGTCGAAACTAGTAATGTAAAACAACAGAAAGTTTCTAAAAATGTTTCCTACTGAAATGTGACTTATTAAAATATCGGAGATCTTATGATATTAATTTTAGATTTTTTTATAGTTTGTTTAAGGTATCCGACTACGTTCGGAACCGTGATTTTGAAAAAGCGTATAAATGGATAATATTATGATATTTAGTGTCACTTAGATTAGAATACATGTATAAAATTGTTTTAAGAATAGTATTACAATAAAAAATTAATTAAGTACAATATTTTTACAAAAAATGGACATAGAATGACCCAATTTCAAAATATTCTCCTTTTGTGAAAAATGCTTCTATTATAATAATATTTTGCCTGTATATAGCTCAGACCTCTGTAGAGAGGCTCAACCAGAGCTTTTGAAATACATAACTTAGAAGTGGGTTTATCCATGTTTTACGACAACAGAGGAGAGCAATTTTAAGAAAAAAACGCCGATAATTATATTTCAATCGGTTGTAACTCTGAAAATAATGTGAATTTTTCAAAAATCATAATTGAGCCTCTGTAAAGATGTCTGAGCTATATACAGGCAAAATATTATTATAATAGAAGCATTTTTCACAAAAGGAGAACATTCTGAAAAAGGTTATTCTAAGTTAATTTTTTGCCGAAATATTGTATTTAAATAATTTTTTTTGTCAAAATGTCCTTAAAACAATTTTATACATATATCCTAATCTAAGTGACACTAAATATCATGAAAATTATCCATTTATGCGCTTTTTTAAAATCACGGTTCCGAACGCAATCGGATACCTTAACGTAAAAATAGCAAATCACTATGGAAGAACAATTATTTATGAAAACTATATCATTCTTCCTGGTATTTTATTTAATAAGCGGAAAAACTGATATGTAATGGATTAATAAGACAAGTATTTTTACGTTACATTTAATATTTAAATACAACAAAATAATTGCATTTATATTTAACTGAATATAAATTCAGCTAAATAGAAATGCATCATTATACTAAGTAAGATAAAAATAAATAGTCATCTCGCCATACATTTGGAATGAAGGTACTTTTTTTTCTCTTTGCTGCATATCGGCAACTATAAACCTTAGCAGACTCCACAAGTCCCTAAATGTAAGAGCCGTTTCATGGTGGTACCATCTATAGTGCTGGCTCTATCTACCAAATTTTGACGCTAGAATTATTTTAATTCAAGCTCTGGTTGGATGTTAAATGTTGCAGTGATTTAATTTTGTCGAGAGTACCGGAGCCAAATTGATACTCATCTTTTACATGCCACATAAACATATGCCATGCATACCTACGATTTTCGCATCCAGAAAATGTAGCGACTCCACCCGGGAACCAACCCACAATATTGGGCTTACGTAGTGGGCACGCTACCGCTAAGCCACTGAGGCGACAAGGAAAGTGCTTGTTTACAGGACTTAAAAAGAAGCATCAGATATGCTATGTGAAGCCTTGTTATGGACGTTTTCTTACTAGAAGTAAATTGTATGATCGAAAAAAGATTTTGAATGATGGGAAATAAAAACATCTGCAAAAAGCATGCATATTGTTACGTTGATAGGGGTTCGAGGATTTTATGCAGATCAGTCGCCAAGAACAAGACAGTTCTTTAAGAGCGATGAGAATTTATTGTAGAAAATCCAATCCTTTAAATACAGGATTCAGCAGCAATATTCACAAAATAAATCTCAGAAGGTCTTCACACCTTCAACAGCAATCAGACACAATTATCGGTGTCTACAATACACTAATATAAAATATTATTCAGAAGCAATCACTTGTTCAACAGCCGAAATAATCACTAACCGCTTCAACAGTCAAAGCAATATTTACTGATCGCTAGTCAAAACCTGACTGACTAACTTTCGGTGAGCATCTCTCTATTTATATCCCTCGCAGATAATTCGAGAAAGGCCCGCTTGAGGTCATAATTCTTGAAATTAGTGGATTTCTGTACTATTTTCTAGAAGAATCCAGAGTGTCCCGAACTCGCCAAAAATGACGCTAGTTTGGCTCTATCACCAAGATTTCGCCAAGTTCCCATTGAATCACCATTATAACGTAACGAACGGCGTTGCTTGTGAATATTACAATTTTAACGTAAATTAAATCTATTTTAGAGTAAAATATAAAGGCATTACACATCCAAATACAAATTATTTACACTATTTTACACAAAATTCGTTTCAATATTTTAAATGATGTCTTTCATAATTTACAGTCAAAGAAGAAAAATCTGATTACTTTTATAATCTTAATAATTCCTTTAAATATCATGAATTTGGAACTCTTATTAATTCTCTCTTAGGCTTACTCTCAGCGTTTATTGTTCACTCCTATAATTCATTATTTCTTTTTTTTAAAAAAATTATGAAAACCTGAATTGCCATGCAAACTTAAAGCATTTCACAGACTCCCTCATTTCCAGTGTCACATCGTAATTAGTTTATGTTTATGTTACACTAAACAGTATATATTAGGTTATGATAGTTATACTACTTTTCTTATTCAGACACACTTGCGAAACTTCATTAATCCAATGGAATCGATGATTGAAGACCTCCATGAATAAAAAGTTTCCAAGTTGATAAATGAAGATATATCATCTATGATATGAACCTTTAGCCATAATGTAGATATAAATTGAAAGCTTATAAAATATTTTATCATTGAAAGAGACATTTATCAAATTATACGGAATTCACTTTTATGCAACTGATAACATTTTCTATTTTATGAACATTTTAGTCAATTAATTTTCTTACAAATGATGTACTATACATTTTTGCATGAACAATTACTTTTCACCTGTATACTTTATCACAAACTTCTATCTCCTGAAGGTAAACATACATTAATTTATATATATGTCGTCTTTCTTGTAAGTCATAGAGGGATTGGAGTAATAAATAAATTATTTTTAGGCTGCTAAAATGTCATAGAAGGTGTTATTTTCGGTGTCTGTACATACTTTGCTTCTGTTTGACAGAAATTAGTTTGGTTATTTTTCTTCAAAAGTATAATGAAGAGTAATGACTGCTTGAAGGGAGAATATTTTCACTGAAAATAGATTAAGAGTGAATTAAATATTGAGATGAAAATGAATTTAATAATAGAAAATAAACAGAAGAGAAATTTGTCAAATTGGTGCAGTGTGTCGTTACTGATTACTCGAGGTAATTGTGTATAAAACAACCATGATTATCAGCTTGCTATGTGTATAGAATAAAGTGCTTAACTTTTTTCTTGGAATCAATTTTTTGTAATTAACTGTTAGTTTTAATATTTATTATTATTACTTCATATAAGAATCATTACATCAAAAATTCATTTCATTAAATTAATATAGTTTTTGAAGGATTTTTACCTAATTTTAATAGTAAATATTTTAAAGAGCTTATCAGACATTTAAGACATAAATGGAACCTATTTAAATTATCCAGATAATATGTTACGTCAATTATAAATTTCTACTATTCCGTTTACTTGGCTTTTGCTTGTATACAATGTATAAATATAAAAATACTTATTTGAGTTATTTTCTTCGTGTCGTTTCTGATGAAATTATTCTCCAGCAGCCATGTTGTCAGAAATTAATGTAATATTTACTCACTTTTATACAGTACAGTAAGGCGTCCAGACTATGTTTCCTTGTTAGTTTCTGCAGTTCAGATACTCATTTTATGCGATAGCATTGCACCAAACGCTTTCTCAATCCAATCTTTAGCTTCATATTGATCTCACTAGCTCTACAACATCATCTTAGCCATACCATTTCCTGTATGTGAGTGTGGTTAATGTTTCTAATAATACGTCTATGGTAGCATAATATTTGTTAGAATGGCTTGTAATTGCAGGATCTTTGATATTAAGTCACATCTAAAATGTACGAAAAAAGATAGGATACAGAAAATGAACGTGATATTTTTTATGCGTTCTAAGGGTTTCTTTGAAAAAGCTATACAAATATGATTGCTTTGAAGATATTTATTCTGTCAATTACTATGCCTCTAAATGTTACAATATCTCGTTTATTAATTTTTCAAGGCACAATGACTTTTAATTAAACGATAATAATTCATTGCATAATTATTAACTTTTATATAAATAGAAAATTATATTCTCATTATTACAAAATAATTTGTTGTGTGAGTATATACCTTTGCATTAATTTATTTCTTAAAATAAAAAATTCGCCTTCAATAATAGCGACAAAAAAAGAAATTTGTATTACTTAAAAAGTATTAAAAATTAAGCAATAATATTGCATTACAGTAAATGCTCTTGAAATCTGAAATCTGTACAATGAAACATTTCAAAAGGTAAGAAACAATAATGAATCCTAAATTAGAATAATTAATTTAATTAAAAGGTCCATCACTTTTTAAAACGAAAGTTATATAGTAAAAAAAAAATTCAGTACACCCTTTGAAAACACATACAAAAGCTCCGTGTTTCGGATTTAACGTTAATTTGATTTTCATTCAACGGGAAAATCTCTTTTTTCTCTACTCGCTCCTTTTAAAATCCTTTTAAGATTGCTTAATGCATTTTTAAAGATTAAATCCTTTAAAACTGCCTTGCCGTGAAAAGCTTTCAGAAAAATTTAAGCTCTACAGTTTTCACTATTACAACAGAGGTACTACAAAATGCGTCTTTTAACTTTATGTAGATCTACGGAAAAACTTCAATTTCTTCGGCTTACTGTGTGAGACCGTTAACTATGTTCACTATATGGATTAAATAATAATTTATGCAATCTATAAGAAACTAAAGTGTGGATTACACGTTCCTGCAATTACTAAATACAATATTCTACCATATAATTATTTCACTTTCTGTCTGATGAAAAAACTGCACATTAATCAGTGCAAGTTTATCCATTGGGTGCTTGAGGTGGGCGCCCAGGGGCCCGGAAGAGACCAAATAAGATGGACTTTACCTGATCTAAGAATCCCTCCTTGGAGCCACCAGTGCCAAGAGGGCCCGTAGACCTTCTGCACCCAGGGCCTGAAATGAGTTTAAACCGGCACTGACGTTAGAACATCTGCATTTTATTTTTTACAAAATAGCTTGGAAAAATTGAGTGTTCCTTTTCTACTTTGAATTTCAATAACTACTGTACTCTATAAAAACAATGTTACCGGTCCCCACAATTTTGTATGAAAAAAAGGGATTACTTAAATAGAACAATAAATGAATACATTTCGAAAAACCACCAAAAAAATGTGAAGCTCTTAATAGCTCATTTCTGTTGTTTATATTTTTGTGTCTAAAGATATTTTAATTTGTTGATGAAACTCTATATTTAAAAGGAAATTTTCATTTAATATTATGCAATAAAATTAAATATAGTAAATTAATTAGTAAAATTTTTTAATATAGTACGCATTAAATTATTTCAGTTCGTGCTCTGCATTTGCTAAAACATTAATACTTGTTTTTTATCTTTTGTAATCTAGTAAAATACTTATTAATAAGTAAAACTTAGGACCCTGGATTTATTTTATATTTTTAATGTTATGAATCAAGTTTCCCACTTATATTATATATTTTTGAAAAACTTTCGATTTCACTTAACGTATGTCATTGTTTGTGATCATTTTATGCTGCCTCCATGTTTAACTTATAAATAACTAAAGCTATTTTAAAATATTTTTTAAGAATTCCATACATTTGATATCACCCAAACAATGATTAATGCCATCTTTCTAAAAAGCAACTAAAAAACATAAGCCGAAAAAAAAATGGTCTGCCTAAAAACGGAAATATATCTCTATTTTTAATAAAATCCCTTTCTCCCTATGTTTTAAATATGGTTTTTAGATGCTTGCTTTTGTAAATGATACAAATAAATTAGTATCAAATGCGGAATCATGATATATTTACTACAATATCTTTGCTTTCTTTCTTGAAAGTCAAGTAATAAATATATTCCAAAAAAATTAATCATTAACTTCAATAATAATTTAGAAGAGATATTTAAATAAGAATAAGTTATCTCTCAAGTTCACCGAATTTGATAGAAGTATTTAAAAGAAAAAGCATTTATATGAATTGTGTGTGTGTGTGTTTGTGAAAAAATGTAACATTTTGAAATCGTATATGGAGAAAAATATACTATATTTGCATAAAATAAGGAAGGAATGAAACGGAAACCTTAAAAAAATACGATTCGTAATTCTTAGTCAGGTTTACCTAGTTCAAGGACTTAGGCAATATGAATTAAACACTTTTTAGCTCCTTTAGAATAGAAGTGGAACTGATTCTCGCTGATTCTTCTAAAATGTAACTGATACTTCTAAAAAGACATTGATTTTGAAAAAATGTCAATAAGTTTTAATAAAAGTTTTATTATTTTGAACTAACAATTTTTTTTGTCTAAACTTAGAAAGCATATCAGAAATAGGAAAAAGAAAACATGTCTTTCTCTAGTAATCAAAAATAACTTTATTGTATAATGTTTTTATACAGTACATATCGTATATGTAGGATTATTAAGTCAAAATTCTGAAGCACGTTTAGAGTCTTAAGAAGGATATAAAAATATAACTCTACATAATCATTCCTTTTATTCACAATATATTGTTTGAGTAAACTTTTGATTTTAAGGTATCCGACTACGTTCGGAACCGTGATTTTGCAAAAGCGTATAAACGGATAATATTTATGATAGTGTCACTTAGATTAGAAAATGTATATAAAATTGTTTTAAGAATAGTATCACAATAAAAAATTATTTAAGTACAATATTTTGACAAAAAATGAACATAGAATAACCAATTTTCAAAATGTTCTCCTTTTGTGGAAAATGCTTCTATTATAATAATATTTTGCCTGTATATAGCTCAGACATCTGTACAGAGGCTCAACTAGAATTTTTGAAATATATAACTTAGAAGTGGGTTTATTCATGTTTTACGACAACAGAGGGGAGAAATTTTAAGAAAAAAAAGCCGATAATTATTTTAATGGGTTGTAAATCTGAAAATAATGTGAATTTTTCAAAAATCATAGTTGAGCCTCTGTACAGCGGTCTGAGCGATATACAGGGAAAATATTATTATAATAGAAGTATTTTTCACAAAAGAAGAACATTTTGAAAAAAGGTTATTCTGAGCTAATTTTTTGCCGAAATATTGTATTTAAATAATATTTTTTGTCAAAATGTCCTTAAAACAATTTTATACATGTATTCTAATCTAAGTGACACTAAATATTATGAAAATTATCCATTTATGCGCTTTTTTAAAATCTCGGTTCCGAACGTAGTCGGATACCTTAAGAGTTTGTGTCTATCGAAGTTTATTTTAAACCTGTATTGATTTTCTTATTTAGTTCACAAACAATAAATTAGGAAGGTAATTATTTGTCCCAACTTAATCGTCAAAAGATTATTTCGAAGTTGTTAAGAGATTGTGAATGAAGATAAATTTTTCCAAATAGAGTTAATTTAATATTTGTTAAAAAAAACTTGTTATTATGGCTATGTAAAAAACTATTATTTATAGCTATTATTCTATTTTAAATATATAGACTTAATCTGATTTTCTTTTATTTCGATTAGAAACCTAACCGATCATCTTTTACATGATCATTTATTTTCTCAATTATCTTTTTTATTCAAGTCTCTTTTGTAAAAAAAAACGCAATCTTATCTTTAACTTTATAGGTGTACATTTATTTTATTATAAAATTTGTCAAAAAATATCATTAAACTCAAGAACGAATAGACAGTGAATCATTTTCATAAAATATTTATTCTTAAGCAAGAGTAGAAGCTAATGAAATGAGTTTTATAAACTACTTTCATTGCTTGAAGTTCTTGATATAAATTTTTCTATGCTATTTGAGTTAGCCCCATTTTTGCCAGTTTCTCTCTTTTATTTCTCTCCACAAAGTTTTTATTACCCTGCCGTTCATACACTTAAGGGAGCTCGGATAAGGTTGCATTTATTACGAGTAATTTTACTCGTTCGTGGGTTTAAAAAATTCACACTGGACTACGAAAAACATCACATAATAAACTAACCAGTCTATTTATTTCTGTTTTTATCGCTCCTTGTAACATTTGATGAAATTTTTGAAAGAGCAATTTAGATTTTTGCATTTGAGCACCTTAAATTTTTTAAATAGTATATGTGAAATTTTAGCGAAAGCATTCTCATAAGCATTAATGATGAAATGAAGATTGCAATATCCTGAAGGAAATTCATGAAAAAGAACTGTCAAAAATAAATAGAATATTTGTCGTTTTATCCATAGATTACTTATAAAGCTTAGGGCATTTTATTTTAAAAAAAATGCTTCAACTTTATAAACTTTTTAATATAAATAGAACAAAAAATAATGTTACAAAAATAGATTTTTCAAACTTTATACAAATATTAAAAAGCAAGTTGATCATTCTAAAAATGTCAAGAATTTTATCCAAAGCGTGTAACAAAAATCTTACATATAGTGAATAAGCAATAGAAAATAATTTATAACAAATTTTATGGAAATTCAGATGTCAACACCTTTACATTACATGTGTTCAATTATGAATAAATAGATATTACATTTCCTTAAAAATAAAAAGTAAAAAAAAATAATGAAGTTGTGAAACTTCTACAATAAAGGAAATACTATGGAAAAGCTGAATTGATGTAATAAATATAATGATGTATTGTTGTGATATAATTAAATTACAAATGAACTATTTTGATATGATCAAGTTTTAACGCAAAATTTTCCAAAAATGATTCAAATGAAGTTATTCTTAATCCATTATACAGAAAAAAAGTCTGAAGTTTCTGAGCAAAACTATGCTAATTCATTTAATAACTGTAAGTTCTTTAGACTATTTAGAGCTGGGATGGAATATATAAAATTATTATTGATTAGTCTTCGGCTGTCAACTGCATTGGCCGTACAATAGCATCAATAATAACTAGACTTAGAACAAAGCAAGTAAGGAAATGAAAATCTAAACTGACGGACAAAAAAGTTTCACAAATCATTGCCTAAATTGCCTTAATGTTCAACTGTCTCCGCAACATATCCTCGGTTGCCCAGAAATTCAAGCCAGGCTTTTCAATATCAGCCCAGAAGATTTTATCTTCTCTGATGAAGCTGTAAGCCGTCTTCGACAGCTTCGGAGCGATCTAAAGCTTCTTTTTTTTATCAATTTACACATCATGGACACACCAACAACAAAAAGCTCTTTAAACGATTTACACTCACAATACTCATTTTCCAAGTACGTTATTCAGTCTCATTCCATGAAGGAGAAATATGTCTAAAATTCCGGCAGCTACAGGAAAGTCGTAGGTAGATTTGTAAAAAGACATTTTTAAAAATTGAAATCTATTGAATTTTCTCATTTTAATTTCTCTTAATATGAATGAGTGTCATAATATGCTTAATCTTAACCTGAATAGTATTCAAATACTTGTTGGCGTAACGAAAAAAGTACTTATCAATAAAAAGAGAAAGATGAATTATAGTTTATAAGCGGAACATTTTATCCGCTTAGAAAAAAAATTCTCCTTAATTTTACCGTATTTACTAAAATTTAACATTATGTGGGTAAGATTATATATATTTTACTTAAATAGAATATTATAAATATACATGTATAATCTATATTCTTCTTAACGGTTTCCATTGACTTTGTGTTACATAACTCTCTGACGCTACAACTAATGCAAGAAATACAGCTTCGATAATTTCCTTCTTCTAATTAAATCTTATTTCTACTAAAATTTAGCTTGTTACTTAAAGTACAGTTACTTTAGAGAAATGTGAAAAAAAATTCTATGAATTTCTTTTCCTTCTCTTTTGGTTTTTAAAAAAACATAAATGAAAATCTGCGCTATATTGTGAATTAAAATACTTAATGTATGAATAAATGCTTCCACAAAAATTTAATTAATATATTTTTATCACAAATTGCAATTTATTTCTTATCTTATGTCAAATATTCTCAAATTATCCTTTTATGAAATTAAGAATAACGTGGAATAACTCGAAAACTCCCATTTTTTCTAACGATTTAGTATCCTTAAGGAAAGATCATGAACAGCTCTCTTTTAGAATTCTTGACATTTCTAATTCCATAGTTTTAATTCCTTTGAACGCTAATAATTGTCCAAACATTTATCAGTAATTTTAACCCGGGAGAAGGCGTGCACTCGATACTAAAGTTGGTGATCACGCGCGAAGAAGAAGTGACCCCAATTCTTTTTCTAATAATTATTTTTATTGTACATGATAAAAATCGTAATTCGAGTGAATAACTTAAGTATACTTACCAACTTTTAAGGACTTTTCAATTTTTCTATGAAAAATGCAATCAAACTGAACTAAAATGTTTCAAAAGTGGGTTATTTTAATAAAGGATACAAATCACAAACACTTTTCGCTAACATTACAGGAATGATATTTGTAGGCAAAACTCTCATATTTTGTTCCATTTATTGCAGTTTTATTGTCCGTTAATAATTGACAAATAGTTTTTTTTTTTTTTTTGCTTGGGTTTTTTTTACAGGGCGCAGTGTGTCTTGTGGTACACTTTTAGTTTCATATCTTTCTTGATGGAGATTTTAGGTACCATTTGAAAATTTTCCTTTCAACTAAAACGTTCCATGTTCATCGCTTTTGTGAAATTTACTTTCGTTAACATGATTAGTATCCATTATTTCATCAAGTTCTTTCATGCTTGATCGGTTTCAACATCATCCAATAGAGAATGCTGATGCCTATTTCTTTTTTTATATTCTGTTCGTTTACATTTATAAACCATAATGAGTCGTACAAAACATAGATCAAACCTGCTAAGTCGTTTACAGGGATAAATTGTAGCCTGTTCATAGAAAATATTTTGGAACAAAAGGGGTCAGGTGGGTAACTCAGTCACCCCAAGTACCTTAAGATTGTAAAAATCCTTTGCCATTCCCAAAAAAAAGGAAGATAACGTGACAAATGCCATTTAGTTCCCATGAAAACTGTCATATAGTAGGATACTAACAAGGTCATTGGCAACAAATAAACAGTTTTTCCAGAATTAACGATTTCGTGAGCCTGGGGTGACTCTGTGCCCCACGCTACCGCTCCAGAGTTAAATAACATTTTAAGGTATCCGACTACATTCGGAACCGTGATTTTAAAAAAGCGCATAAATGGATAATTTTCATGATATTTAGTGTCACTCAGATTAGAATACATGTATAAAATTGTTTTAAGGACATTTTGACCAAAAAAAATTATTTAAATGCAATATTTTGGCAAAAAATTAACTTAGAATAATCTTTTTCAAAATGTTCTCCTTTTGTGAAAAATGCATCTGTTATAATATTTTGCCTGTATATAGCTTAGACCTCTCTACAGAGGCTCAACTACAATTTTTGAAAAAATCACATTATTTTCAGAGTTACAACCATTTAAAATAATTATCGGCGTTTTTTTCTTAAAATTGCTCCCCTCTGTTGTCGTAAAATATGGATAATTCCACTTCTAAGTTATATATTTCAAAAATTCTAGTTGAGCCTCTGTAGAGAGGTCTGAGCTATATACAGGCTAAATGTTATTATAATAGAATCATTTTTCACAAAAGGAGAACATTTTGAAAAAAGATTATTCTAAGTTAGTTTTTGCCAAAATATTGCATTTAAATAATTTTTTTTTGTCAAAATGTCCTTAAAACAATTTTATACGTGTATTGTAATCTAAGTGACACTAAATATCATTAAAATTAGCCATTTAAATGCTTTTGAAAAATCACCGTTCCGAACGCGTAGTCGGATACCTTAAGCATAAATCAAATTTTAAACGGTCTTCGTACAGCCATAAAAACTAACCATCGGCACTGAATAAAACTATTCTTTATTATATTCTGTGTTCATGTATATATTCATTCGCATTCGTATTTAGGTTTTTCTTCAATGACAATTTCATAAGCGATATAGATTGAACTAGAACATAATGAAATACTTTTATGCAGTTTCCGCGAGGGAATATATACATGAAGAGAGATAAGAAAAAAAGTAAATTTATGCTACATTTAAGAAATATACATGAATTTCAAAATAGGCTTTCAAAATAATGAAACTATTTAAAGCGAAGAATTTGACAAATTTATTCATTGTGCATTTTGTGGAAAGAGTTGTCTTTGTATGCAAATTACTTTATATTTTCCTTTTAAGCTATAGTTGGAAAAAAATTCGAAAAACCTTCAATTTTCCCATACACTGTCGTACATTGCAGTCAATATTTTTAACATCCATTCAAAGTAAAAATTAATCGCGTTTTTAAAAGCTACACATTTTGATAGTTGCTTAGGAAGTAAAAACTAAACTTATTTAGTATTTGATTTATAGAACGATGAAAATAAATGATAAGCTTTGCAGAATTTTGGATTTTTTTTTTGTGTGTGTGTAAAACGAATTTATTAAACTATTAAATATCCAGTTTAAAAATTATTTTTAGAATATTGAAGATTTACACCCTTTTAGTTAGTTTCCATGTAATATTCAATCTAAGTGTAGATATCGGATGGCGACTGTCTACAATCTTATTTGGTCACGTTTGCTAACAACAATCATGGGAATTCTGAATGGTTTGTTAACATATAATGATGATTGCTGGAGATGAATTGCCCCTGGAGCTACTTACTCAGTCACCAAATAGAGCAGAAATTAAGCTACTCTGAAATGGATGATAAGGAACCTACATTCTAAGTGGGTGTCAAGCATCAGTGTTACTTATTCATCAAATTATCTTAAGAAATCGATAAAATAATATCCTTACGTCCTCTGAGCTTAAGGAAAACTTTCAAGAAACAATAGTAAATACATTATACGAGTTATTTCAAAAATGTCTCGAAACATATTTATTCAATAATTTTTTAAAAAATTAATGATTTTATAACCTACAAACCTAGCAGCTGATAACATCTTCCTTGAGATATATATTGTTTTATAAATCTCTACTGTAGAGACATAACGGAGTGAACCCCAAAGTTGAAGGAAACAAAGTTAGTTATCTGGCACACACAACTCTTAATATATAAAAATAATTAATATATTAATGGGGTTTAACCAGTTATACAAATAGAGATTCGTTATTGGAGGTTCGACTGTATATATATAGTCAAACCTCCAATAAGGAAACTCTATTTTGCGAACTTTTCCCTTCTTACTATTTTCTTCGTAAGGTAACCTCCAAATAGCGAAGTCCATTTTCTATTTGTCGAACTTTTTTTCTTGTGGCTCGATTTTTTTCTCCCTATTTTTGAAATAACTGAACATTTCAAATTATTCTCTCTTTTAACCTATTTTATAGTGATGAAAGGCCTTGAAATTGCTTTTCCAGGTGCTTAACTCACCGAGAGCAATAAAATTGCAGAAATTTTTTGAACAAAAAATTCAAACAAAATTAACAGATTTTATCTGTAATTAAATTTAAGGACGCTTGGGGTAATGTATGCTTAAAATTACTGCTCAGAAGAAAAGTATGTTTAAAATAATTTGTAGGCTTAAAATTAAAAAAAATATATCATTAAAATTCATTAATTTTAACATAAACTGAATTTTTAAAGTTGAAAATACAATATATTAGTGGGAATGTTTTTTTTTTCTTGCAGATTTCTTTTTGATAGGTGGGATATATGAAATAAATGGATATTAATTGTGAAAAAAATATGAATAATTGCTTTTTTAATGATATACAGTGTTTATGAATTTAAAATTTGTTTTAAGTGGTTTATAAAGTATATTGAAAAATTAATCTCTATTTAACGAATTTTCCACAAAATGAACTTTTTTCGGAATTTAGCGATTTTGTTAAATAGAGGTTCGACTGTATGCATATATATATATATATATATATAATCCATGCAAATAGTTATAAACTTAAGTATAAATAATTAGAACAGTAAGAAATATTAGCCACATTAGTACAATAGCAAACTCTTGGCCATAGGAACAAAGATTGCAGGTTTAACCCTCTAAGTGGTCTAACCGTAGAGTCTTGCCATTCTGGAGATGCTTCGAAAATGCACCGCACGTATTTTTTTGCCATCAGGTGGGGTTCTCAAAAGCGGTTGAGCCGTATTCTTAAGAATGTGGCTCGGCCGCTTTTGGGAATCTTGCTTGAAGGCAGAAAAAGCATCTCTGGAATGACGGGATCTTACGTGCAGACCGCTTGGAGGGTTAAGCACTTTTTTGCCAGGAAGCCTTCACCTGTAATTTGGAAAAGGAAGAAATATTATAAATATGTAATTATTACCAAATGAAATACACTAATACTAATTAATAATATAAAACGATAAAATTTAATAGACTACTTATACTAGTATAAAGTTAAAATCTTTGTAATAAAAACTGGAAGATGATAAAACATACCTCGTGAACACAACATCTAGTTAATGTTTCCCGTTAATACAAAAGGAAGTAATAGCTGTACCGCATAAAAAAATTAGTAAGTTAAGATAAATATATATATATTTCAAAGAAATCTTTGAGGCATTGAGTTTTATTTTATGTGTATTGAACGAACGATGATGCAAAAATCTGTGGTGGCTGATACAATATTCATAGTCGCGTGCTATAAGAAATAAAACCGAAGATGTATGAAAGAAAAATGCATTTTATTGAATTTTTTTATACAAAACGAAAGTACACAATTTGTATATTTACAAAAACGTGCAATTTCTTGACAGAAATACCATTTTAGTATTCAGGTATAATTTTCCATGATGAGCAAAGTTGAACACCTTTTAGTCCTGTTATCAGGTTAATAATGAGAAAATAGTTTAGTTCGTCTTACTTCTACAGAAGGAGTTCTTCCAGTTGCGAGAGAAATAAGCGAGCAGTGTTTCTTCTGCCCAAACATATTTCATCAGGTTCGTATCGGGAGAATATGCTGGTCAATCCCTTCGTATGATTCCTTCATCACAAATGAAATCTTTCACCATGACAGCATTATGTGCCTTGCAATTATCGCTAATTAAAAGAAAATTATTTTCGATTGCTCCTGCGAAAAGGGATTACAAAATATTAAAGAAATTCATTTCCATACCGTTGAGCTGTCACGATTCCGTTTCTCATGATATGACCATCAAAGGGAATTCCACACCAGATCAACACATCTCTTCCAAATATAAAACTCCATTGGATGAACGTATTTCTCCAAGTTTCACATTCCTTCCAGATGAAAATACGGACTAATCAGTACAAACAAATTATAGATGATAAAAAATCCTGCAAAATAGAACACTCTAGGGTTTAATGTCCATTATATTTAATGGGAAATTGTACATTGTGTGTGTGTGTGTGTCAAGAATTAATTTACACACACAAACCACTTAAGATATATTTTTGAAAAAAAATATAGTATAAATATAAGCAAGTGATTTAAAATTTTTATAGCACACAATTTATTTAACACTTCAGAAAAAACATAAATATACAAAAGTATTTGCCTCACATAAAAACTATCTACTTTTGCCACTGTTCAAATACAAATGCTCAAAAATTTAAATCTCTTTTTCCCTCCAGAAAACACTAAAGACTGAAGAAAAAGCATTCAGTGGAGTGTGTCTCAATTTTACTCGCGACAAATTGACTTCTCAGCTTAAACCGAGGCTATTAACGTCACAATCAATGTGACTTCCGATGACAGCAGAAAACAATTTACTGTTCGACTAGTGTCAACAAAGTTGTAACTGACAGCAAAAATATAATATAGGCACTCAAAACGTCGAGCCTTTTTTTCCGTACCGGATGCTTTGTTAAATGTAATAAAAGCCAGAATTCGGTTTGTCAGTCTTGTTTTATCAAGTGGGAAAGAACATCTTACATAATCCAATAAAAAGGATTTGGGTGTTAACAGCTGATACTGAATCTAGCTTTCTTCTGTGATTTCAGTGTTTTATTTGTCCTCAAATACTGGGCTTATTTTTGTTTCTGGTGGGAAATAAAAACTATTTCTTTTTACGATTTAATTTCAAAGAGTCTTTATTCAGATATAAAAATACGAATAAATTATTCTTTTTTCCTTATTTTACTACAAAAAGCCCATTGTGGTTGAATTTATTTAGTAGGAATGTTAACTTTTTGTTTAAATTAGAGCATAAAAACTGTTATTACGTTAAATGCTTCAAAAGGTTTAATTCATTTCATTATCTCTAGAAGCTCTAAGATCTGGCAGTGTTGTATCTCTAAGCTCTTATTGGGAATTAACACAGTCTTCCTTGGGTGAAAAATAAATTGTTTTGTTAATTTTGAATGGAATTTTTTAAGACAAGCAAAAAAATTCTGTTATTACAAAAAATATGGAAAATACAAACATAGATATTTGAGGAATTTTGTTTAAAAATATCTTTAATAAAATAGATAAAATTTTATTATTTAAAAAGAATGGATGTTATATAAAATATCTTGAAATAATTTAAAATTTCTAACAATCATTCTTCATAGATTGGGAGTATTAAACAACATAATCATATAGAAACTCTCGCTTGAGCTCTAATTATATAAATAAATAGATATATGCGATTTTTTAATGTATATACTGATGTCTTGGTGTTTCATAATTATATTATGATATCCATTTTTAATGTATCTGCGAAACTACTCTTAAGAAAGGGACTTGTAATACTTATTTTTGCTACAAATATAAGACAGTTATTTCTCTTTTTTTATAAATTGAAATTTAAATATCTCGAACATTGAAACAAAATCAAGAAAAATATTTCTGAAATATGTTTGAACTACAAATACTGGGGAAAATATATATATATGTGCGAATAGTAAAACAATTTTTAGATTTTTTTAATTCAAATGTGTGTTTTTTTCTAGGAAAAATATAAAGAATTGTTTTTTTGCGAAGATTTTGAATTCTGTAAAAAAGTAGTTATATCATATTTGTAAAAAATATAAGCTCTTCAATTCAATTCCATATTCGTAATAAAAAATTTTACTTAAATAATTTTCGTTATTTTTTAATAATTTCCAATAAAAACAGAAAATTCGCATAAAAATTTGGTAATATATGAATAAAAAGCTATATTAATAAATAAAAAAGCTTATTTTACCCATTTTAAATGTCTAACAGTTATACACTAATGAAGTCAATTATTATACTGCTTACGAAATAATCTCTCAATAGTAATGTTAAAATATAATAGCGCACTTGTGTGATACAATTACACACTGTGAGATGATTATTAAAATGAATTATATATATATATATATTAAATAAATGAATTATGAAATGTGTTATAGTGTTTCAAAAATTGATCCCGTCAAGTTATTTATTCAAAGAAACAAGCTTCAGAATAGAAATTATACTGCAATTTCAATCCTATGAAATTTGTGTAGTTTTTTATCGAATTACTGATTTGTCATATTAGTATAAAGTCATACATCTCAATTTTTCATATAACAGCTATTTTTAAAACTATATATTGCTCATATTTATCCAAAAGCATAAATAATTTTTTGTCTATGATGTTGTTATTATGATTTTTTTTTTTAAATTTAACAGAATATAGAAAATTAATATATTTTTTGAGTTACTTTTGTATTTTTTTCAGCACGGTAAACAACATATAACAATTTACCTATCTGAACCCACAGAAAAGATAATAATGTAATTTAAAAGTAATTCTTTCAAATAAGTCATTTGTTTTAAAGCTTTAATAAGAAAAATGAATTGAAAGAAAAATTATGCAAACGTAAGTATAATAAATTAAGTAAAATTAATATTAAAACGGCGAAAGAAAAAAAACATGAACCCAGTGCTTTTCCCCGAAGTAAATGCGTTCTTGTAAAAAATAGAGCCTGTACCAATATGCATCAAGATAGCAATTAAAACTATTTTGCTTTAATTCAGGTTTAAAAATACCATAGTTTGAATAAATAAATCAGTAGAATAAAATTGAAATTCCCCTTAAGATAAGCTTAGTTTAAACCAATGTTAAAGAGGATTGAGTTTCTCATAAAATACAAATGAAGAACATACAAGTACGAAAATAACTGGCATTATTATTTGAAGATCAATTTTATGAAAAATATTTTGAGGCAAAAAACAGATCATAAAGTAGAAGTTAATGTTATCAATTTGATTCCATTAAATACCTGTAAATTATTAAATACAGCTATTAAAAACTATTTTCATGCATTTTTTTATAAAACATATAAATGCAAAATATAGTATAACGTACATAATGTTACATTTTAATGGAAAGTCTTTATGAGTACTTTAAACTGTTACTTTATAACATAAGTAGATGTTTTATTAGACAACATAGTTCTTTTCAAAAACATTTGTTTTTGCATATTCACACACACACAAATGTATGTATTCATGCGTGCGTGCGTGCAAGTTGTAATTGAAATGGCGTTTCATACTGTAAGTGAGGATAGAGGTCACAAGAACAATAAAAATTCCAATCCAACGTATAGATTTGGATAGAAATTCGCGAAAAAATCTCAAAAGAAATTCATTCAAATAGTATCAAAAGGAAAAAATCTTTTCAAATCCTTTCCATCACCACTCCAAAGATACAAATCAACAGACCATCA
>BMAV01022515.1:96117-118772 GCA_019973955.1 Trichonephila inaurata madagascariensis
TATATATATATATATATATATATATATATATATATATATATATATATATATGTGTGTGTGTGTGTGTATATATAATTTTTTTCTGATTAACATTATTCTTAAAATCTATTTTTAAAACATGAAAGATTTAAATATCTCCCTAGCGGAAATCCATTGGATTCCACATTTTCAACTGCGTTTCTATGAGTTGAGAGGTATTGCCTCTTGTAAATAAATCGACTTTTCATTTGACATTTGCTGGAAGATATTAAAGCCTCATTAATCATTTTAGAGGCACAGACATCTGATTTTAATCGCAAGTTGGTTATGTTTCAGAATAATGTGTGCCACTGTACTGATCTGTCATACCAATATCCGTCAGAATACTAACTACTGTATATTGAGTCAAAGCAATATTTTCAGAAAACTTGTTTTGTGTATTGTTGGGTAACCTAGTTGGTATTCTGATAGAAGTTTAAATTACTTATCAAGCTGTAACCTAGATTAAAGGAAATACTTTGAAGTAGATTTCGAACATAATGCAAATGCATTTTACAATACAGAATCAAAATTAATTTCAGGATAATTATTTGTACGTTAAACATAGCATACTTTAATTAATAACTTAAAGTTTTCTAGAATTTAAATAGAAAATATTCTTCTAAGAGTCATATACATTTATGAGCGTATAATATTTTGAAGACTTCAGAAAATTTGATTGAATTATAGAAAAGAAAAAAACTTGACATGTATTTAAATGTTAAAATTTTACAGATATTGAGTATCATTATTCTTATTGAATATTTTTAAAAAATGTTTTATTTAATAACTTAGAGAGAAAATAAACCTCTAAATTAAACAGAAAAAAACCGCAAAATTATCGTAACTTTGTCAGAATGTAATCACTGCAGAAATGCCTAGAACAAATGTGCATAAATGAAAATAATCTGTGGTTTTACAAAATACCTTCATTATTCATGATTTTATTTTATTTAACTATAAATGGCACTTGATCAATCAGTGATTTTTCCATATTTGCACATTTTCCACCAATGCAAATTTCAAAAACTTTATTCCAACGTATTATACCTTCATTAGAAAGTTTTTATACTGAGAAAAGGAAACTTAAAGAGGTTTTATACAAATTTAGTAAGATTGGATTGAATAATTACGAGTTACGAACAACTAATCCTTGAAGAATTAATACGCTGATTTTCCATACATTAAATAAAAAACATGCTTTGAAACAATTCGTGCATATTGTGATTTTAAAAATTCACAGAAAAAGTCTATGAATATAAGTATATACAAAAATTTTTCAAGTTCTAAATACTAGAATACATCGAATAATATTTTGATGAAATGAAAATATATTTATTTCAATTTTTAATGAATTGTGAATAATGAATAATTCTTATGTTATTGTTAGCAATTGTTATTATATCAGTCAGAAATTTAGAGTTGCTAATTCGAAAGACTTGAAAGCAATATCAGAATATAAAAGGTAGAACGTTTCCCGAAAACGTGAAAATTTAGATTCATCAAAAAAATGCTATCTTATTTATTCTACAGAATTTTCTAGAAAATGCGCTTCTAATAACTCTTCATAACAAGAAGAGGAGATATTCATCAAAAAAGAAACAAAACAAAAAGTGAAATGCATTAACCATAAGTAAATGCAACAGCAATTCAGACTAACATCAAAATTCCGTGATTAATACTAAGCGAAAAGAGGAAAAAAAAGAGAAAACAGAAAAGCGACTGTTAGCACGAATAAAACAAAGTTAATGTAGAGGAAAGAAATAGAAATAGGAATGCGCTTATGGAGCAGTAGGTGCTTATATTTATGGTAAAAAAGACTTGATCAAACGCTTGAATTATTTGCACAATATTTCACTCCTTAAGATATTATTCAACTAACTGAGAAGAAACTTTTGTCAAAACAAAAAGACGGTTGACTGCTTTTGCAACATTAAATACTCCTTCGTTGATTGAACGTAGTGAAATGTTTAACCCCATAAATAAAATGAATACTTATTCTGCAATAACTTTGTATGGATATTAAATACTTCATCATTTCTTCACATTCGAAAGAAAAATGAGATGATTCGTTTTCTTGATTTTTGCATTTGCGTTTTTATTAGAATAGCAACTGATTTATTCACTTGGAGCTTGAGATTCATATGAATAAGGCATAAAAATTTAAATACGAAAATAAAAGGAAGATTTCTTATCTGCACAGTTATTTTTGCTTCATTAATAATAAACAATACAATGTAATGCAATACAATTAGCACAGTTAACAATACAATTAAATTTTCAATCCCTTTTTAAACAGTTGGAGAAAACTTCAACGAATTTAAAGAAAAGAATTTTTAGATAAATATTTTATACATAGATAGATATATTTAGATAAATATTTTATACATAGATATAGATATATTTAGATAAATATTTTATACATAGATAGATATATTTAGATAAATATTTTATACATAGATAGATATATTTAGATAAATATTTTATACAGAGAAAATACATTAGTAATATTAAAATACTGTTAAAATAATTTCATGTTTAACAAAAACATTTATTTAAACAAATTCTTCTAAAACGTATTTCCCCAAATAGGAGAAAAATTCTACGCAATATTGTCTGTAGCTTCCTTCGATTGCATATTCGATACTAATATTGGATATTTTATTGCAGATTGAGTGAGAGACTACATTGAGACAACCAAAACTTCAAAGAAATATCCTTGCAAACAACATAGTGATAAAAAATTTCATACATCGTCAAAACTTCATTTGAAGATAGTGGGTAATTTTCATTGAAAATATATACAGATATTTTATATATTGTTTATTTATTTGGTAAAATTTATTTCATTTTATTTGCGTAGAACTAATTTCTTTATATCCTTAAATTCATAGTTTCTGTATTTAATATTTTAAAACGAGATATATGTTGCTAAGCATGGTTAACGCATTTATTCTTTCATTAATCTATTCGACTTCTTTCAAATATTTTTTTTTTCATTTAAGGTATCCGACTACGTTCGGAACCATGATTTTAAAAAAGCACATAAATGGATAATTTTCATATTTAGTATCACTTAGATTAGAATACATGTATACAATTGTTTCAAGGACATTATGACAAAAAAATTATTTAAATACAATATTTTGGCAAAAAATTAACTTAGAATAACCTTTTTTAGCAAATGTTCTCCTTTTTAAAAAATGCTTCTATTGTATTAATATTTTGCCTGTATATAGCTCAGACCGCTGTACAGAGGCTCAACTATGATTTTTGAAAAATTCAAATTATTTTCAGAGTTACAACCATTTGAAATAATTATCAGCGTATTTTCTTAAAATTTCTCCCTTCTGTTTTCGTAAAACATGGATAAACCGACTTCCGAGTTATGCATTTCAAAAATTCTAGTTGAGCTTCTGTACAGAGGTCTGAGCTGAATACAGGCAGAATATTAATACAATAGAAGCATTTTTTACAAAAGGAGAACATTTGGAAAAAAGGTTATTCTAAGTTAATTTTTTTCCAAAATATTGTATTTAAAAAAATTTTTTGGCATAATGTCCTTAAAACAATTGTATACATGTATTCTAATCTAAGTGACACTAAATATCATAAATATTATCCATTTACGCACTTTTGCAAAATCACGGTTCCGAACGTAGTCGGATACCTTAAAAGTCAGACACTGAAGGTAAGTTGGGGGATTAATACTTCTTTAATTATATTTTTGAACGATCATTTAGCGATTTTTGTACATTAGTGCCGACATATTTTCCAACAAGGTGAGTAATTTTAATTAAACATATTTTTCCTTGATACTTAAATACTTACTTTGATTTACATTTACAAATGAAATTCATAATTTTTCTCGTATTCTTCAGGTATTTATGCATCTTTCTTTTAGTACAATTTTATATCTTACTACTCTATTTTCTTAATAATTACTGTTAATGCTGTGTTCTAATATAATAATAATAAAACCATAAAATAACACAATGATAAAAAAAACCATTTTATTGTCTATTTAAAATGTGTTTTTGAAATAATTTTTTAAATATTTTAAACCCTTTCCTTAAATAATTTTTTATTATTATTTTTATACATTTTTAAGTATAGAGAATATGTTTTTCTTTTGCTTAAATCCTAATGAAGGTCAAATTGTTCTCAAAAGACATGCATAGCAAAACTGTATCAAAATGTATTGATTGCTTATTAACGCCACTTTTTGAGCCTGTGTAAGGACTATTAGCGACGGACTTCAGTAGTCAAATGACCATGTGGGCGTCTAAGCAGACATCGTAATTTCCAATTCAAATACGTATCTAAACAAACTACAGTTATTTGTTACAAAAATCCTTCTACGGATTTACAATGTATTACATATGTATGAACACAATATAACTGCAAAACAGGAATAAAACAGAATACGATTATTTCATCCCAAGTTTAATCTCTTCTAAGATTGATACAATCTCTATTTGGGAAAGATAAATTTCTTTCAACAAAAAAAAATGTAGGAATAAATTATTGAAACCAAAGAATTTATATATATTCTAGAAAAAATCTTCGTGAAGCAATTAATAAAAAAAGAATGTGGATTTTTTTTTTTTTTTGCGACAAATAATGAACAGTCATTCAATGGCACGAGCTATACTTCTTATCCTATTTGCATTAATAAAAGATTTAATTGAAAAGGAAGCACCGTACTTTTCTTATCCCTTTCATATTCTGATTAGAAATATAAAAAAAATGAAAAGCAATCTTGCTTCAATTTTGAAAAAGCCTTTCTTTCCTCACTGCTGGCATCTAGGAAGGAATATTGCCCTGGTGTTTTCATGTCAAGATTCTTTGCTGTGGTTTTGTTACCCTCTGGTATTTTTTGTATGTATGTTTAGAAGATTTGTGACCGATTCCCTGAAAGTCATAAATTTAGTCCAGCGATGACAATGGTAGAATGAAGTTGATTTATAATTTTTCCCAGAGCGCCATTTTTTATCAGAGGAAAGATTACGAGTTTTTCTTCCTCCGAACGACATGATACAGATATCAACTCTATGGGCTTTTGCGGAAGCTATTACTCTAGTCGGAAACACAATTTTAGCTCAGAGATATTCTAAAATGCCATGCCATGTTGTTTTTGTTATTAATCATAGTTGAAATTTAATTTTTCATGGTTACAGATTACAGGCATGTAAGAATTTTGCAAATCTAAAAGAAAAAAAAAACGATTAATGTATGTCAAAATCATTTCTAGTGGATAAAGTCACGAAAGATTCTTTTAGATAACTGAATTTATGCATTTTACAATCATGCATGCAGAGATGAAGTTAAAAGACATTCATTTTTATAAAATTATTTCACTTATTTTTAGTATAACTTTAAAGAGGTGTACTTTCAAGGAATTATTTTGATAAATTTAGTAATTTATGTACCTAATGTTAGTAAAAACTGAGCCTCTTCAGCTTCCGTTTTTACCTACTTTTATAAATAGAAAAATTAAATTGTTCGGTTTATAACACTGTTAAAATATAGATCAGTATTTTCACAACAGATAAAGAAAACCTTTTTTTTTCCTTAACTTATTTCATTTTTAAATCTTAGACATATTAAACTGCTTTATTTGTAACGTTTTAATCCTAAAATCCATTAAATACCTACTATAATAAAGAACCTAACGTGTAAATTAAAAACAGTGCTGATAAGTTCTACAACAATAAAGAAATAAATCATTAGACTCTTAAAAACTTCTTGATTCAATGAAAGAATTAACCAGTTTTTTTTTCCACGATATTTCTCTAAAAATGCACATGCATTAGCATTTCTGCAGTTTTAATCTTAAATAAAGCATTAAATTCATATTTTAGAGAGTTTCACTGATTTAAGTAAATAGACAAATATATTTTTAATACATTTTCAATTACTTGAAAATGAGTTTAGAGTTTATCAAATATAGTATTTGTAAACATGCGTTAAAGCACCAATTACATTAAAATTACAAGGAAAATATAATAAATTTAAAAGCTGAAATTTCATATACCATAGAGAGAGAATGTAACTTAAATATTAATAATTAAACATTTTAAATGTTTCACTTTTTTTGATAATGCTATAAACTCCAAATGTGTCAAAAATGAAAGAAATCAAACCTACAGAATTTAAATTTAATTTTATTGCTTAATAAATTAATGAAAACACCATTTTGCGATTGGAGGACAAAAGCAAGCAAAAAATAAATAAAAATAAATAAAAAGTAACACTTAAAAAGAGCTGTGAAAGATCATATTAAAGTACTTTTATAATGTCATGGAATGTTTTATTTGTAATTATGTTTCCTCTTCAAATCAAAATGTAACGGAGTAACTTATCGGAATAATGTTATTTTTAAAGAGATGCATGATGTGAATTGCATTTTAAAAACCCATTTACATTATGCATTTCTGGAACGAATGTAAAATACAATTTTAACGGCAAAATTCTTCCAAATAGTAGGTTATTTCAGCAGACTAAATTACGATTGAACATAGATTTACAGTTTTCAGCATACTTTTTATTCAAAAATTCTACAAATGATTAATATCCAACTATAAATAGACTTGGCATCAACACTTCCACAAATAATAGAAGGATATTTATTAATAATGCTAAAACAATTCCTTTTGCACATTTGCAAGGAACCCATTGACCAAAAAGAAGGGGAAAATGTCAAAAAGCAATGAAAAAAATTTCTTTTATCTCCCAAATACAAGATTTCTACATTCTTACCAATATCCCAAACTCGAGGATAATTCCAATCAATCTTGGATACAAGGAAACAATAACCCATCTTGGACAAAAACTGACCTGTAATCTAGTCCTAGTCTGAGAGTGTAGCATCACTTCAATCAATACATCAGAGAACGCCCTATCCTAGGAATGATTAAATCTTCTTCGGAGCAATTTTGTTTAGCACATTCTTAGGTTGGTATTTGGAAAAAATATTCCTTCGCAGAGCCAGAACTTGGCTATCGACGATTCAAATTACGGGTTAGTTTTACTTCACGAGTTAACGTTTCTTTAATGTTAGGGAAGTAATGGTAGCTATAGATGGTAATTGATTACAGGCTTTGGGCGTAATTTATAAGGGACTAAATTTGTAAAAGCTATGCGTTAGTTTGATTCTATAACTGTTTTAAAGAAATTCTGATTTTTTTTAGGAAAGATGAATTCTCGCAGTTTTAAATTATAATACTTAAATTTTGTTTTCGTTGGATCTTACAAATTTTTTATTTAAAAAAAAATTATTAAAAACTTGCTTACTAAACACAATATAAATTACTTTTATAATTCTTATTTAAATTCGTTCCTTCCGCAAAAGAATTTTTTTTAAGATTATTTGTTATTAGACTTTTTAACATGCAGTCAAACCTCCATTTTACGAACCTCTATTTTGCGAATATTTTCCCGGAACTAAAAACAGAAAAATATTTGTAGATCAATTTCTATTTAATGAATTTTCCTCCTAACGGACTTTTTTTCAGGATTTAGCAGCTTCGTTAATTAGAGGTCCCATATGTTTACATATATATACATCCTTGTGTGTTATATAAATACTTAAAATTTAAGTTTATAACAAAAATACACTTATACAGCATGAAACTAAATTACTTAAATGTAACTCTTTTGTGAAGTAAACTTGATAAAACGTTTAAGAAAATAATTTAATTGACTTATAAAATATATTTTTATAAAGTCTCCCTTACCAAACCATAAAATAATAAAACCATACCAACCCTACCAAATAATAAAAATATTATAAATTTCATAATACTCTCAAGTAGTCTGGTCTTGCATTTTAGAAAACAATAGCTTACAGGACTCTCTATTTATAAAGAAATAACAAGGTTACTTTAACTTTTAATAAATTAGATTTAATGAAAAAATTTATAATTTCCCCACTATTTAAAAGTAAAGACACGTATATAAAATAAAAACTAGCTACATAAACTTTTTATGATTCTTAACACACTTAGCTTAATGCTTTTAAGACGATCAAGCACAAAATAGCTCATACTGAACCTTCAGAAAGCCTTTAGAACAAAAGAAATAAAGTAAATGAAAAAAATAGTTGAAACCTTAATCTTTACTAGATGAAAATATCGATTTTTAACAACCTATATCATTAACTTCATTGTTTTTAAACATGTTTCTAAAAGTTTCACGCTTCAAATTCGTTTTTATACGAATTTTTTAACTGATCGAATTAATGAAACATTTTTTATAAAAATATTAATTTTTCAAAAATTATGCAGCCTAATGTCCTTATCTTTACATATATGCAGCACTTTTTAAATAAAAAGAAGAAACAAGACTCTTTTTTTTTATTTTGAAAAAGTTTTGTTAGGATACAAAAAAAGTGAAAAGTGAAAGATTACAATATAAAATAGCTTGTGAAAGATATCATCATACATTTTTCACATCTCCCGTTAAGTAATTTAAAAATAGAGCTTTAAACCGCTTCTTACAGAATAATAAATTTATTTCACTTTCAGTAATAAATATTTAAATGTTAGAGAACTCAAAACTTCAGAGTTCAATCAATGTTAGAGAATTCAATCAGTTTCATGTTCAAAAAATTTCCATTTTTTAAAGTATTTTGGAAATGTTGAATAACCAATTAATAAAGGTAATAGATATCCTTAGATATGAAGATTAAATCAGAAATTCTCCAAGAGCGTTTATAAAACATTATGCTCAACATCTTGGTTTACCAAAAAATTCTAAATCACTATCAACCTTAAAATTATTTATTTTCTTAATTAAAAATTCATATTACTAATTTTCTTGTATCAATCATATGTCAGTTCAAGATTTTTTTAAATTATTTGAATGAAAAATATTTGCTCCTAGTTTTTCAAAAACTTACACTCCATCCCCTTTAAATATATTTTCAAACTATTTTTGCTTTCAAAGCTATTTTTGCTAACTCCTTCAAAAATACGAAGTATTTCATATGTTCAGAAATAAAGAAATCGCAATATTTTATGTTGCAAAAACTTGTGAAAAACATTTATTTCAAACTTATGAAACAATTCATGAAGTTTTAATAACTAGGACGTCATTGAATGTTAAAAATGACGAATCATAACTTCATCTACTAGAACATAAAGCAAAAAACTGCCATCAAATCCTCATGCCAAGTTTTTTTCACAATAAATATCCCTTCTCTCACACTATTATCGTTTTATAACATTTGTTCTATTTCATTTCACTAATACATAAAACACCAGTTCTATTAAAATTCTGTCTACCGTTTAAATTATAAACACCCCATCAACGAAAAGGAACGCGAATTCTTTAAAGAATACAAAAAAGTGTTCTAAAATGACTCTCCAAACCCCCTAACACATTGATGGCTGTTAACAGCTGGATGGAGACCAAAGCCATCAAAATAGTTCGATGCCTCTTGTGACTGTATGGCGTTAACAAATAAAACTTTGGGCTCCGTTAAGTGAAAATACGTGATTGTAGCGTCGCTTCCCTTTTCTTCGTAGACGCTATAAAAAGATAATACTTTAACACTTTTGTAGCGACTTTCCCGGTTTATTTCTTTTCTGATGCTCTTTCCAGTAATACCGAAATAAAATTCAAGCAAATCGGGGTACTTTTTTAAATTCTTTTTCAATGCGTGAATGATTCCCGGAATTCTGGGCTTTAGGCTAATATCCATCAGTGTATAAGTAAGGGAATGTTTATATTTCCGCCCATAACTCACGATCACTTAATACAATTCTTTTCAAAGTAAAAGGAAAAATTGTTTGCATAATGTTTAGAAGTCAGCCAATTGATTTTGGGAATTGCGAAACGTTTTTCTCAAAGCTCCTTAAAGGGATTATTTTTTATGTAGAAATGGGATACATGCAAAGTAAATATTTTAAAAGTAAACACTTTGAAAAGTAGCTTTTTTGTTTGTGTTAAATAAACATAGGAGAAAAAAAATTTTTCACTCTGACAAACCTCAGAAAATTTAATATATTATACAAAATATTGAGGTTTCGAAAAATTTATAATATAGGGAAAGGAGTAGTGCATAACATATTTAATGCATGTTGACAACCAATAACCACCTTTATTTTTTCAATAAATGGGGCAGTCAAAACATGTACAAAAATTATACATGCAATCTGCATAACCTTTTTGACTTACTGAAATATTTTAATAGATGTGATATTAATTTCCTGTTTCTCTCTTATTCACTGCAAAAGGATAAAGCCTGTTATAACAAATAATAACTAGCATTTTTATCAAATTTCTTCTTTTCGTGAACCGTAATTGTATCTTCCTGCAGAATCTAAAAATAAAATTAATGACTTGTTATGAGCATTATTTGCACAAATTTTCTTTTTATTCTCTATTTTAGCAAAAAAATTCTTTGGAAATTTCGAACTTTATTCTCGGACAGTTAACAAGAAAAATAAAGGTGATAATAAACATTTAACATTTTAAGAAATTGATGCTTATATATATATATATATATATATAATGCTCATAATATATATATATATATATATTTCACATGTGTTTCTCAATTATTTTCCCTTTTTTAATCTTTCAGATTCTTTGAATTGTTTCAAAAAAATTTTATTTACATTATTAGTTAACATTCAAATCCATTGTGAATAAGCATATTAGTATGTATTAGAATATAAGATAACGCAGGAACAGCTCTGTAAAAGAAATGTATCAAATCTATTTAAAGTATAAATAGAAGTATTTTAAGTTTTACCAGGATAATTAATTTTGTTTATTTTTAAATTCATCTAACAAAATGAAAAATATGTTGCATTAAAACTAGACGTTGATACCATTGTCTGAAAGAGAAAAATAGTCTGAAGGTAAAAAGTTTATAATCACATTGACAAAAAGAAGAAACCCTGTAATATAAAATAATCAAAAATAAGCAAAATTACTGCTTCATAAAAGGAACTGTACAATATTTTCTTCGAAAAACTGAGCTGAATTTTGATCTAACTGTTCTTAGGAGCATCTTAGAAAGATGGTTGTTATTTTCTCGAGTTAGAAAAAATTCTTCCAATATAGCACAGATCAGAGAGAGAAAAAGCAAATACCCAGTAAAAGTCTTAAATGAAATTCCTTTTAAGCTAAATGATGCAGAAGAACATTTATAAGAGTAGGTCATCAACAGTTTGTAAGATATGGCTTAGTGCTGAACTTATTTATATTACGGGGAAATATCGACCAACCATTGAAGGTAATTTTAACAATTTTATTTAATAAAGCATTATATTTTTTTAGCAAGAAAAATATTTTATTTAATAAAGCATTATATTTTTTATTCACTGCCATTGAAATATACACATTATATAATGTAAATAAGATAGTCAGAAGTCTACGGATAATTTGATTTAAACAACACTAATTACTCGACTGTCCATCAAAGTGATTGACTTATCAGAAAAATAACAAAAAAACTTTTATTTCAACGTAACTCCTAGAATTACGATAAGAGTAAGAGTTACCGAATAAACCCATGAAGAAGTTGAAATTTTTTCACCCAAAAATTGTTTGGAAATACGTAATTTGTCATTAAATAATCTTGCTATTTTTTCAAAGAATTTCTATATATATATTATCAACACATAATAACTAAGTATTCGCTCATAAATGAGAAAATCATACTTTTTTTATTCTTCGCTAAAATTGTAAGTTTAAATATCTGTCCAGATTTAAAATACGATTTCTTGGTTTCTAATACAATCAGACGAATCAAATAAAAATATAGCTTGCACTGGTCTTCAAAAAATAGAGGGGGAGGGACTTAAAGTTATTTTCTATAAATACTTCTCTATTATAAAAAAGATTACTTTATTGTGACCCAGAAAAATGATACGTGATTTTGTAAATTTCATTAAGAAAAACTATAGTACATAATTTTTCTCATATAACTCAGCTTCTTTATCAAAAAATTCGGTTAAGATATATGTTTGAAATGAGAGTTCCTCAATAATGTATTTACATAAAAGTATTTATATTCAGCATTTTTATTTAAAAATAATTTTAACTGCAAATCATTTTTAAAATTATATCAGTAAATTTATCCAGAAGTTGTCTTTTAATTTTTTTGTTCTAAGAATATTAATTGGAAAAGGAAAAGTAAAACACACCTCGTAATATCTAATTTATGTCGTAGTTTCATTTTAGTCGGAGAGAGTGCAAGGTTTGTATTTATTTTGAAAATAAACCCCCCTTCAGACTAAATTTTTAGCTAAATAATGCAATTTGCATTTTTCTTATCAGATTCTTCTTCTTGAATCTCATCAATAAAAGCTTGTAATCGAAACCATTTAATAATGTATTATAAATCTGACTACTTACCAAAGCCGTACTAAATCAAACTGATTAGATAATGACCAATGGACATTTGTGCTTAAATAAACTCTTCAATATTTACCATACAAAGTTTAAATAACAAAATTACTAAGTAACAAAATTACTAAATAACAAAATTACTAAATAACGAAATAACTAAGTAACAAAATTACTAAATAACAAAATCACTAAATAACAAAATCACTAAATAACAAAATTACTAAATAACAAAATTACTAAATAACGAAATTACTAAGTAACAAAATTACTAAATAACAAAATCACTAAATAACAAAATTACTAAATAACAAAATTACTAAATAACAAAAGTTACTAAATAATAAAAAAAGTTTTAAAAGCTAAAAGTGGATAAGATTTTTTAAAATATATATTTGACTCTTGAGGTTCCATTAACTCGCATATTTTTAAGTACAGAATCATTGAAGAAACAAAAAGGTTCAACAGTCTTGGTTGAGAAATATTTATTCGTAATATTTTTTTTGGGGAAAATGATTCTTTCGTTTACTTATGTCAATGCATTCGATATAAGTTATCTAAATCTTACATACTTCGCATTAGCTTCTTCGTCAACAAGTTCGATGAGCGATTCTTAACGTTACAGAGAATGAGTGAAAGAAAGAAAAGTGATGACATGCATTGCGATTCAGAGACATTCCTAAAGGGTATCTATAGATCGTTTAATTGCTCTTATCTTATGACGAACGAGCGAATCTTGAGCCTCATATAAATTCTTCTCGTGCAAGTGTCTTTCACAGAAGTTGCTCTCAAACGACACCCTATACATCATTCAGAAAAAGGATAAAGTTTCATCTTTAAGCTCATTTCAAGAAAAACTCATTATTAAATGTCTTTCAACAAACTGTTTTTCTTCCTAAAAATGTAAAATTACTTAATAACGTGAATCTAAGCAATAATGTTTATTTTTTGTTCTATCGATTTTATATTCAGAAAAATTACTTAAATTTCGAGAAAAATTTATTTAAAAAAAAAAATGTTTTATTATTAATGATTATTTATGTCGTATGCGCCTGATACTGTGGTGTAAAGGAAATAAGCGCTTTTAAAAATATTTTAACACCTCAAATGGATATTAATGTATTTTGTTGCAGATTTAAAATCGATTTGCAAGGAACTCTTTGGTTTCTTGTTTTTATTTAATTTTCTAGAGTGTTTCTTAGCAGTTTAAAACCTCATTTAGACTTTCACAAATAGAAAATCGAACTTTCAGCCCATGATTTGTAATCCATCTTTCCAATTATTAAACCATAAGGAAACAAAGCTTTTGCCTGTTCATTGATTATTAAAAAATATTTTAGGTTATAGTTCGGGTAAAACTTTTTATTTTGTATATGTAATCACGCTAATTTCTTTTTGTGTGTGCGTATAATATTTCAGATGATATACAGCAATATATTAAAGCATAGTTTTAGATTTTATGTGTTAAAAGGGATAAATATTTATTATTCAGTATTACTGTTATTAAAACTATTACAACTAAATAGTTTTTGTTGAAAATAGATTTAATGTTATATATTCCCTCTAACCACTAATCTAGTATAACAATATTATCCGTCTATTCACAGTATTATTATGACTTACACCTTTCTATACAGAACCTTTCAACACATTTGAATTATCTAGAAAGGCGGGTTTTTCGTTTTGAATAGATGAGCGCCATAATTCATAAGACGAAAAGTAAAGCGTAAATGCATAAACTTCGTTGATTCTTACAAAAGGCCATTCCTTTTCCCTTTGGATTGTATTGGATGTGCGGAGTTTGCGAAAGTTTTGAATTAAGATAATGAAACTTGTTAGCTTCTTACAGATCAGGAAGTCAGCAATTCCGATTTCCATTTTATGGAATACAAAAACTGTATGTAGTGTATTCCAAATGCAATGCTTAATAGTTAAAAATAGTTAATGCTCAGTTAAAAAAAAGAAAACATCGTAGAACTGTAATATACTAAATGTGCAATATATATATATATATATATATATATATATATATATATATATATACATATATATAAGATACATATTTGAACACATGATGATTATTAGAATGAGCTGAATAGAAATTTTACTATGAGCAAGCACACATGTTCGTTGATTCCTAAAATGAAATTTAAAGTAATTTGAAAGAAGAAAATAATTATTGTTAATTATTTTTAAATTGATACATATTTTTAAAAATCTATGACTTAATTATGGTAGTATCACTATTGCCTCTGCAGTTGTCAGAATATATGATTTATGGATTTAATTACAAATTTTATGAAATTTATTGAACTTAAAGTGCGAAAAATTAGGCTTAATTTGTTTGATCGAATTTAAAAACAATTCACTTGTGTTTCATGTATTACAGAAATTTAAACATTTCTTTTCGTGTATACTGTGAAGTTATTTTGCTGCAATAAATTTATATTTATGTAATGCATAATGATCTTTCAACTTCAGCACATATATTATAATTGCTCAGGTCGAAAATATATATCCATAAATAATTAATTAAGCTTAAGAGATAACAGACTAAATTTATGATCCTCTAAGTTAAATGCATACTAAAACCATTTAATCTACTCTATCGTGAGCTTTTAAAACACTTAAGAATCCTAAAAGCAGAACCCATCACAACTACAATTAGAGGACACACCTTACGCGAAGCAAGTTCGTTAAGTTATTGTTCAGCAGTCAGTTAATTACTATTTACAAGAGAGCTAATCTTTCTTGACAAATGGACAAAGAGAATCGAGCTGAAATCCATTTTGGATACCTGGAGTTATTAAGCTGTAGTCTTTTGGGGTGGACGTGTAAAATTGATGATGCCTCCTTCCGCATGATTAAGTGCAGAAGTAGTCATTAGCAGCAGATATCAGCAGACGAGTGGCAGATGGCATAATGACATCAAACCTATGACGTCACAGAAAAGGCTAATGAACAAATATCGTCAACATTAGCTGAGAACTTGTCATTACAGCCATTGGTTTAACATAAAAGATTTATTTTTACAAATTTTTAAAAAAATATGTTCAAGTTTAACTTTTAAATGAAAAAATTTTAAAAAACAAACATTTTGAAAGAATTTTGAAATCTTTGCTGCTCTTTTAAGGTATCCGAATGCGTTGAAGTGATCGAATTCGGTCAAAACGCACTTTTTTGTTTTTTATTTTATTGAATAGTTATCTTTTAACTTAAAAAAAAAAAACATATTTTGTTTTGTTACTTACTTAGAGGCCAAATTACAATCAATTTTATAAAATTAGAAAAATAAGAAAAATGGATCATTAATCTACCAGATGTAAGCATTTAAATTGTTCAAAATCTATCAAAGCGAGTCTGATAACTCAAAACATTGTGAATGTATTCCTATAATACTTTTTAAACCTGATATTTATATTATTTTCTAGACAATGTACTTAAATATTTCTTAGTGTATAAATATTTTTTGAGTTATGGCATGTTATCTAAATAATGGTCTCGTAAAAAATGTGACATTTCTTTTAAAATTTACTCGATCAGCTCTAAAATTTTTAAATTTTCATAAAACATTACAATTTTAGTACATTTTCTAGATAAATGCATCTAATTGGTTTTAGTAATACTTTCACTGATATAAATTTATAACCTATTCTCTGAATGTTTTAAATTTTTTCAAAAATATTGCTAAAATTTCACTTATAATGGTGATTTTGTAAAATGTAGATAATTTTTTTAAAATATTGTTAGTTAAATATTAGTATTTAGTATTGATCCCTAAAAATGCTTTTATAATGTTTTGGTATGCTTTTTTTAAAAAAAGTACTCCAAACGTGTTCAGGTATCTTAAGTTCAAAAGATTTTGTCGCTCATGTCTTTTTGTGTTTGAATCATAAATACTTTATTCACAATATAACTTTATACTAACAGAATTTCTTATTTTTATATGAAATTTAAAAAATAGCATTTTTACCAGTGTAGTTAACGATTACTATAGCATCATATTACTTTTTGCATCTCGCAAAGGTAAAATTGTTTAAAAGTCTAAATTTATATGTAATCAACAAAAGATAAAGATGCAAAAAAATATTCTTGTAAAGCAACCCGTTTATAAAGACCCATTTAAAGCAAATTTTTATCAGAATTGTTAATCTATTAAAATGGTAACACATTGTATAATTTTTGCACGCAACATATTAAAAACATTAAAAGATAAGTAATAAGAACTTTAAAATATTCATGAAATGACCATCCTGTTTTCTAAATACTTGTAAATACCACATAAAATTATAACATTTTCAACTTTGCGTCAACATTATTTGATAAAATTCTTATCTTTCGTCTTTCCCATTCAAAGCTTAGGCATTCTACTACAAAATTCCTCCTAAAGATCGTTCAACTGTGCAAACCGCGGAATACATATTACTGAAGAGAAATTCCCCCTTCCTTTGTACTTAAAGGTTGCTGATTGCTCACAAATGTCAACTCTTGAAAGGACTCAAAAGACATTTGAATTGGCCATAAGATCTCTAGCGAACAAAGGAAGTGTAACACATGAAAAGCGTGTAAATTACGAATGAACTCCATAAATATGCATGCAGAATTAAATGTGAATTTGTTTCAATGTATTTCAAAGAGATTAAGATAAAAAATAGGTATTCAATTATGAATCAATAAATCTTATTTAAAGATATTCATCTTTTGGCTTAGAATGGTAATTAATAATCAAAAATCAACGCTAACAGTTTATCAACTAACAGCAACTTTGTAACTGAAAAATTCGTATGATTGAGAGATTTTAAAAAGTTTTAAGGAAGATAAATTTCTTCAATATATAATCCAAAAAATAATCCAAAGTGATAGAATATAATGTAAAGAGATAAAAATAATAATATGTGAGAATTTAAAAACTATTAGCAATAAAATTGTAAGCGATATTTTTTATCATTAATAGATAACCTGCTGTGATTCTTTTCTGTAAGCTGATTTCGAATTTTTTGGTTCTCAGTAATTATGAAAAAATTCATCACGGTTTCTAATTGTATTACATTTTATTAGATGTTGTATAATTTTTTTCGAATTTTGAAATGGTAAAATTTTTGGAATTTTATGTGATTCTGTCACATTTGATATCAGCTTCTACTTTTAAAGAAGCTGACAGAAAAGATTTTTCTTAATCTAACCATGAATGTCTTGTTTTGTATCGTAGTAAAATTACAATATTAAATCCTTCTTTCTTAATGACTAAAATTCGTCTTATTAAAATCGTTCAGAAAAAGACCATCAGCAAACCACACACTTGACTATATTTGTACAAGGAAAAAACATGTTTGTGTTTTTAAAGAACAGAATGCAAAACCACTAAAAGGAATAATTATTGATCATACAGATACAGTGCAATCGTTATTTTCGTTGTTTTAATAACAATTGAATTCTCAGATATTTGCTTCTTACCCAGTATCTTTTTAATAACACACACAGCCCTGGGGAAAAACTGAACTATAGTTTAAGATGTAGTATGTTATAATATTGTTAATTAAATGTTATGATCATTAATGTTTTACTTAACAATCATTCATTATTCAAATATTATTTTTCTAGCTAGCATTTTAATAGCAGCTACATGAAAATAATACTGAAATATCTTTTAAATCATTTACTTATGCTGTTAATTACTAAGATGAATCTTTTTTACTAGCATGCAACATTATTTAATATATTTTAAGAATTAAGAATTAATTTTTATTTGTTCCAAAAAATGAAACAATTTTTTTTTTATGAAAATGCTATAAGTTTTATTAAAGAATAGCTCAGCATCTATCATTACATACAGAATTTTAAAAAATAGCTTAGAAGATTAGATTAAGAATGTTACTGTTGATGTGGAAAAAAACAAATGCACAATAACGACCATTTCTCAGATATAAACCTATATATAGTAAGATCATATCTCTCTATATATAATTTAACAAAGCATTTTTATTTTTTAGTTTTTGTCACATTTTTTAGACTCTTGAAGAGAAAACATGAAGGAAAACTCCCTTGAAATATCTCCTTAAGAATGAAATAACTGATCGTTCTTGATATCAAGAAGCGAACGATTGCAAGATAAATTTGAAAAATGACTCCTAAAGCAACTTCTTACGTCGCGTGTGACAGTAAATGGATGATTTTCAATAAAAAAAGGAGAAAATTCCTGAAGGTTGCAAAAAAAGCATTGTATAAAAATGAATTATGTTTCGACTTATTTAAAAAAATGCAATATGATTCATGAGTCCAAAGAAATGCCCAGGAAGTGTTCGGTGTCGAGTGAAATGTAACGTACTTCGCAGTTCAAAATGCTATTTTTATAAATGTACAATTTCTATTATTTTAAGAAATTATTACTTAGTTCTCACTTTAAATCTGTAATTATTTTTACGAATTAACTTATTTGGGAAAAAGTACTATCATCATCTAAAGATTTGAAATAGGGTTATTAAAAATATAGTTTTACAATTCTTAAAACTTCCATATTGCATTCTTAATTTTACTTGTGCCAGTATTTTACTGTCAGTACAGTTTTACCTAATTTTAACGTAATATACTAAGCATAGGAACAAATATAGTGTCATCAGAATAATTTGTTTATGCAATCATGTGTATTGCTTAATATTTTATCTACTAGATTAACAATAGATCGTACCAATAGTCTCAAATCGTAATTAAAATTATAAAGAAATAATTTTTGTTTATATAGCATACATTTATAGGTGCTTAAAATGTATAGCGGTGAAAAATCAAGAGGATCATGAACCAGAAAATATTAAAATATGATGTTTTAAATTTATTAAACAAATTTTAAACAATATTTCTAAGTCTCCCATGATAAACTTCTAATAAGTTTAAATTTTGAATAACTGACCAACAACTTAATCTTATAGCGTTTCAATAAATGGCAATAAGAACTTTCAAGAATGTAACATAAACAAATACTTCAATATATGTTTATAAGTCTAAAATTCATTTTTCATTAATCATTGAAATACAAAAGAAAACTCAAATAAACAATTATTGAAAGAAAACACACGGTAAAAGAAGATTTTCAAAGGAATAAATTGCTTAAAACAAGGGAAAAAACAACAAACGAATTTCATAAAAAATAAGTGTTGTTACATGTCCGAAAAGCTTGGAAAAATTATTGAGTATATAAAATATTTTAAAAATTAAATCTTTTGTGTGAAGGATTTCTTGATAATAGTTTATATTGAAATAATTGAAAAAATATTTTTTTATAATTAATAAATATTCTATAAATAATCAAAAAATTTCGAAGATCCACGATGATAAAATATTTCCCTGCGTATGGTCCAATAAAAATCCTTCAATGAATGTTATGAGTTCAAAGCACATTTTTTTTTTAGTATTCTTTCATTTTTTAAATAACTGCAACTGAAGTGAATAAGTAAGCAAAAGAACAATATCAATAAACTATATTTCTTTAAAAGTATTTTCACCCAAGGTAATTGAAATTTGGATGTAGAGATATTTGTTCATAAAATATAATGTAGCAAATAATTGTATACAAACCTCAAAAAGTAAAAATTGTAAATTAAAATCTTAGATATATTATAATTCAACAATAAATAATTTTTATCGGTATGTGCATACTTAATAAAAAGCACTTTTCTAAAACTTTATTGTAAATAAAATTTCTGAGGGTTTTTTCTTTAATTTTGTTTTAAAATTAATCCTAAAAATGCATTTATCTCATAAATTTAGGTAGAGCAAAACATACGTGGATGACTAAATAGCTAATATACAGTGTTTATAATAAAAATATCAGTAAACATCTAAAATAGTTAAAAAGCATTACATTTTACCGTTTGTAAGCACATACATCTTGCTCTAACCTTAATAACAAAATCAATACACAAATTTCAATGCAAGTAACGAAACATAATGTATCTCTTTTAAATAATGATTTCGTAAAGATTAATTGCTTTCATTCTTGAGTTCCATGCATGATTTCATTTACGTTGTCCGAAATATTGAAACGAAAGCATACAAGAGTGGCACTTAAGTGCAAATTTTTCCCTTTTCATCATTAAATAATAATTTTAGTCTTCTTAAGAAGAAAAACGATGGAAATTCAATACATGACATAAATAATACCCAAAATTACTCCTTGGGATAAAATATACGAAAAAAACTGTGATAAGTTAAAACAAAAATATAGCTTAACTTAAGTCCATTAAATTCAAATAAATCACGATTTCAGAGCATCTTTTGATGGATTAAGTCTCTGGTGTCACAAAGAATGTAATCTGTTCTTGACAACTTTTTCTAAGTAAAGAAATAATTCTGTAGAGACAGGAATCAATTTTACGACAGGTGCAGCTTCATATATCCATAAGGCTTGTAAATTTTTCAAAATATAATAAAATCAAATTATCTTTTAGAAGGTTAAATTTATTACAAGATACTTAGTTCAAGGATTCATATGTAACGAGTAAATCGTCCAAAATGGATAGATTTTCTAAGGATATTTTTTTTAGTAAGGCGCACAATTGTATTTTCGGAAAACTCTCGAGAAGTTACTTTGAAACTTATTTCAAATACATTTCATTAAAGAAACCAGCAATCACTTAAATACACACACACACAAAAATAACACATTTTCAGAAACTCAAACTCAAAAATTAATTAAAATATACTATATAACAATATATAAGCTATATTATAAGCTTTTTCCCCATACATTTTTCTTTTAGCGATAAGAAAACTTTGGTTGGGATGATTGTAAGGTCGAGCTGAATAATTTTAATACCATTTATAATGGTTTTCACTAAAATAGATATCGAAAATGTACAAAAGTTTTAAACAACTAAACAGAGAATGAAAGTCTATTTAACTAAAAGTTGTCATAATTAGAAATATTGTTGAGAATCACAAAATAATTTCTTTTTTAAATTTATAATATAAATAAAAAGGCTGTATGTTTATAATAGAATCAATTTTTAATGTATAAACCATTTTCAAAGCAAATATGGGCATTTGTAATGTGTTTCGAAATCTGCTTAACCTAAGTTTACTAGCTATAAAAAATACTATTGAATCTCATGTATATCTTTAGTTGTTCATAATCAGACAGATTTAGGCATTCTGATTGTATATGTGAGGGTATATCAAAAGAGAATTCTTTTTTTATTCCAGCAAATGTATTGCTCACATTATCAACGATGAGAGGATTATGTGATGATGAGATCTCACAGTCACGTTAAAAGTTCTTATATCACTTACTTCTTCCGGAAAAATCAATGCATAGGCATTTGTCATCCATTTAAAATGGAAAGCAGACTGAGTGAATGGTCCAAGGAAGAAGTGTGAACTGTAATTCGTGATTTTGGGAAATACTAAGGGGATGCCAATTTATGAAATATGTTGTGAAAGTAATGCGATATATAATAATATTATCCATATATAATATTATCGAAGTTATGATTGTATAATTGTTAGGAAATGGTATCATTAATTTCAAAATTGGGCAGAATATCATTCTGAATGAATCAAGAACCTTTACGACCATCATACTCAAACCACTTCGGTGAGTTGTGTTAGTGGCCTTGATTTATCGATAAAGCAAAACAGTTAAGTCACTCTTCTGAAATTATCCGAACAATTTGACCTTGTATATGGTACATAATGGGATTTTGTTCAACATCTAGGCTACCGAATATGCAAAACTTCCTGGATTCCTGGAACTGGGGGAGTCCCTCACATCTTCCATATAGTGATGTGATCTGATTCGCTCCAATTTTTATTTATTCCCCTAGCTCAAGAAATAACTTCGAAGACAACGCTTTTATTCGGATAATAAATAAGCCGTCAAAATTAGGCTTCATCCCAAAGACACAACTTTTAACTTTTAATTTTCGATTCTTTGATAGACCGTTATGATATATATACCTCAACAAATAAGTCAATGATGCTGAAAAATAAGAAAATGTTCACCTTTATATGAGTTTACTTTCCTCATTATATGCTTCAAATTCTTTAAAGGAAAATAGGAAAATTCCGATTACGTTCGGAACCGTGATTTTAAAAAAGGTCATAAATGGATAATTTTAGGGATATTTAGTGTTACTTAGATTAGAATACATGTATAAAATTGTTTTAAGGACATTTTTGACAAAAACAATTATTTAAAGACAATATTTTGGCAAAAAATCAACTTAGAATAACCTTTTTTCAAAATGTCCTTTTACAAAAAATGCTTCCATAATAATAATATT